>CM060972.1:46513234-47033234 GCA_030765045.1 Tenodera sinensis
CGTGAGTGGTGTTTGTCATGTATACACAAGCAGTCGCGCGAGGCAGGCTGACTTTTGTTTGCTTGCCGACCTGGTGTGTGGTGTGAAATAGCCTGCCCCGACCGTCCTTTGTTATGCACCTCACTCGCATATTGAAAGTATGCATATATTTGTGGGTACAGATAAGTTAAAATTGAGCGAAATCTTTGAAAATGACCATTTTTGGCATAGTAGACACAGAAAATCCTGCTTTCCACCGAAAAATTAATGTTTACATCTCACTAGATGTTCGCATCCTCTGGATAAAAAAAACACACATTTTACAAAAAGGTCCTTATGTTTAATTAATAGTCATGGGCATTGCTAACGTCTTCATAAATCATTCCCTCCCTTCGGTCATGTTTTAACTTGAGCCTTCGTTACTAAACCTCTACTTTTGTAACTAGTACTCTAAATAGCTGGTATAATATTCACATTATCCATAAGGATAACTTTACAGCAATCAGAAATTTCAGTGTGCAACTGAAGAATAAAATCATCACATTTCGATTTAATAGCTGGAAAGAATTACTTAGGTGGCTATTATGAGGAAAGCAGGGTAGTTATTAAATTATGCCAATACTAAAGATTTTCCTTTTTTCTCGTGGAGAGTCCATGGGCGTCGGCATACCTTTTCTTCAGGGGGGGGGGGGGTCGATCTGGGTGGCTCAGTTGATTAGGCACTGGCCTACTGATCCCAAGGTCGCGGGTTCAAATCCGGCCCAGACCAATGGTTTTTAAGTGTGCTTAAAAACTACAGCTCCATGTCAGTAGATTTACTAGCATGTAAAACAATTCCTGTGGGACAAAATTCGGGCACACCAGCGACCCTGACAAGTGACAGCGTCGTTGAACAACAAAATATTTATTTATTTCAGAAGGGCGTATGTTAGAAGTTAGCAATCAAACCGTATTAATTTGTGCTAAATAAAAAGTTATTCTTTACATCAACATTAAAACAAAAGTGTAATAGCCATTAACTACCATTCATTAATTTCCAAGAGGGGCCCGCGCCTCTGCCACACTCCCCCGCTCACCCCCCCCCCCCTGCGCGACGCCTAAGGGAGATTCAGGTTACTACGCCTTGTATTCTGTCATAGAATCTTGAATTCTTCATCTCAGAACCCAAGAGAGCCATATTAGCTGCAAAATTTAATGGCGGCTATAGCGGACTATTACTATTCTTTTTCCTACTGTGTAAATACATTTTGCGGGTGCAAGTGATATTTATATTATTGGCTTTATAGCGCAATTTCACAGCATGTTTAATTATACAACACAGCCTATGATTGAATTTAGTATCGAGCCACCCGCCATTTAATTTTGCGACAGCTATAATAGGTAGAAATCATGTGGATGTATATAATAATGAAACGTTTTATTATAGGTCATTTTACAAATATTTTTAGAGCATCAAAATCCCGGTCTTGATGATGAATATTTAGCTAGTATGATATTCTCCATCTTATTCCTCTCTCTTCATTGTTTTTCCGCTTCTTTCGGCCGACCTTCAACAACTCCATTAGCTCATTTTAATAATTCATAGTTCCTTCGTACTCGGATAAAAATAGCACTTCACTCGGATACATAGAAGGCAGAGAAATTTGAAAGCACAATCAGCGTTATGCAGACATTTGATGCCTGCCAGCTCTCACATGAGGTGACCAAGTGATCCCTAAAACAGGTGTTGTTCCCGGCGTCTCCACGTGTACAGTAACCTGCAAAAAATTCTCACTTGTACAAAGCATGTGCTCTTTGGTAATGCATTCACGATAACTGTAAAAATGAAAAGCAATTAATCGTCAATTTGTGTTCCTCATAATTAATGATTATAAGTTTTAATTTTATGTAATTACTATCTGAATGCCCCGTATTTTCCATAGTTTGGCGATTTAGCTCCACGACTTTTAGACTTACCCACTAACGTTGTTTCTTTGGAGACATTTAAAAAAAATCCGGTGTTGCACTCACATGATTTTCTCCACTCACTAACTATTCTTACAAGTCCTTATTCTTCTATCTTCTTCATGCTAGTTGAGATAAACATTTATAGAAATTATCTTATTGCTTATTGGGAATACAGTAGGCTTTGAGAGATAGTCAAATCTTTAAAGCTGGTCTCTATATGATAGCTTTGAAATTACATTCTCTTTGCATGGCTAAGAGATAAAAAAGTGAATAACGAACTTATGTTTGAGAAAAGTATTGCAGAACTCACACAAATAACAAAGAATATCTCCGAAATTGTTCACTTCACAAAACAATCCATTTGCACATAAATTGTGTGATTTAACGAGATTTACATTTTCTGTATAGTAAGGGTTGGTCTATCTCTTACGTTTTACCTGTTATGCAAAAGTCATCAATAGTAGACTGACCTACATCGGTTATATCCAGAAAATTTGCAATATATATTTCATTTGTCATATAAGTATCTTAAACGTATGGCATTTTAATCAAAATCGTTGGAGCCATTTTCGAAAGATTTTCCATGTAAAGGGTAGTTTAGGGTGGAGGAATATTTTTTCAGAATGTTCATGTCGCATTCTTGAAAGACATTAAACTTAAATACCAACTTTGGTTTTCACCAACTTTTCGTTTTTAAGTTATGCTTTTTACAGACACATGGATCATTTTATAAAAATGCTTTTTTTTTTTTTTTGTATTCAGGGGGTCTTAAAACATGTATTTCCGGTGAAAAGTAAAATGGTACTTAATACACTTAAACAAAAGATCCTATAAACAACAAAGAATAAACATAAATAAGTAAAACCACAGAAGACACTATGCAAAAGCACTGTTGAATAACCAAAAATACCACAGGAATAAAAGCTAGTAGAAAAAACCACGTGAATGTAATACGTTGCATTTCTATTTCAAACATATAGAAAATTGAATTTATTTTTACTTTCTCTACTGGTAAGTAGGGGAAGTATTGTATTCCACCCCAAAATTCGATGTCGAGATTTCACCGGAAATATATGTTTTGAGGACCCCTGAATCCAAAAAAAAGCCTTTTTAGAAAAAGGTCCGCGTGCGTGCGTGTGTGTGTGTGTCTGTCAGTCTGTGGACAGCATAGCTCAAAAACGAAAAGTCGGTTAAAAACCAAAGTTGGAATTTAAGTTTAATGTCATTCAAGGATGCGACACGAAGATTTTGAAGAAAATAGCTCCACCTTAAACTACCCTTTACATGGAACATTTTTCGAAAATTTTAATTTTCTCAAAGATGGCTCTAACGATTTTGATTAAAATGACATATTTAAGATATTTTTATGGCAAATGAAATTAATATTTTGAATTTTCTGTCTATAGCCCTTGTAGTCCTGTGTACTCGATGACTTTTGCAGAACTGGTAATCCAAAAGAAATAGACCAAATCTTACTATACAAAAAATGTAGGTCTCGTTAAAAAACACACAAGTTACTTCCAAATGCATTTTTTGTGGCGTGAACCATTTCGAAGATACCCATTATTTGTGTAAATTTTGCAGTACTTAAACTGTTCTCAAATGGAAGGCCATTTTTTCACTTTTTTATCTCTTAGCTGTGCAAAGAGAACGCATTTCAGCGACCAGCTTTAAAACGTTTGATATCGCACAAAGCCTAGTGTATTTCCATATTCCCCTTGCACCTACAAGGAAATAAGCAATAAGATAATTTCTGCAAATATTTATGTCGACTAAGATGAAGAAGATAGAGGAATAAGAGTTTGTAAGAATGGTTAGTACAAGAGTAGAGAAAGTCATGTGAGTGCAACACATATGATTTTTATTTACACACACACACACGTTCCATTTTTCTAAAAATGTCTTTTTTTTAAGTTCAGGTGGTTTCAAAACGTACATTTCTGGTGAAATCCCTATCTACTATGCACACAGTAGAGAAATTAAAAATACTGTAGTTTTAGAACGCACAATAGTGGACAGAGAAACTAATTTGGACGTAATACATGCATTTTAGTTTAGTTTTCCGTTCAGAGATATAGAAGAAGCGAAACCATTAAATTCCTGAACGCTAAGGCCTAAAAGTGCGTGATGTTTTAGTAAGGTTGAGGTATTTTCACTTGAAGGGCTCAAATTCTAGTCTCCTGAGAGAAACTCGTTAACGTTTTGGGAAATGGGTCATTTGCCGTACAGCTCTTTCTTCTCTCGGCGTAAGTACCGTGAAGAGCATAATACTTCCTGCCCTATCGCCTCCAGGGTACACGGCACGTGAGGCCCTTTAACCCATATTTGCCTGGGACCGTCTCGGAATCGATAACTTATGCCAAGCATCGTGGGCAGCCCGGGATAGGGACCTCCCGTATATAATAAGAAACACGAAATAATGATAATATTACAGGCAGCAAGTGAAAAAGACAACCTCTTCTACAATGTTTTTATACACTTCTCTACGCCTCTCAATATAAAACTAAAGCTATGAAGCAGATCAGTGGGATCAATAAGCTGTAATTCAACCATTATATTTTACAGAAGCAATACAAAATAATAGACTGCTGCCTCCTGCGCAAGGGGTCCCTTGTTCGATTCCCAGTTGGAGGCTGGGAATTTTTCTTTAACGTGAATTGTTCCCAATCCTCCCTAGCGTCTGGAAGTGTGAATGACACTGTGAATGTGTGTGTTAATCCAAAGAAATGGAAACCCAAAAATTAAGACCACCGCCAAGCGAGCGAACATCATTGTTGTTGAGCAATTGTTTTAAAAGCTCGATGTTAAAGGGCATATAAATGGAACATTAAAATAATGATGATGATGATAATAATAATAATGATATTATTATTGTTATTGTTATTATTGTTGTTATTGTTATTATTGTTATTGTTATTATTGTTATTGTTGTTGTTGTTATTATTATTGTTATTGTTATTATTATTATTATTATTATTATTATTATTATTATTATTATTATTATTATTATTATTATTATTATTATTATTATTATTATTATTATTATTATTATTATTATTATTATTATTATTATTATTATTATTATTATTATTATTATTATTATTATTATTATTATTATTATTGTTGTTGTTGTTATCATTGTTATTATTGTTATTATTGCTATTATTATTGTTATTATTATTGTTATTACTATTGTTATTACTATTCTTATTGTTATTATTATTGTTATTGTTATTATTGTTATTGTTATTATTATGTGTGCGTGCGTGTGTGTGTGTGTTTCTGTGTGTGTGTGTGTGTGTGTGTGTGTGTGTGTGTGTGTGTGTGTGTGTGTGTGTGTGTGTGTGTCTGAATTTAATATTTGCAAACAAAACTCGACGTAAACAAACCTAAATATCAACACAGTAGTAAACGAATGAATGTTATTGCCAATGTTCGAAGGGCAAATGTGTGTTAGATGTTCGGCATATATGTAAATGGAAGACAGATAAAAAACAATACAATAACAGCCGTATATTAATATACTTATTCCTTTTCTAATGATATATCTTATTTACTCCTAATTACAGTACATATTTCCCTCTTTATTTCCTTTGAGGAATAGCATACTTTATCATAAGTAATGTCAGGAGTGCTTGTCAATTTATCTAGAGAAGTTTACTACTACGGGTTGCATTTTTAGGACTATTTCACGAAATAAAGAATGATTTATTTAAATGTTGTATTGTAATTACCAACCTCTTAAAAGAAACCTGTAGCGTGAATACATACTGCAGCGTCCATTGGCACGGCCTATGTTTTAAGCTGTTGTTAATGTCAGAAGTTGGAGTATCTGTTGTTAATTTATAATTTCCTTCAATTAAAATTTGTCAAACCGATTCCAAGCATATTTCCTGCTGTGAGGTTTCCCTGTTCGAATTATTTCATCTATTTCAGCATTAGCTACTTCGCAGAAGCAAGAGTCAGCCATATTTGACATTTGAATAGTGGCTCTATTGCGTCAGCTTTTGCGCATCTGTAGTACAGTCAGCTACATTCTCTAACCTGATCATAACATAAGGAAAACAGAGGAGGTGATAAAATTCAGAGGAGATGCTAATGAAATTATTGTTTGAAATTTGAAATTGTTATGCATATGATTTTTTTATTTCAACCAAGTTACGTATGAGTGGAATAGTCACTGTAAAGTTAAACGCAGGTTATGATAAATTTAATGGAAGTTAATAACTGAGCTATTTGAAACAAGTTATAGACTTCGAAAATCTAGCGTTGACTGCACCTGAATTTTATCAACTGCATCTTCAACTGTAAGTGCTGAAGTTTTATATCAACTAATTAATGACGTGTCAATATTTCCTGGTTTAAAAATAACTACGTAATAACACTGAGAAGCGTAAATTGCCATGAGTCACAGAATGGAAAAGTTCCCTAGCGCGAAATGTAAATTCTGTATAACCCGAGCGCGGTCGTTTGGCGCTACGCACTGCCGATAATCGATCACACATCTACCTACCAAACTTTTTGTTGTCTGAATAAAACCACAGATTATCTTACATATTTCAAGAACTAAGCGTTCCTTTCTTTTCAACCACTAAATTATTGTCATTTACATTGTTTGACCGGTCTGTGGAAACTGTAGACCTACAAAGTTTACTCCTACTTATAATAGAGACAGACAAAATATAAAATTTAATATTCTAAACTATCATTATGGTAACAAGTGTTAGTCTTATAGTGTGCAGAATTCAATATATCTGACAAAAAATGTCATATTTCATAACTTTTCATATTTAATATAACAATTTACATTTCTTCACATTTTGCAAACTTTGCTATTTTGTTAAAATAATATCCGTTGCAATGAAACATACTTTATTGGAGCAGTTTTTGTGAAACACGTATATAAAACTCAAGCTACTGTTTCCAGGAAATGATTGTGCCTGTTATATTTGAGAAAATGTATTTCCTCTCTCTGACGTCACATGCGAAATTATTTTGGCGAACCAGTGTGTTAGTGGCATATTGTAAGCAAGGAAAAATCAATAGTATCTTCTTTGTGTAAGAATGTTTCATAAGAAATAAAATTATAATTTATTATATTTAATTTGATATTTCATTTAATGTAGACAAAGTCTACGAAGCTGAAGCTGTCCCAAATCCTTAAAGTATACGATGTTTTAACTTTAAGAAATATATTTTGTAATATTTTGGGATTTTTTCCTCATATTTTGAATTTTGGCAAATGTTTGTTCACATTTTACCTACCTTATAAGCTACCTTGTAAACCTTTCAAAGCTTACCCGGCCTTTATTTACGAGTATAATATGTTTAACACACAAAAGAACTTTATAAGCTAGCAGTGAGACCAAATAATACTTCTTTATGTATTCTGTGGTTAGTCATTTTTGTTTGCAATTTTATTAACACATCGCTAATAAGCGTATCATAAGAAGAATACTAAATAAAGTGAAAAACAATCAAGCTTTAAAATACTCATTTGGTTAACCCTTACAGCGCACATCTTTATATATCAGATGCATTAAAAACTAATAAACGAACTGAATAACTAGCTTCTAAATTATTTTGGCAGTTGCCCAGCATGTGCTGCCATCTACAAGACCTGTTCGTGTACATTTTAATCTAAGTATGCAGGCCATGTAGAAGAGAGTAGCAGTTGGCCATGATTAATATGGAAGACGGTGTGGATACGTATGGCTTAGCGCTGCATAGCTATTAATCACTAGCCTTTGTTTTTCAGTTTTTCCTTTGTTTCTATAGCATTGAATATTACTTCCTTTACAACGTTCTTATAGTAAGCAGAGGGAGTATCCCACCCAAAGAATTGAAATAGATTTCACTGGAAATATAGGTTTCCAGACAAAAATACTTTCAGAAAGAGGCCTATGTGTGTATCCACCTGTGTGTATCTGGCTTTCTTTAAGCAGCACAACTCAAAAACGAAAAATACAACGATATGAACCAAAGATTAAAAAATCTGATGTGTTGCACTCACATGACTTTCTCTACTCTTGTACTAACCATTCTTATAATCTTATGTCTCTATCTTCTTCGTGTTAGTTGAGATAAACATTTGTACAAATCATCTTATTGCTTATTTCCTTGTAGGTGCAAGTACGCTTTGTGCGATAGTCAAATGTTTTAAAGCTTTGAGATTCCGTTCTCTTTGCACACTTAACATATAAAAAATAAACGATGTTGCATTTCGCTAAAGTTCTAAGTTTTCCGAAACTCACACACATAACAAGGAATACCTACCAAATATTTCACCCTATAAGAAAATTTATTCTGACACAAATTGTGTATTTTAGCAAGATCTACATTTTTTGTATAGTATGATTTGGTCTATCTCTAACGGTTTACCAGTTATGCAAAAGTCGTCCAGAGTAAATACGACTACAGGGGCTATAGCCAGAAAATTCAAAATATACATTTTATTTGTCATAAAAATACCTCAAACATATGACATTTTAATCAAAATCATTGGAGCCATTTTCAAGAAGATCAAAATTTTCGAAAAATTTTTCATGTAAAGGGTAGTTTAGGGTGGGGCTATTTTCTTCAAAATCTTTGTACGGCATCCTTGAAGGACATTAAACTTAAATACCAAATTTGGTTCTTAACCGACTTTTCATTTTTGAGTTATGCTCTCCACAGACTGATAAACACACACACACACAAACAGACACACACACACACACACACACACACACACACACACACACACACACACACACACACACACACACGGACCTTTTTCTAAAAATGCTTTTATTTTTTATTTAGAGGGTCTCAAAACATATTTCCGGTGAAATCTCGACATCGAATTTTTGGGTGGAATCCTCTAAATGTATTAATTACCATAAGTGTAAGATACTTTCATGATAAAATGTCCTGGTATTTTCTGAGAATAACCTTGAATTGCTCTTCGTTCACAATGACTTCATTTCAGAGTGACCTAACTGCACAAAAAATGTGGATCTCGTCAGTTTATGTTAAATAGCTTTTTCTTTTTGTAGCTATAGCTATTTCCGAGATATTCTTTGTTATTGATTTCAATTTTAAAACGCTTAGGTATGCATTTCTCTTAGCTTGCGTAAATAAAGATAAACGTTTGCACAAATGATGCATTGCATATTTCTTTGTAGGTACAATGGGAATAGAGCATTGCAGTTGGCTTAAGCAGTAGTCAAATCTTTTAACAACTGGGCGTTAGATTAGATTACATTCAGCGAGTTCGTAACTCACAGCTCACATATATGATGTCTTTGAAACGCCATCCTCTTTGCCTGAGGGTCAATAGAAAAAGGAACAACGAACAAGGACTTTGTCTATCTCTTACAGTTTCCTAGTTACACAATTGTCTCACAAGAGAAGTTCAGAGGCTGTCATACCAGAAAATTCAAGCACACACTTCATTTGTTATGAAAATGTGTTTAAAATGTGGTAATGTAATAAAAATAGAACTATTTTTTCAGAAATCAAAATTTTCCTGAAAACCTTCGTGTCCAATCCTTTGAGTATTCTGAACTTAAATACCAAGTTTGGTGTTAAGCCGACTTATAGTTCTTGAGTCATCCGTAAGCATATGTGATTCACATATACAAACATTTCGTAGTAAACAAATCGACCACATGAGCAGATTAACAGTTAAAATTCCCTCTCATACGTCTGCCCCCTCTCACCTCCTCCCCATTGTCAGACAGTATTAGTATATATTAGGTAACGTATTTAGAACTTTGATTCTGGTAACTTAAAAGCTGCATCGTAAGAAGCATTTTAAATGTTGAAAAACATTTGACACATTAAAACCAAGAAAAAACACCACAACATTTTGTATATTTAATAAAAGGGTGAATAATTTTATAGAAAATCTGTAACTTAGAAATTGGTTAACGTATGTGCAACAAATTTTTCAATAATTCTTCTAGAAATCTAGGAGAAGAAATGCGAGAAATGTCACAATGTCCTCAGGGTTATCTAAATTGTCACGTGATTACCTTATGTTTACTCCGAAAACAAGAATATTTACATCAAAACCTCTAGAGAATCGTATTTTATAATAAATTATAAAGTCCAAATTGTAACTGATCATTTTTACCCAATTTTTGTTTGTCGAATCACTTAGTGCACACAACAAAAATAATCAGAAATCTAGTTTCCTAAACCGCTTCTTTTAACTAACTTTTGAAGCCGTAATAAACTGGTAGTTGGTTCCTTTGCTGATGACCAGGGCCGGAATGTTTATAAAATGGCATAATTCTTCTTTTTTTTTTTTTGTGGAAAATATACGATTGGTGAGCGAGAGTTAGATCCCAAGGGATCGTCGTATGTGGTATTTACGATGGACAAAGTGGTATCTGGTAGGTTTTCCTTTGGGTTTTCCAGTTTCCCCCGCAATTTATTCCTTCGCCTGCTCCATCATCACCTCTCCTTTCATCAATTTCACCCTCATTTCCTGACATCTCCTTCCTTGCTCTCATACCAGGCTAGGGCTGATCACCCATCCTGGCTATTCTGATGCAGAATTTTCGGCTCCTCGACAGACCTCTGACCCCAGGCACCCACCCCCTGGGTCTACGAGGAGGGTAAACAGAGAAAGAAGAATTTTTTTAATAGATACAAGTAATTCAATATAATACAGATAATACAATGTTTCTGTTGTGTAAAATAAGCTAATTACTTTTGTCCCCCCAAAAAAATTTAGTGGGTCGTTGTACAAACTACACATATACTTACTTAGTTTTCACTATTTTTCTCAAAATTCCTCCATCCTATACTACCCTTTACATGGAATATTTTTCGAAATTTTTTATTTTCTATAAAATGGTTCTAACGATTTTTATTAAAATGTCATATGTTTAAGATACTTCTATGGCAAATGGAATGTATATTTCGAATCTTCTGGCTGTAGTCCACGTAGTCTTGTCTACTCTTGATGACTTTTGCATAACTGGTAAACCGTAAGTCGTAAGAGATAGACCAAATCTTACTATACAAAAATTGTAGATCTCCTCAAAAGATACAATTTATGTCCCGATGAATTATTTTGTGGACTAAACCAGATCGAAGAAATTCCTCATTAGTTGTGTGAATGCTTTAATACTTATACTTTTCACAAATGGAAGATCGTTGTTCATTTTTATATATCTTAGCCGTGCAAAGAGAACGAAATTTCAAAGCTTCAAACGATTTGAGAATAGCTCAAAGCATATTTTCCTATATTCCCCTTGCACGTACAAGAAACGAGCAACAAAATAATTTCTGCAAATGTTTATCTGAACTAACACGAAGAAGATAGAGGAGTAAGAGTTTGTACGAATAGTTAGTAAGTACAAGAGTAGAGAAGGTCGCATGAGAGCAATCGTTCTGGTTTCTTTTTCCTTTCTTTCCTTCCTTTCTTCCTTCCTTCCTTCCTTCCTTCCTTCCTCCTTTCCTTCCTTCCTTCCTTCCTCCCCCGTCCCTCCCTCCCTCTCTTCCTTCCTTCCTTCCTTCCTTTCTTTCTTTCTTTCTTTCTTTCTTTCTTTCTTTCTTTCTTTCTTTCTTTCTTTCTTTCTTTCTCTCTTTCTCTCTTTCTCTCTTTCTCTCTTTCTCTCTTTCTCTCTTTCTCTCTTTCTCTCTTTCTCTCTCTCTATCTTTCTTTCTCTCTTTCTTTCTTTCTCTCTTTCTTTCTTTCTCTCTTTCCTTCTCTCTCTCTCTTTCCTTCTCTCTCTCTTTCCTTCTCTCTCTCTTTCCTTCTCTCTCTCTCTTTCCTTCTCTCTCTCTCGTTCCTTCTCTCTCTCTTTCCTTCTCTCTCTCTTTCCTTCTCTCTCTTTCCTTCTTTCTCTCTTTCCTTCTTTCTCTCTTTCCTTCTTTCTCTCTTTCCTTTTTTCTTTCTTTCTTTCCTTCTTTCTCTCTCTTTATTTCTCTCTTTCTTTATTTCTCTCTTTCTTTACTTCTCTCTTTCAATCTTCTTATTCTTCTTATTTCCCCTTCTCTACCATGCGCATAGCAGGTAATCGGGTATTGTATTTTACCCAAAAATTCAATGCCAAGATTTCACGAAAGTACGTGTTTTTAAGGCCTCCTGATTCCAAGTGAGAGAGTGAGTGAGTGAATGAATGAGTGAATGAGTTGGGTTTAAGGACCCATCGACAACTAGGTCAATAGGGCCCGCCTGAATCCAATGAAAGCATTTTTAGGAGTGTGTGTGTTTGTGTGTATGTGTATGTGTTTGTGTGTGTGCGTCTGTGTGTGTATGTGTTTGTGTGTGTATGTGTGTATGTGTTTGTGTGTGTATGTGTTTGTGTGTGTATGTGTTTGTGTGTATGTGTGTTTGTGTGTATGTGTGTATGTGCTTGTGTGTGTGCGTCTGTGTGTATGTGTGTATGTGTTTGTGTGTGTGCGTCTGTGTGTGTACGTGTGTGTTTGTGTGTGTATGTATGTGTGTGTGTGTGTGTGTGTGTGTGTGTGTGTGTGTGTGTGTGTGTGTGTGTGTGTGTGTGTGAACTGCATAACCCAAAAGCGAAAAGTGACACAAATAACAAACTTCTACTTTCATGGAACTTTTTCAACATTTTTTTTTTATCTTCAAAGATGGCCCTATGTATTTTGATTAAAATGACATATATTAAAAATATTTACATGTGAGCTTTCTTGGAGTAGACCCTGAGGTTCGAAAGGAATTTTTATAGTCTTGTATAACCGGTAGTTGTTAAGCCATAGACCGAAACACACCACACAAAAATGTAACTTCTTCAAAACACACAATTTGCTAAATCCCGTCCCAGATATCGTTATAAATGACTATGAAAACTTGCGGAAGGGGACTTAGCACCGAAAGGTGAACTTTTGTGCCGATGCCCCTGACAGGGCACCCCTTGGTAGGATGGATGAGGCGAATGGACCCAATGAGCGGCCAGAAAGTTGTTACGACGGAGCAGAGGGTAGGGTCCCTACATTTTCCCAGTTGGAAACACCCCGGTGGAGGCTGGTTTAGCCCGGGTTCGTTCCCACACCTTCGGGTTCTTACTCCCAAGGGGAGCGCGGGATTGGGAAACCGACTCTCCTCCCCCCTCAGGCTTCTACCATCCCATGGGAGGGCGCGCAAACCAATAGCCTTGCTTTCCAGTCCGAGGGACGAGATTTCGAAGCAAATTCGTTCCCCCTGCCGTACTGCTGCCGCGACGCTCGTCTACCCTTCCAAAAAAACAACAGGAAACAACCCAGAAAAAAAAACAACAGGATGAAGGGTGAAATGAAATTATTAATATAAACGAAATGAAAGGACAGGAAATTCAGAGGTTATGGAAGTCCTTCCCAGCATTCATCTGTCGACCCGGGAAAATCTCCGGAAAAACCCATGGGTTTAGGTCGACCACGGGGATCGAAGCCGCGACCTCCTTAATGCAGGCCACAAGTGTTACCACCTGACTCATTCCGCACAGCATCTGTTATTAATTTTTCGAGTTATTCAATATTTGATCATCCTTTTAAGGCCCTTTCGACATTCAGTTGTTTCTCGATATTGCACGGAAAGCATGGTTTTTAGAGACTCATGGCGTCCACTTCTTAAACATTTGACTATCACTATTTCCTTAGTATCCATAACCAAATCTGCAAGGAGCTATTTCCACAAAGGTGTATCTCAATTAAAATGAAGTAGATGGAAAGAAAATTCTATGTGCACTCATGTCTTTCTCCACTCATTCTTGTACCAACTATTCTTAAAAATGCTCATACGCAGCCCAACGATAATGGAGCGATAGAACAAAGCGATTCCAGACTTCGAGAAACTGTTCCCGTGTCGGGCTTGATTACGGAAAGATGGATTTCGAGAAAAATCTGTGGCACGTCATTCTTAGCCATATAAATGAATGCAGCGTTGAGAGAAGTGAATCTAAATATTGAACGAGTCAGCTGTTAGCAATTAGTTTTAAGTGTGTACAGTCACTGTTGAATGATTTTGAGTATCGTCAGAGACGTTGTAGAAATTTAATCGTTGCGTCGGAGTTGTTGGCTATGTGAAACGTTTTTAGTTAAGCCTGCTTTCGTGCGTATGAGTGTATCGTGGGAAACAGATTGTGATAGAGAGAGTAGAACTGAAAGACAGTGAAGTATATGTCAAGGTTACGATCGGACAGAACAGCTGTGAGTTTCAACATCACGACGAATTGTAGATTGGGTTAGCGATAAAAAAGAAGACTGTGATTCTGTTTTAGGAGGAAAATAAAGAGACTTTTCTAAAGAAAATTGATTCAGAAGCCTCAAAACATATATTTTCGGTGAAATCTTGAAGGCAAATTTTTGGACCGAATACAACAATTATCTTGTAGTAAAGTAAAAAATCTGATGTGTTCCACTCACATGACTTTCTCTACTCTTGTACTAAACATTCTTGAAAACTCTTATTCCTAATCTTCTTCGTGTTAGTTAAGATAAACATTTCTACAAATTACCTTATTGTTTATTTCCTTGTAGGTCCAAGGGGAATGTTAGAATACAGTAGGCTTTGTGCGAAAGTCAAATGTTTTAAAGCTTTGAGACTCTGTTGTCTTTACACACTTAACATATAAAAAAATGAACAACGATGGTCCATTTCACGAAAGTTATGTTTTCTGAAACTCACACATATAACCAAGGAACATCTCCGAAATGGCTCACCTTACAAGAAAATTTATTGAGACATAACTAGTGTATTTTAGCAAGAACTGCATTTTTTGTATATTATGATTTGGTCTATCTCTAACGGTTTACCAGTTATGCAAAAGTCGTCCAGAGTAAATACGACTACAGGGGCTATGGCCAGAAAATTCAAGATATACATTTCATTTTTTATAAAAATATCTCAAACATATGGTATTTTAATCAAAATCGTTAGAACTATTTTCAAGAAAATCAAAATTTTCAAAAAATTTTCCATGTAAAGGGTAGTTTAGGGTGGGGCTATTTTCTTCAAAATTTTCGTGTCGCATCCTTGAAATACATTAAACTTAAATACCAAAGTTTGATTTTTTACCGACTTTTCGTTTTTGAGTTATGCTGTCCATAGACACACACGCGGACCTTTTTCTAAAAATGCTTTTTTTTTTGGATTCATAAATTTCCGGTGAAATCTGTACATCGAATTTTTGGGTGGAATACAATACTTCTCCTATTTATCGGTAGAGAACATAAAAATTGTTTTCATTAAGAGGGCACCAAAACTTGTATTACCAGCCAAAGTATGGAATCGAATTTTTGGGTAGAGATGGTACGTGGTAGGGAAAATAATAAAGAACAGTTTGTATATACACCAATAAACTGTAGAGGGTAGAGAAAGTCGTGTGAATGTAAAAATCAAATTGTTTCTCATGCTATATTTGACATCAATTTAATTACTGTACGTGTATTTCCGCCAAAGAGAAAGATGAGAGAGCAAGCAAGCATCAAATGATTGCTGATTTCTAGTTGGAACTAGGCAGGATCATTAAACCGGCTTTTCAGGTTATTTCATGTCTAGGGTTACTCTATGCTAATTGCGAAGCAGTATGTTATCATAACCTTAAACGTTTACGGCACAAGAACGGCAGAAACACACACGCAAATGAGAACATGTTTTTTTCAGCTACAAAGTACAAGTTCAATTACATCGATTTATTACCCAGACTCACCAGGAGGTTATATTTCCTTATTGTGTCATTAATAAGGACAGCGATGTAGCAAGGATGTTCATCGTCTGAACGTAGATATACAACTTGACACGCAAATTCTTTCAGCCTCTCTGGTTTTTTTAACTTTTCACGATCGCTTTCCAAACGATCTCTCTTCCGAACAATTGAATTCCGAAATTCTTGCTTGCGAAATGACAATTTATAGGTAATTATTTACTGTATTATTAATATAATTGTACAACAAATTCTATGTGTTACATTCACAAGACATTCTCTTTCCAGTCTTTAGTAAACTATACTTACTATTCCTGTATCTTTGTCATGCTAATGAAGATAAACATACCTAGGAATTGGACAGGGTAGAATCGTGTCACACAGGCAAGAAATGCTACAAAACAGCTTAATGCTGTGCATTGGAATCGGGACGTTAAAATTGGAAACAAATAAAATGATACTTGATATGATTGTGGAGAGTATCCTAACTTATGGAAGAGAAAGCTGGACTCTGCCAGAAAGACTAAAGGACCACGTTAGGACTGTGGAAATGGATGGTTCAAGAAGGAATCTATGTATATCCCATCTGCAGAGGGTCAGAAATGATACGATAAGGTAGAGATTTCCACCAAGAGGATATAAGAAAGTGTCGATCGTCTGGAATGTTGAAGACTTCAGTGATTTGGACATGTTCAGAGAATGCCTGAGATACGATGGCTTAAAAAGGTTTTGAACTGGTCACCTCCAGGAAGAAGAAGACGAAGACGACCTCGACTTAGGTGGTTCGAATTTCATTGGGTCATCTAGACATAAATAAATCCTGCACATTTCCACCAAGAGGATATAAGAAAGTGTCGATCGTCTGGAATGTTGAAGACTTCAGTGATTTGGACATGTTCAGAGAATGCCTGAGATACGATGGCTTAAAAAGGTTTTGAACTGGTCACCTCCAGGAAGAAGAAGACGAAGACGACCTCGACTTAGGTGGTTCGAATTTCATTGGGTCATCTAGACATAAATAAATCCTGCACGTCGAAAGCCCCTAGAAATGCATGCAGCCGTGTTTGTTCTTAGCTTTCCCTGTATGATCCAATAATTATAATGGTTTTCAATCCAGAGAAAACGGACAACAGAAAAAATATGTTGTTAAGGAACAGAAAACAGTTATAAAACAGCAAAGAAGGCTTATGTGGCTAAATAAGCAATACAAAGTATCACAAATTCCTTTACTCCCATTGCGGCTACAACGAAATATGTTATAAAATTATTTCCACAAGTGTCAATGAACATTTGTAACATTTCTTTTTGTGATACAGTGAGGAGAGAAAATCATGTGAGTGCCTTTTCCCCATAATAGGATTCGATTCTGTGGAGTATCAGTATGCCATACAATTCAGCAGCTTTTGCTCCACCACAATCCTTTTAGAGGCTGAAAAGTTTTAGAGCTTTGCACCAATCAGAAGAGAAGCCATTAGAAAATATTTGCAAAACTTTCCTTTTATACCGAACCTAATAATGTTCGCTGGTTGAGATTTGCTTCTTGGAATTTGTTTGTAGCCATAGCTGCCTTAATGATATGGCCTGGGTAGAATAAAATGTTAAAGAAAAGTAGAAACCTTGCGGGAGAACAAACGCCTTTGAAATATAGGGGAATTGATCTCCTTTTTCACTCAAGTATGTGCAAACCGAGTAACGATCATACAAGTGTACGCTCCCACTGAAACGGCATTGAGGCTTTCTGTAAACAAATTGGACAATACGACAGAGAAGTTGAAATCACCAATCAATTTGGCCATAGGAGACTTTATTGGTGTGCCATTGGGGAAGAAGAAACAATCGGATCTTATGGCTTCGAAACACGGAACAATAGAGGAGAAGGAATAAGAAGATACCCAAAAGAGTGGTCAACATCTTCATCAAGAATACCACACGGGAAAGATGGACTTGGCAGTCCCCAAATAGCAAAACTCATAACGGAATCGACTACAACTTAACGGAACATTTAAAGCATCTGAAGGACATACAAATGGTTAATCTCAAGTTTCAGAAAGATACGAATAATTTACAGTTCAACAGCAGAAGTTAACGCACGAAACCAGCAACACCGGAAATAGAAGTCGTCCTCCAGGGTCATGGGGTAACATCCCGAGGTCGTGGGTTCAAATCCGGCGGTTTGTGGTGGAATTTTTTGGTATGGCTTCCTTCGGAAGGGAAGTAAACTCACTGGTCTCGTGTCGTATTTTTAGGGCGCGTAACAGAACTTCAATAAAGAGGTCTCTGAGCAAAATTAAGTAGTCGTTCATGCCCGAGATAGAATGGGATCACAGTCTCCACGTATATAATTCAATTTCAATTTTCAGAAATAGAAAAGTTGAGCAAAGTAAAATTCTTAGAACAACTAAAAAACATATTATACAAGTGAGCTTCAACTAAGACACTGGAACAGAGACTATACAGCTCATTTGAACAAAGTCAGCAATCAATTAACCTCCACAAGTGAGGCTTCATCGAAAACCAAATACCTACCTACGACTTGAATCAACGACTATCGATCTCGTAAAGCGGAAGGAGGCATTAAAACATGCTAGAACACTATGGCAATGTTAAATAATCACTTATACTCTACGTTTTCAATGTCAAACATTACCATTATTATGTTGTATATTATTATGTATTATTATTAATTTTTATTATTAGTTTTTACATTGTTAAAATTATTTGTTGCTGTTTTAAAATTATTTTTGTTAGTTCTGTTTCTGTATTCTGCATTCATGTGGTCAACATCACTGGAGGACAGATGATTTTAACATCAATATAGATAAGGGGCTCTAATGACCTAGCTGTCGACGGGCCCTTAAACCCTACTCACTCATTCACTCACTCACTCACTCACTCACTCACTCACCCACTCACTCTATATAGATAAACTGAAAAAACCGAAATTCGTAAGGATATACAGAACATCTCAGTGCAATAGAGGTAAATAATGAAAGATAATAAGCCACATGAAGCTAAATCCAACAGACGGAAACAATGGCTACTAGCAGTGAAAATATCTTATGGAAACTGCAACGATTTCGAGGACAGAAACTTTATCTGAAGCAATGAGTTTCTACACATCTCTGCACATGAGCTCTTTTCAAACCACAACGAATTAGAAGACACGTCCATAGTCTCGAGGAACATAAACCTCATTTTGTCGAGCGATGTCCGAAGTGCAGAATTCTGCAATACATGTCCCCAGGAGAAGATGACTCTGGAACAATCTTAAATACGACAAGGACCTCATATTGCAACCCATCACTGCAAGATTCAACAAAAGCTTGATTACGGAACGTATACCAGAACAATGGAAGTCTAGATTATCATTCAAATACACAAGAAGGGATCCAAAAATGACCTAAACAGTTACAGACCAATAAGCCTTATTTCAAATTTGTGCAAATTATTTTTTAAGATACTGGCTACAAGAATGACGAACAGACTAGATGAGAATCAGCCAAGTGAACAAGTAGGCTTCGACTTCGGATTCAGCACCATGGATCACCTCCAAGGGACCAACCAAATCATAGAAAAGACAGATGAATTTAACCTTCTATCAGCCACTGGCATTTTTGGATTATATTTGACTCTGTTGAACATTTCAGAGTTCTTCAGGCACTAGGAACCTAAGGATTAAAATAATATGGTATAAAAGTAAATGTAAAGATGCTATCACCCCTGAGATTTGCCAAAGTCATTGTATAGAGAGGCATTCTATATGTCCCTCGGGTTAAACAGGACCAGCAAAATAGACCACCAAAACTAAAGTAACGCTAGAGCAGCGTAGAAGAATAAAGATATATTATACCCGGCCAACTCATCAACCTATCCAATAAAATGAAAAACGAAATCAATAAACGCTCAAGCATGGAAGACCTTCTGGGCACTTAAATTCATACTCCTGAATAAATCCTTAAACAGAAAGCTCAACAGCGAAGCCTTACACTCGTGTATCGCTGTTGTACTGCTCTATGCACGCCAAACTTGGTCTCTAACGCCCAAACAAAAGAGCTTACTAGAATCTGACAAAAGAAAGAGGAAGGAAAAGTGCTGGGCACTTCATTGCAAGACAGTTTCAAACAAACTGCTCCAGAAAATCATGTTCTCTGCGAACGCACCACACCAAGCTACAAAAATCAACTGGAAACGGGCGAGTCACGTTGCAAAGCTTCACCACGACAGATGGGCTCAGTCTACCACCATTTGGGATACACACTGAAAGCAGAAACAGAGAGAGACAATATACAGTATATATTTCATTTGCAATGAAAATATCTTAAACATGTGATAATTTAATGAAAATCAACTATTGTTGTTTACTTATCCTGTTTATAGACGCGCGCGCGCACACACACACACACACACACACACACACACACACACACACACACACACACCACTTAACTTAAGTAAACAAGAAAACACCATCGAACGAAACATGTAAGACAAGGATATTAAAATATAGCATCTTTAACATAACCAACAAAATGAGGAAAAAATGTGATGTTGCACTCACATGACTTTCTCTACTCTTGTACTAACCTTTCTTACAAATTCTTATTCCTATATCTTCTTCCTGTTAGTTGAGATAAACATTTGCAGAAATTGACTTATTTCCTACTTTCTTGTAGGTACAAGGGGGATGTAGGAATACAGTAGGTTTTGAGCGATAGTGAAATCTTTTAAAGATTTCAAATTCCGTTCTCTTTGCACGGTTAACATATAAAAAAATGAACAACAAAGTTCCATTTCATGAAAGTTTTAAGTTTTCCGAAACTCACACACATTACAAGCAATATCTCCGAAATGGTTCATCCTACAAGAAAATTTATTCGGACATAAATTGTGTATTTTAGCAAGATCTACATTTTTTGTATACTATGATTTGGTCTATCTCTAACGGTTTACCAGTTATGCAAAATCGTCCAGAGTAAATACGACTACAGGGGCTATAGCCAGAAAATTCAAGATATACATTTCGTTTTTCATAAAAACATCTCAAAGATATGACATTTTAATCAGAAATTAGAGCCATTTTCAAGAAAGTCAAAATTTTCCAGGTAAAGGGTAGTTTAGGGTGGGGCGATTTTCTTCAAAATCTTTGTGTTGCATCCTTGAAAGGCATTAAACTTAAATACCAATTTTGGTTTTTAACCTACTTTTCGTTTTTGAGTTATGCTGTGCATAAACTGACAGACACACAGACACACACGCGGACCTTTTTGTAAAAATGCTTTTTTTTTTCAGGAGTCTCAAAACCTACATTTCCGGTGAAATCTTGACATCGAATTTTTTATGGTCTTTCAAGGATGCGACACGAAGATTTTTAGTAAAATTGTTCTACCCTAAACTACCTTTTACATGGCAAATGAAAAGTACAAGAGTAGAGAAAGTTATATGAGTCCAACACATCAAATTTTTTAAGTTCAGCATCTTCCAAGGATGCGACAATAAACTTTTCAAGAAAACTTCCCATCTAGGCTAACCTTATGTGTATCATTTTTCGAAAAGTTGAGGATCTCAAAGGTGTATGTAACGATTTTAACTAAATTACCACATATTAAAGATATTTTCATGGCAAATGACACACATATCTTGAATTTGGTGGAAATATATCCTCAGAAGTCCCCTTGACTTCTGCATAACTTGTAAATCGAAAGAAATAAGACAAAATCTTGCTGTACAAAAAATGTAGATTTCGTTGAAACACAATTCATCTCGAGTACATTGTTTACGAAGTGAATTATTTCAGAGATATTTCTTGTCATTTGTTTAAATTTTCCAGAACTTGCACTTTACTCAAATTGGAAGTTTTCATCCTTTTTTGTGTCCTGGACATGAAAAGAGAGGAGAATTTCAAAGCCGTTATATAGCGAACAGCCCTTAAAAGATTGTCGCTTAAGCCTACTGTATTCCCATATTCCAAAAATACCAACAAGGAAATAACATGCAATAAGACCATTGTTTATTTCGATTAACTTGAAGTATATAGAAGAATAAGCATTTTTTAAGAATATTTCACATAAAGTAAGTAGAAATAGACATCTGAGGGCACACTTCAGGTTTTTCAGCTCTTGATTCGACTTTTCTTGTTTGATATTGAAAAAAATGTGAAGTGTCTTTTTGCATGTGCTAGTAAATAATTTTCACTCCATTACAGTTAGCTTGGGATAATTAGTTCAAACACACAATTCTAGCCCCTGTCAAAGAAAGCTTACTTAATTATTTAAAAGCCTGAGTTACTTTAATAAAACATAAACAATACAGGAGTAACAATTTAACAACTGGAGGGGAAAAAAGCAAACAAAATGAAATTAACATTCAGAGAGAGCTGTTCCCAGTTAATCAGGCATTAATGGTGGGAGCAAATAATGGGAACGATATTCGTATTTTTAGTGCTTCTATCTGGGGCGCAGATAAATATCGCCATAAAATTATAAATACCATATCAGTGGATATTAAATATATCCCGTTATTCGGGGAATCATGCTAGAATTAAAGGGAATAATTTATAACAAAGTAATCTCCACAATCAAAAGGGGATGCAATGATCAGCGATCACACTTCATTATCCTATTCATATAAAAATGGAATTAAGCTTTTCATGTACCACAAAGCAAAATTGTCGTATTGAGTAGGACCGTTGTGTTTTGTCATGTAAAAATCCATTTTCACTTTCTCTACTACGTATAGTAGAGGAAGTATTTCATTCCAACAAAAAATTCCATGTCGAGATTTCACCTGAAATATGTTTTGAGGCCCCCTGAATCCAGGAAAAGCATGTTTAGAAAAATGTCCGTGTGTATATGTGTCTGTCAGTCTGTGGATAGCATAACTCAAAAACGAAAAGTTGCTTAAAAACCAAATTTGATATTTAAGTTTTTGGTCTTTCAAGGATGCGACACGAAGATTTTGAAGAAAATTGTTTCACCCTAAACTACCCTTTGCATGGAAACTTTTTGGAAAATTTTAATTTTCTTGAAAATGACTAACGATTTTGATTAAAATGCCATATGTTTAAGATATTTTTATGACAAATGAAATGTATATTTTGAATTTTGAATTTTCTGGCTATAGCCTATATAGTCCTGTTTACTCTGGATGACTTTTGGATGACTCGTAAACCATATGAGATAGACAAAGTCTTACTATACAAAGAATGTAGGTCTCGTTGAAACACAGTTTATGACCAAATATATATATATATATATATATATTTTTTTTTTTTTTTTTTTTTTTTTTTTTTAGAGTGAACCATTTCGGAGATATTCCTTCCTACTTGTATCAATTTCGGAAAACGATTCTAATATTCCTCTTGTACCTACAAGGAAATAAGCAATAAGATATTTCTGTAAATGTTTATCGCAAGTAACACGAAGAAGATATAGGAATAAGAGTTTGTAAGAATGGTTAGTACAAGAGTGGAGAAAGTCATGTGAGTGCAACACATCAGATTTTTTCTGCGGCAAGTATAAATGTCATACACCAAAATGTTAACCTCTAAAGATAAACATAGGATTAGTGTTATATATACGAAGGGGGACACCTCGCGCATTTAGACCTATATGGGTCCATTGTGCCTACCACCAACTTCAGGAGGAAGAAACGAAGTAAAGGAGCCACAGGAGGCTGTGGGCCACAGAAACACCATACACCACAAAATCTAGGACAGTTGGAAGGTGTGAAGGAAATGGAATGAAAGGGATACAGTAGGATTCCGCTAGCTCAACTGTCAATATCTCGACCTTTTTTAATTTAATATTTTTATTTTTTGTCCTTATAGCCTAGACTGTAATAATTTTTATAATCTTCTATGCGGTATAAACAGTTCAGGTAAATTTTAATTACTGTACATATACAAGCTACTGCTTTTTTCCTCACAGTAACAAATGGGCTGACCTACTGACCTTCAACATCTAGTCAGAACGTAAACATTGTCACGAAATCGAAAGCTTGCCACTATAGTGTGAATGTATAGCACAAACACTTGTTTTGAAGGTGTATTGCTTTACGCAGTACGCACGTGGTAGACTAAAGTTTCAGTTACAGTACAGTTTCTCAAATCACTGTTAGTGTAGTGTTTGTACCAGTGAATATGTTGAACGAGAAGAAAACACGAAAGTTAACATGGCAATGAAAATTAAATTGGATACGTTAGAGACTGGGCAAAGGGTAACCTATTAATACGTACTTAATTGTAGAGTATGTTAATCGTTTCTGTTTCCTATGTTGTGCATTTATGTAATTTGCAATATCATATTATGAGTTGTGAATAATGAACCCCTTATTCTGCGAAACTGGACTTTTCGATAACTCGACACTCTCTCAGTCCACATTAGGTCGAGTTATCGGTATTCTACCGTATAAAGAAAGTCATGTTAGATAGAAACAACCCCAGCATTCGCCTATCCATCCGGGAAAGCTATGAAAAACTCTTGACAAAGTGGTGGATCCGCCTCTTGTCACCCAAGCGTTGATGCTGATCTACTCTGTCACATTGCGCTCCCCTGGTAGATCCTAGATTCCATCAGTGATCTTTGATCTTGTCAGTTCCAAACAGGATTTGATGGGACCTATGTATATTGTGTCCATTTCGGTTACCGGTGGCCCGAATATAGATTACAAATGTGCCCAATAGCTTCACATTCGAATATAACATGAAAGGCAGTTACCTCTTCTATTTCATATTTCTTGCAGTCTTGACATCCTTAAAAATTCGTAGTCTATACAGGTATTTCTACAGAATGTCAAGCGTAGTTGAACCCAGAACCTTCGGAATACGAGCATCGCATGTTACTGTGGATCCATTTTGCTCGAATAAAATAACTGTTCATTGATTAGACAATAAATAAACTTTAAGGCAACACCGAAGTGATATTTTAGCCTGTTGGTCAAAAAAGTCGACTTTTGGATTTTTATTGCAAAAAATGCACCATACCTTACAGAATACGGAAACGATATTTTGTTGTTACTTTCTTATATTCAAAATCTATATTCTTCCACAAAAACCTAGCTAGAGATATAAACTTTTTTCCAATATAGCTTAGAATATGGGTAATAAGATGTCCTTTGGAATTATGATATTGCTTATACCTTTAAAAAAATAACATAACATTGAGCTGTTTTTATGGCATTTTTACATTTTGCAGTATTCAAGTTTTTAAAGAAAGCTATTCACTGTATCAGAATTTCCTTATTTTAATTTCTTACAGATGTAATAAGAGATAAAATTTTAAAAAATCAACTCTGTTGTTCAACATCTGTTGGAGGGGATAGATTTTATGCCCAATAAAACTGATATACATTAATTGATATATCAGAAATGTGATTAGATATTAGAATGAAACTTGGTACACATATTTCTTTAGTTGCTGGTATGCCTGTTAAACCTCTAACTTCAATACTGTAGAAAATCATCTTTTTCACTTCGATGTACCCTTAACATCTGCTGCTTTCATTCTGGAGTCGTAAATATTGTTGAATCTCCAATAAATGTTCTCTCAGAATAACAAATATACGACCGAGGTTCTTAGATATGCAGAATCACTCACGTAACCAGTCAATGAACTCTAGCCTCAATAGCACCTTGGAATTGCTATGTCTCCTATTAGGATCTGGCAAACGGTACAGGTTTCCAACAACCGCCGTTATAAAATCATAATGGTGCGGAAGCAGACATTCTTGGAAACAGGAATATCAGAAAAGCCATTATCTGCAGATTAATTACCAGGATAACTGCGAACACATAAATGGTTACTTTAGGCAATGATCAGTTGAAATTTAACCAAAAATTGTCAAAAACTAAACAAGAAAATGTATTTGTTTTTAAATAATATGAATTTTTAAGATTAAAAAATATATCATATAATTGACTGAAGCTATAAATTACTTATTAATACACCCGCCCAACTTTACACCTTGTTTTCTCGCAAACCTTCTTTTTATAAGACTGAAAATGCTCGTCCTGAAATGTTAACTAACTTGTTTCAAGTGTTTGCACTGCCTCTTACAACTATCCGAGAGGGATGGCTAAGTTGTAACGTATGTGGTCCACATTCGGAAGGTCGCGGGTTGGCTCCCCATGGCCGACCTCCCGTTTTTTTTTTCCGGAAGTTTCCCCTGTTGCCAGGCGAATGCTGGGAAGGATTCCCATATCCACCGAATTCCCTGTCCCTACATTTCGTTACATTGATCATTTCGTTTCACTCTTCATCCCATTGGGTTTCTCCCCAGGGCCTCTTCGGTTGGTACGTGTTTGGTGCACCCAGGGTCCCGAGTCGATCACTGCCAATATCATCCCCACATATCCATCGGTTTGAGCCAATTTCTCCTTCGTAATACTCTCTTCCTCTTCTAGGTTTATTGTTATACGTATGTTAAGTATTAGTTATTAACTCCTGTCTCACACACAAAATGTGTATTCCCGTCATTCAGAATGACGGGTTGAACCGTCAGATTCACCAAGTACGACGTCCAATGAACAACCAAACAAAACAGCTGGAGGATCAAAAGAAGCTCAAGACCCCATAACTGACACTAAAGGACCTGATACCGTTTCCTTCTACCCCAACAGTGATCTATTCTATCTCCGTGGCTCCTGTTCCACGATTTCGGCGCAGCTTCCAGCTGGTGTCCTCTTCGGAGACTCAGGCGTGAAGGTTGAGTGAACCATCGTCACTACCCCTTGTGGCACTAGCTGCGGAGCCGTTCCTTGTCAGGTACACCGACGTAGATCCTGAGGGGTCGGGTCGCCGTGGATATCTCGGCGGCCATGCGTCGCTGGGGTGTACACGGGGCCTCGACGTGTTACCGCTGTTTGGGGCACCATGTAATTAACCACAAGTCATCTGAATTCACCCTCAGTGTGGCCTAAAACGGGGAGCCACCGGCGGTTATACCGGTGGTAGGGACATAAAGTCGGGCCTGCCTTTGGTGAACGTGCCGCATACCGAACCGAAGTGATAGGTGGAGGGTAACTTTTTGTGAAGAACTCCTTGAGATTGAGTCTGAAGCAGGTGCTTCAGGCCACCACAGACCGATAGATTTAGGTGTCTTTTTCTCTTATCCCCCGGGTGGTAGGCTGATGCCGATAGGGAGCCTTATAATCATGCCTCCTCTGCGTTCAGCCCCATCAGCACCCCGTGTTTTGGTTATGTGGCTGGTTAGTGACAAGAAGATAATGGCCAACCTAAGCTCGTTTTATATTAAAAAGGAACTGGATAGGAACTGTGGTCTGCTGAAGAACGCCACAAGATGTAGGGACGGATCCACCCGAACTCTGCCTTATGTAGATATGCAGCGATACTTCCGTCGCCATCTATTTCCTGTCTGGCAGGAGTCTTGAAAAGCGCCAGTTGGCACTCAACTGACGACAATCAAGGACAACGTACAACCGTGACTGACCTCCAGTAAGGATTCTCGGTGGGTGAAGGTGATCCTAATAAGATTAAGAATAGGTCACACGCGCCACTCATGGTCATCTTTTACGTGGCGACCCGGCCCCTGTGCGTCCACAGTGTGGCGTACACCTCTCCATGTCGCACGTTTTGCTTGATTATCCCCGGTATACTAGAGAGCGCCAATCCCCTGGCCTGGGTTTGACCCTGTGGTCACTTCACGGTGACGACCCGATATCCGTAGATAAGATGGGGTTAGTCACCGGAATTGATTTCGCAAAGCAAGTTTAGCTTGTGTTTTATTATTCAAGGTGTGATTTTACAGTTTTGGCCTCTGAACTTTGATTTGTGTGGTTTTACCGATTGTTTTTAGCGATTTAACTCTACTGTTGTACCATTCACCATTTTAATCGTTTTATTTGTTTTATCCTTTTGAACTATTTTTAACTTTTCTCTATTTTCATCTTTGGTTTTAGCCGTCATCTTTTAATCAGATCTTAGCCTTTAACATTTGACATCGGGCCAAGTGACTATCTGTCGAGGGCCCTTAAAGCTTTATATATCCACCCGTCCATTGGGTTTCTTTCAGGATTGGATGCGTCAGCGAGCGTCGCGGCAGTAGCATGGCAGGGAGAACGAATGTGCTCTGGAAATCTCGAATTACAAGGCGAGCCTACTAGTTTTCGCCCCCCCCCCCCCCCAGAAGTCCGAGGAGGGAGGGGATCTGGTCTTTGTGTCTGAGCCAGGCTCCGCCGCGATGTCTCTAACTGGGAAAATGTAGGGACCCTGCCACCTACACTGTCGTGGCAACTTCTGGCCGCCCTTGGGATCCATTCGCCTCATCCATCCTCCCAAGCGATGCCTCGTCAGGGGTAGGGGCACAAAAGATCGCCCTTTGGTCGAAGTGCTAAGTCCACCTCCGGAAATTTTCATTGAGTCATTGAGTCAAAGATTACCATATACTTATTTAAAACACTCCTTCAATTTTGAGAAATAAATTACTAATTTTTTAGAAATCAAGGGTTTTAGAGAGTAACTACAAAATATAATTACTTTTCCACACTAATTAGAGCTTAAGTTAGTAAATCTCATATATCTTTTTAAAGCGCGTTTGAATTTGTATGTGGATATTTTTAACAATGCATCGCATGCAGCAATTTTATTACTACAATGAAGTTACACATGAAAAATGTTATCAATATTTAAATAACCATGCGAACCAGTTCGAAGTGCACCCGCACCTGGCCATACGTCATACATGTCTTACGTCATAACCTCAACCGAGAGGTTCCGGACTTCCGCTTTATAAGGCAGGCAAGTCACCTTCATAACATTGACCTATTCTGGCGGTGACGTAACATTTGCAATATCGTAATTAAACAATAACATTGCTCTATAGTAATTCTGTTTACGTGCTGAGCATGTTTATTTATACATTTCTATATAACAAATAAATATTTTACTTTTCTCTATACTTCTTCCAAATTTATGTGAATAATATTGTATTTCAATTTTTCTTTGCCTTTTTCAGATCGTAGATGTTTTAACGTCAAACAAGTGCGACCGCATTATTGATAACTTATGAGATATATGTTGTATTTACTTTTCATTAATTTCCAATGCATGCCTTTAGCAAAACAGTGGAACAAACACAATTTTGCGTTTGGAAAACTAAGGTGTGTGTTGTAGGAGAAACAGAAAAATAATCGTGCAAATAATTATGTCAAAAAATGCAATAGTTGCTATATTTGTACAGCCTGTAACTATACAGGAAGACAGTTTGAATCGTTTGTCAATGGGATCGTTTTTATTATTACTTTCGCTGCTATTTGCCTTCAGAAAGTAGAGGAAGTATTGCTTTCTACCCAAAAATTCCATACCAACATTTCACCGGAAATGATATTTTGAGACATCCTTAGAAAAAGATTATACATAGAAAATGTCCCCGCATGTTTATTATGAATGTCTATCTCCATTTGTGTGTTCGTGTGTGTTTTAATGTGTCTGTAAACAACATAAATAAATTCTACGATTTGCTGATATAACTTCCTCTACTCGTTGACAAACTACTAATACAAATATTTATTCCCCTATCTAATTCATCTTTTTACTTTCTCTACTTGTAAATAGAAGCACGTATTGTATTCCAGCCAAAAATTCGATGTCGGGATTTCACCGGAAATACATGTTTTGAGACCCCTGAATAAAAAAAGCATTTTTAGAAAAAGGTCCGTGTGTGTGTGTGTGTGTGTGTGTGTGTGTGTGTGTGTGTGTGTGTGTGTGTGTGTGTGTGTGTGTGTTTCTGTGGACAGCATAACTCAAAAACGAAAAGTAGGTTAACAACCAAAGTTGATATTTAAGTTCAACGTCGTTCAAGGACGCGACAAGAAGATTTTGAAGAAAATAGTCCCACCCTAAACTGCCCATTACATGGAAAATGTTTCGAAAATTTTGATTTCCTTGAAAATGGCTCCAACGATTTTGATTAAAATGTCATATGTTTGAGATATTTATATAACAAATGAAATGTATATTTTGAATTTTCTGTCTATTTAGTCCTGTTTACTCTGGATGACTTTTGATAACTCGTAAACTGTAAGAGATAGACAAATTCTTAATATACAAAAAATGTAGATCTCACTAAAACACACAATTTATGTTCAAATAAATTGTTTGTAGAGTGAACCATTTTGGAGATATTCTTTGTTATTTGTGTCCGTTTCAGAAAACTTAAAACTTCCATAAAGCAGAACATCGTTGTTCATTTTTTTTATATGTTAAGCGTGCAAAGAGAACGGAATCTCAAAGCTTTAAAATATTTCACTATCGCTCAAAGCCTACTTGTATTCTAATATTCCCCTTGTACCTACAAGGAAATAAGCAATAAGATAATTTGTACAAATGTTTATCTTAACTAACACGAAGAAGATATAGGAATGAGTTCGTAAGAATGGCTAGTACAAGAGTAGAAAAAGTCATGTGATTTTTTCCTCTCAAAAAAAAAAAGGGGTGCTTTTATCATTTCTAGCAGCTGCGCCGCCATTGTGTCCTAAAGGTTTCTGCCTAGAAAGACAGGTTCCCCAATACGCACTCCTTCCTTCACTAATTTTCGCTTTCCTCGTCACTTTACGAGAAACTTCGAGAAACGCGTATATTCCAGAAAATTCGCCAGTAATTCGCCTCGGCTATATATGCGGGGCGGAAAGTCAAACATTGGTTGCCATGGCGCCCACGCCTCCTTAGGCATAAGTTAAATGTTTCCGAGCACATAAGAAAGTTGCGGAGCACTGGCGTAGTCTTTACACCTTATTCAAATCTTTAAATAGCTGGTCGATACATCATAGCTTTGAAATTCCGTTCTCTTTACATGGGAAAGAGATTAAACAAAAAATTACAGCCTGTTTAAGTAAAGTATTTTAAAATGCAAACCAATACCAGTGAATATCCTGGGAATAGTTAATTCCACAAAACACATGTATTTGATATAAATTCTATGCTTCAAGGAGATCTTATTTTTTGTGTAGTAAGATTTTGTCCACCTCTTACGATTTGCCAGTTATCCCAAGGTCATCCAGAATGAAGAGGACTGCACAGGCTATTCTTTCCAGAAAACTAAATATTTATTTTTCATTTGTGATGAAAATCTCTTAATATTAACGTTATTTTAATATAAATTATTTAAGAGCCATTTTGACAAAATCAGTATTTTCGAAATATACCACAAGAGGGTTTCATATGACAATTTTGCGAGCGCTAAGCGAGTGGTATTTGTTTAGAGCATTCCACGAAATAATTAATAATTCATTTATTTAATATCTACTATTTAATATTAATAGTGATTTAAAATTGAGTTCGTAACCTCTTTCGTAGCAAAACATCCATATTTTTTGACTTCGCCTTTTGAATTAAAATATCAATATCCGCACTAGAATATTCGTCAAATGCTTTGTCTGCCATAATAAGCAGAGAGTAATAAGTTTAGAGAAGTGAAAGAACTTCCGATAAACTGGGTAACTTCCTGTCGCACATCTCTCCGCGAGGAGGTTAATTTGGTTCGATTAAGAATAGGGCACTGCAATTTTCCGCATGGTTACTTATTTAAAAGGGACCCTGCTCCTCTATGTCCGCTGTGTGACAACCTTTTGTCAGTTCGCCACGTGTTGCTAGAGTGTTGCTCTCTAGCGCACCTTCGGGATTCTCTGCAGCTGCCTGCCAGACTTGCAGAGGTCTTAGCGGACGACAAAGCAGCGGTTGATAGAGTTTTTAAGTTTTTAGCGGAGTGTAACATCAATTTGAGGATTTAAGATTTAAAATGTTAGATATTTTTTATGGTTTTGACATATTTATCACATTGTTTTATATCTGGCTATTGCCAATGTTTTTTACGTTTATGTGTATATTTTCTTTGTTGCCAGTAATTTTATTTTTGATTCAAATTTATATCTGGTTATTGCCATGAATTTTTTAAGGGCGCTAATGACCTCGAAGTTGAGCGCCCTTAAACGCACAAACCAACCAACCACGACCAGGAGGTGAACATCCTGCAAGAGTGGAATAGTCTGCGTGTCGTATCCTTGGGAAGTGATTAACTTAAATATCAAGTTTGGTATTCAACCGACTTTTCGTTCTTGAGTTATGCTGTTCACGGACACGCGCGGGCGGAGCTTTTTCTAAAAATACTCTTTGTTTCAGAGACTGAAAATACGTATTTCCATTGAAATCTTGGTATTGGAATGCAGTACTTTCTCCACGTATTACGCACGTTGTAGAGACAGCAAAAAGGAGAAGTGAGTTAAATATCTAACATGGTATTGTGACAAAATGACATGACAAACCCAACTTCTGACGCCAATGCGACAAAAGAAGTCCAATTATTTTTTGCCACTTGATTTTGTCACGCCTGTTCAAGTCGTTGCAGTGGATTGCGTCAGAAGAAAATCACTGACTTCACTTCTTGAATCTTGATTTGCTTTGCCGTCTTGTTTTCTCGTGCACAAAAAAAAAATTCATACAAACTTTGTTATGCATATTAAGATTTTAATTAATAGAGGTATAAAATGTAATCAAACCTACTTATTGCTTATTACCACCTCAATAATAATCCTCTTATTTATTTATATTGCATACGTGATAATTAAAGAAACTGCCATGATTACTCTGGGTAATTATTGATAAACCACTAGAATCAGTCTAACTTTCGTTGGAGACCGAAGATATGCAGAGTCACTTAATCTTAATACACGTTCCGAGAAATAAACAGAGTAGATAAATGGCAGGTCAAATAAACATAATTTAGAAGAATGTTACCAACATATGAAGATGTTGACCTCTTTGAATTTGTATAGGTTTCATAAAAGTGTTCTTAATTACGATAGATTGTATAGCGTATAATAATTAATAGTAATTAATAACAATTAATAATAATAAATCTTCTTCTTCTTCTTCACTTCATGGATTAGGCTCTCGCCTGTTCCGTCTTCACAGTGGCCCCTTCCATCTTTTCCTCGGCCTCCCAACGTCCCTCTTTCCTTTAGGACTATATTGGAAAACTACTTTTGGCAGTCTTGTATCATCCATTCTTCCAACATGTTCAAACCATCTTCTTCTGTACCTATCCATTCTTGAGGTGATAGCTTCCACTTGTAATTCATTTCTTATATTTTCATTTCTAATTCTATCTTCTCTTGTACATCCTTTTGTTCTTCTCAAGAATCTCATTTCGCAACTTTGTATTCTGCTGATGGTTCTTTGTGTAGGTACCCAGTTTTCGCATCCATAAAGTAACGTTGGGACCGCCATGGTATTATAAAATTTTATTCTTGTTTCAGACCTTGTTTTATTCTTTAGGGTTTTGTGAATTGTTCCACAGATTGTTTGAAATCTCATTAATTTTTTTTTTTCGTATCTCTATCTTTCTCATTGCTGATTTCACACCCTAAATAATTGAAGGAGGATACTTGTTCCAATACTTTATCATTAACGACTATTTTCGACCTTATTGGTATTTTACCCCAGTTTGCCATTATTTTTGACTTTTCTATTGATATTTTGATATTAAAACTTTTGCATATTTGGTTAAGGTGGTGTATTGAACGTTGTAGATCATCTTCTGTTTCTTGTATAATTACTACGTCATCTGCATATAATAAAATATTTAAAATTTTTCCTTGGGCTACTTTTATGCCTGCGTCAATTTTCTGTCTCAAATTTTGCATTATTTTATTAACATAAATGTTAAAAAGTGTCGGTGATATTGGGCACCCTTGTCTGACTCCTTTATTAGTTAAAATTTCTTCTGATTTTCCTGTCTTGAATCTTAAACTTATTTTAGTATCCTCGTATAAACTTTTCACCGCCTTTACCAGATGTCTTGGGTAGCCTTGTTCTTTCATTATGATCCACAGCTTTTCTCGGTCTACATTATCAAAATCCTTCTGCAAATCTATAAATGCTATATGTGTCTGCAGATTATATAATATTTATATAATAATAAATAATAATCATAATCATCCTAATCATAATAGTAATAATAGCAACAATGTTAATAGTAGTGTTAATGTTAATAATGATGTTAATGTTAATAAACAACTGCCTCTGCGGTCAAGTGGTCAATTCTCTGGCTCCCAAGCCAACGGTAGCGGGTCCGGTTGCCAGCTGGAGTGGGAAGTTTTTCTTTAACAGAATCATTCCCTAATCCCCTCAGAATGTGGACATATGTGTATATGTGTGACTGAATGTGCTTATGTTTGAAGATACAACTGATTAAACCCCCCTGTTAACCCTTTCAGTCCTGAATTATTTTGCTAGTTATGCCGTTCTTCCTCTAATTCGAAACCGGTTTAGATTAGGCTGGCTTGAATAGCCATGATCGTTAAGGCAACACATAGTGCACTGGCCATGCACTCAACACCTGAGGTCGTGAGTTCGAGTCTCGGCAACCACAGTCAAATGTGCCTGTGGTAAAGGACGGGGAGGGCCCACGTAAAATAATCGGTGTGATGGCACGCGTGGATGGATTTTGCTTCTTTTCTTATTAAAAAAACACTACAATATAAATCGTAAAAAAAATAATTTTTTACAATTCAAACCGTCTCAAATATGTATGTTTAATTGGTGACAGACAGTATAACAAGAATATAGCAGAAAAAAAGTTAAAACTAATACAAATAGGAAAAAAAGTCTATGTATCTTATAATACACACCGGGCATGAAAGGGTTAATAACCTACAGTCAACCACTTATTTCATAATCATTGCACATAATTAAAATCTTATGAAATAATGGCAGTGCCCATACCAACCAGTGCATATGAAAATTGAATGGTGAACAAAAGGATAGAATAATAATAGAAACAGTCGAAATTATGTTCCTCTATTTTCCACAGGCTGTCCACTATTAGACGAAAACATAACAATAGGAAATCTTAGTTAGAAACCTGAATTGCATAAGTAGGATTAAGGAATTGGTGACAAATTATTACCGGACTAATGCCATATATCAGTCAGAAGCGTACCTGCCTGCTACACAAGGAGATACCTCTTTCGATTTTGCTTACGTTTACGGGAGAGAGTGAGTGAGTGATTGAGTGAGTGAGTTACTGAGTGGGCATGTGAGTGGGCGTGTGATGTTTAAAGGCCCGTCGACAGCTAGGTGATTTGGTCCCGATACGGTTTAGGAATTACGCAAAAGTAATTCAGAATGAGCCACCCGTGTGGTGGCTGGGTGTAAAGAATAGCCCCCATATAGCTCATGCATGTCGTAAAAGGCGACTAAAATGGGCACCTGGTGCCCGGGTGTATAACTGGGCCACCCAGTCCCAGGGGATATAAATTTGGGACCTGGTCCTATCCGATAGAGTAACAGGAAATGACTGGCTGAGAAAATCGACTTGAATTTTGGCACATGGAATGTCAGGAGCACTGGCAGCATTAATATCCCAGTTACAAGAGTAATAGGAAGACTGAGAATGAGATGGGAGAATGCCATACAGAGAGATGTTCAACATATACTGGGAATACGAGAATGCAGAAGGAGAGCTGGAGAAAAAGAGGAAAGGAGGCACCTGCTGAAGGATGCCAAGGCCCAGAAGGGACTGTAGCACCACTCGAAGAAGACTTCAGAATGAGCAGGACTTCAGAGAATATTCCCCAAAAAATTCAAGACATGCGTTTCATTTGTCGTACATATATGTTAAACTTGTGGTATTTCAATCAACATCGTCAGAGCCATTTTAAGACAAAGTTTTCGAAAAATGTTCCATCTAAAGGATAGTTTGAATGAGTGGATTTTCTTGAAAATCTTTATGTTACATCCTTGGAATGTCCTGAACTGAAGTACCAAGCATGGCATGCAACGGGTCTTAATGTAAGTATATATGTAGGTGAATTTGCATGGGTGGTTTTGGCGTAATATTTTGTGGTGTCATCTGGGATATTTAGCGAATTTCAATGAATATTCCAAAAGCACATTGTTTCTCCCAACTTTTCTCACCGTAAATAAGTTTACCCATCTTTGATACATCCAATGATGTCCGATAATTAGTTGATCCGGGAACATGAGAGTCCTCTGCAGCCTTGGCGATTGAAGAAGCTATAAAGTTTATATTTCAGGTATATTTGAAGAAATCTACCCACAAGTTTCCGTTAGATACAATATCTTGCTTGGTAATCATTTTTCAAAATATTTTACACCTTTCAGTGAAGTTAATCTTAATTCTCGGGTATTTTCTGTAACAAAAATGTCGCGTCGTCTGCTCCAATAGAGGTTACGTTCACTACTTACTTTTAAACATAAGAAGACCGATTTCCAAAGCCCCTAAATTTCACATTGGGTTTCCAGGACTTGGAAATTACCTCAGGTATTTAATGGAATTATCCATTCTGAGATGTATTCAGTCACACTGACATGCGCCCTTATACCTTTTTCTACTCCTTTTTTTACTTTCTCTGCTACGTTTAGTAAAATAGAGGAAGTATTGTATTCCACCCAAAAGTTCGATGTCGTGATTTCACCGGAAATATGTGTTTTTAGGCCCCCAGAATCCATAAAAAAAAAAGCATTTTTAGAAAAAAGTCCGTGTGTGTGTGTGTGTGTGTGTGTGTGTGTGTGTGTGTGTGTGTGTGTGTGTGTGTGTGTGTGTGTGTGTGTGTGTGTGTGTGTGTGTGTGTGTGTCTCTCTCTTCAGTCTGTCGGTCTGTCTGTGGACAACATAACTCAAAAACGAAAAGTAGGTTAAAAATCAAAGTTGGTATTTAAGTTCAAGGATGCAACACGAAGACTTTGAAGAAAATTCCTCCACCCTAAACTACGCTTTACATGAAAAATTCTTCGAAAATTTTGATTTTCTTGAAAATGGCTCTAATAATTTTGATTAAAATGCCATATGTTTGAGATATTTTTGTGATGTAATGTATATTTTTAATTTTCTGGCTGTAGCCTATGTAGTCCTGTTTACTCTGGATGACTTTTGAGTAACTCGTAAACCGTAACAGATAGGCCAAATCTTACTATACAAAAAATGTAGATCCTGCTAAAGCACAACTTATGTCTCTTTTTTTCTTTGTTATTTGTGGAAGTTTTGAAGAACTTATACTTCTGTCAAATGGGGCATCGTTATTCATTTTTCTATACTAACAATTCAAAGAGATCGGAATTTGATAACTTTAAAAGATTTGACTATCGCTCAAAGCCTACTGTATTCCCCTTGCACCTACAAGAAAATAAATAATAAAGTAATTTCTGCAAATGTTTATCTCAACTAACACGAAGATGATAAGGAATAAGATTTTGTAAGAATAGGTTAGTGCACGAGTAGAGAAAGTCATGTGAATGTGATGTGTTGACATCAGATGTTTAATTCAAGGAGCCTCAAAATGTGTGTGCTGGCGCTTGCTATTGAATTTTTGGGTACTTAACAATATTTCGAAACTAAAAGTGACACCAATACATTCAGAGCGTGCTATAATATAGAATAGCAAAACCGAATTACATTACCAGCCACAGGGAAAAGGAACCAATAAGGAGATGGGTAGATATTTTCCTTTCACTAGAAGTAGATGAACACCTTAATCTCATGCAGAAGCAGAAGGGAGTTATAGAAAAATTTATGTTCCTAAATTACTCGTGAAGCAAACACATTTCATCGCCATTTTTAAAACCCAGAAATCCTTCAACTGTGAGATAAAGCCTGCAATGCATTTCCTGAATACCAACAGTTGTATAAGCCCCACATCACATGGAATACTTTCTCACGAAATTATGTTGTTGAGCAACCCTCGCACAGCCCTTCTCAACACTAAGTGACTTTCTTCGTTTGAAGAAGTCCCTCGCTGGCAAGCTTTTCACTGAAGATGATGACGTCAAAGAGCAGAAGGGAGATGGCTTCGCACCACATCCCAGGGATAAAAGAATACTGTCAATTGATGACCGACACATATATAATGTGAAACACTGAGAAATACAGTTGAAGTAGCCAACAGTATATTGCGATATGTGTATGGTAAAATTTTTTCACCAAACGTTTTGCACCCAATGGAATTGCACACAAAATAAACAGTGTCTGTCACACTATGATTCATTTTGCTCCAATACAAATGACAGTTCAGTAACAAGTGTGAGAAATAAACATGGCGGACGTAAATATTAATTTAGCGATTGCTATATTAAATAAATATAGGCTTGGTATATATTTGCATGAAGGAAAGGTGTATTAGAAGTAAACAATCTGATGTGTTGCACTCACATGACTTTCTCTACTCTTGTACTAACCATTCTTACAAACTCTTAGTCGTATATCTTCTTCATGTTAGTTAAGATAAACATTTGTACAAATTATCTTATTGCTTATTTCCTTGTAGGTGCAAGGGGAATGTTAGAATACAGTAGGCTTTGTGCGATAGTCAAATGTTTGAGATTCTGTTGTCTTTGTACACTTAACATATAAAAAATGAACAACGATGTTCCATTTCAAGAAAGTTTGTTTTCCGTATCTGACACAAATAACAAGGAATACCTCCGCAATGGTTCACCCTACAAGAAAATTTATTCAGACATAAATTGTGTGTTTTAGCAAGATCTACATTTCTTGTATAGTATGATTTGGTCTATCTCTAACGGTTTAGCAATTATGCAAAAGTCGTCTAGAGTAAATACGACTACAGGAGCTAGAGCCAGAAAATTCAAGATATACATTTAATTTGTTATAAAAATATCTCAAACATATGGCAATTTAATCAAAATCGTTAGAGCTATTTTCAAGAAAATAAAAATTTTCGAAAAATGTTCCATGCAAAGGGTATTTTAGGGTGGGGCTATTTTCTTCAAAATCTTCGTGTCGCATCCTTAAAAGAGATTTAACTTAAATACCAAGTTTGGTTTTTAACCGACTTTTCGTTTTTGAGGTATGCTGTCCACACACACACACACACACACACACACACACACACACACACACACACACACACACACACACACACACACACACACACGGACCTTTTTCTAAAAATGCTTTTTTTTATTCAGGGGATCTCAAAACATATATTTTCGGTGAAATCTCGACATCGAATTTTTGGGTGGAGTGCAATACTTCCCCTACTTACCCTGTAGAGAAAGTAAAACGTTGGTGGACAGGGTCATGAGAACAGGACACGGACCGAGGTATATTGGGTCTACTATAAAACGAATTGAGGTTAGAGGATCCGAAAAAGTATCGCAATTTTCTAAGGATTGAGGAAGATTTATTTCTCAACCTTTCACATCGTGTCAAAGGCAAAATTACACACCAGGACACAAATATGAGACAAACGCGTAAGAAATGAGGAACAATTTTAATGGTTTTAATCTTAGTATGGATGGATAGGAGATTTGAACTCATTTCATAACATTAAATTTAAACATGCTTAAGAGGTGGAATCATGACTAAAAATCCCGGCTATGACATTGCATTTTTCAGTCCTGATTCCATCTCTTAAAATGGCCCACACACGGCTTGTGTGTTAAAAACATTTACGTTGGTATAAATAAATAATAATTACCGTTTAAACATACTGTTAACTGGATTTCTTACTATTTATGAAATATAACTTACTATTTATGAAATATAACTATGTAATAATATATGTAAATGGTCAAGATAAAAGGTAAATGAATCTTCCAGAAAAAATTAAACGTTTTGTTAAAATGTCCCTCACATCAAAAGTGCCACGAACCGTACATATACAACAGTTGACTACATGTTGCCTGCATAGTCCGCCATATTGTTACGTTACAGACTCTGATTGGTTATTTTCAAGTTGTTGAAAGAAAACATTGCATTGAATACAAACAGGTTGGATACAAAAAATCTTATGTGTTGCACTCACATGCCTTTCTCTACTCTTGTACTAACCATTCTTACAAACTCTTATTCCTATATCTTCTTCGTGTTAGTTAAAATAAACATTTGTACAAATTATCTTATTGCTTATTTCCTTGTAGGTGCAAGGGGAATATTGGAATACAGTAGACTTTGTGCGATAGTCAAATCTTTTAAAGCTTTGAGATTCCGTTCTCTTTGTACACGTAACATATAAAAAAATGAACAACGATGACCCATTTCACGAAAGTTCTGTTTTCCGAAACTCACACACATAACAAGGAATATCTCCGAAATGGTTCACCCTACAAGAAAATTTATTTAGACATAAATTGTGTATTTTAGCAAGATCTACATTTTTTGTATAGTATAATTTGGTCTATCTCTAACGGTTTACTAGTTATGCAAAAGTCGTCCAGAGTAAATACACTACAGGGGCTATAGCCAGAAAATTCAAGATATACATTTCATTGGTCATAAAAATATCTCAAACATATGACATTTTAATCAAAATCGTTAGAGCCATTTTCAAGAAAATCAAAATTTTCGAAAAATTTTCCATGTAAAGGGTAGTTTAGAGTGGGGCTATTTTCTTCAAAATCTTCGTGTCACATCCTTAAACGACATTAAACTTAAATACCAACTTTGGTTTTTAACCGACTTTTCGTTTTTGAGCTATGCTGTCCACAGACTGACAGACACACACGGACCTTCTTCTAAAAATGCTTTTTTTGGATTCAGGGGGCCTCAAAACATGTATTTCCGGCGAAATCTCGACTTCGAATTTTTGGGTGGAATACAATACTTCCCCTACTTACCAGTAGAGAAAGTAAAAATAGGATAGAAGTTATATGGAACAAAATTGTTTCCAACTCTGGATGTTTCACGATGCACTTTTGTTGTAGAAAATGCTTTGGACCAAAATGTTGAACTCTGCGACATCGTGATTTTTGCTGGACCGAGGAAAAGTTTGAAAAGACGAGAAGCAGTCGAGGATTAGTAAAGACACTTAACACACGCATATTGCATACAATTTTTGGGAGGTAATCAGTAATTAAAATGGCGTATGAATGAAATGTGAAATACCAACCTACGTACCAAATATTCAAGCAATTTATTCCTGCTTTCTTCTCATTCAACCAAAGTTTAACAATGCTGTAGCATCTTTCGTATCTCTGTTTAGGTGTAAGAGAAGTACAGCCTATTTTCCAATTTTCTTCAATTACAGAATCAACACACCTGTTCACGTTAGCTGCCATGATTACTCTGGCTAATTATTGTTATGAGCACGGCCTACTCTGTTTATTTCCCGAAACGTGTATAAAGATTAAGTGACTCTCTGCATATCTTCTATCGTTATTACAACGAAATTTAGCTGATTCCAGTGCTTTATTCTTTTAAACCATCACATATGTAGTATAAACAAGAGGACTATTATTGAGATGGTAATAATTAACGGCCGGAGGGATGTCCGCTTGCATGGGATACGGTTTAGCTGACGTCAGAAGTACAGCACGGCCTCAAATGTGGAAACAACTGCCACTAGAAGCAAGAGTCGAAAACAACGTCACGTAGTACTCTGTGAACTAGTGTAGCATTGCCTTGCAAGTGTATGCAGACGCAAGGTCAAGGTGTAGTATAACGTGACTGTTTTGTTTCTTCTTGCAGTGAGCTGCAGACGTGAGAAAGTTATTTAGTGTGCATATGATGCTAGATTGTGTTGCACTGAGGCGGTTTTCATGGTCAGGCTGTACCTACCTGCAGTTGTTTACATGCGCGAGCGATAACAGTAAAGTCAATGTGCAGTATACCTATGGAAAACGCACACGCCTCCGGCCTTTCGTAATAATTAACAAGTAGATTTGGTTATATTTTATATGTGTATTAATCAAAATAGTGTTGAGTTTAAGGGTGTGAAAATGCTAGCGGCCTAGGCCTTAAAAGTACGGAATACAGGAGAATGGTTTGTGGATAGATGTGAATACGGGTTAATTCATTTACCTGCAATGTCGATATAACCAGAAAGGCAATGAAATCGTAGGGGAGTGTTGTACCTAGACCATGGTGTACCTTGGACCGGTTTCTTTATCTGAGAAATGCTGCAAGTCCTCCCAAGATCACATGTAGATTTGTATCGTGGTGTAGTCCTATGTGAGTTGGCGGGTTTTAGCACAACGGATGTGTGCACAAGAGCAAAAATCTGTTTTTCTGGTCAAAACTAATTGTTTCTCACTTCAGTTGTTTGTGAATTATATTTTAGCTAGTCCACAACGATTATTTTATGAATGTATATTAGATTCCGCATTATTTGGATAGTAAAATGAGTCTACAACTTTTTTATTATATTATAACCTAGTGCGCAGGCTGCCTTATTTATATAGCAACACTATATAACTTGCGCCACAACTGCATTTTCTACCTTGCACCGGCGGTACATAGTGCAATAGATTTCAACATTTTTACTTTCTCTACTACGTATCGTAAAGTAGAGGAAGTATTGTATTCCACCCAAAAATTCGATGTCGACATTTCACCGGAAATACATGTTTTGAGGCTACCTGAATCCAAAAAAAGCTTCAGAAAAAGGTCCGTGTATCTGTCTGTCTGTCTGTCTGCGGACAACATAACTCAAAAACGAAAAGTCGGTTAAAAGTCAAAGTTAGAACTTAAGTTTAATATCTTTAAAGGATGCGACACGAAGATTTTGAAGAAAATTTCTCCACCTAAACTACCTTTACATGGAAAATTTTGGTTTTCTTGAAAATGACTCTAACGATTTTGATTAAAATCCCATATGTTTGAGATATTTTTAAAACAAATGAAATGTGTATCTTGAATTTTCTGGCTCTAGCCTATGAAGTCCTATTTGCTCTGGATAACTTTAGCACAACTGGTAAACCGTTAGAGATAGACCAAATCTTACTATACAAAAATGTACCTAGATCTTGCTAAAGCTCACAATGCATGTCTAAATAAATTCTTTTATAGAATGAACCGTTTCGGAGATGTTTCTCGTTATTTGTGTAAGTTTTGCAGAACATACTTCTGTCAAATGGAACATCGTTATTCATTTTTATATGTTGTTCATACAAAGAGAACGGAATCTCAAAGCTTTAAAAGATTTGACTATCGCTCAAAGCCTACTGTATTCCCATATTATCGTTGCACGTACAAGAAAACGAGCATTAAGAGTCATGTGAGTGCAACACATCAAATTTTTTTTTTTTTTTTTTGACAAATATATCTCATACTAGTTACCTACGGAAAGAAAAGGGAACCTGCAGACGAAAATGCTTTGAAAGAACCCTTAAAGAAATTAATTCTAATGACCGTGAAAAGATGTCATATAGGGAGGCGGCGAAATTATTTAATGTCACTTACTCTACTGGTACTAGACATTTAAACAAATGTTTAGGTTGCGGAGCTGACTTTGAATATTCAGAACCATCAAAAGGCATGAATCTTTAAACCTGATTAAGAAACAGAATATAATGAAGAGATGGTCACCCGAAAGCGAAGATTGAATGCCCATTCACCTTCTGTCTCTGACGATGACAAAGTTTGTTCAGATTAAGATGTAGTACTTGGGTGACCGAGCTTCGCTCGGCGATTTTTGCCTCTGTTTTTGTGATTTTTTTTTTTTTTTTTTTTTTTTGTGATACGTTGCATTTATATTTCAATCATAGAAAATTATATGAATTGTATGTTGAAGGCCAAACAGGGGATATATGATTGTGCTACGTAAAAGAAAAGCGAGTAGAAAGCCATTTGAAAGTAATATATTGTCTAGTAAAACTGTTATCATAAAAACTTTCTTCAAGGAAAAATACATATGCATGCCGAATTTCGCGGTGATATGATATGATATGATATGATATGATATGATATGATATGAATTGTTTAAAGAAAAGTGAGTAGAGAAAGATGTGAATGTGTTACCTAAAATTAAGTAGAGAAACCACTGTGAATGTAATATGCACATTTCTATTTCAAACATACAGAAAATTGTATGACATTTGTAGAAGAGTGAGCAGAGAAAGAGATGTGAATGTGTTACCTAAAATTGAGAGGGGAAAAGAGGGTGAATGTAATAGTATTTCCATTTCAAACATACAGAACATGGTATGACTTATTTTAAAAGCGAGGATAAAAACATTTTTTTGTGTAAAATCACGTTTTTTATGGAAAATTGTTTATAGAAGAGTGAGTAGAGAAAGAGATGTGAAAGATGTGAATGTGTTACCTAAAAGTGAGAAGAGAAAACAGTATGAATATAATATGTAGCATTTCTGTTTCAAACATACAGAAAATTGTATTACTTAATTTAAAAGTGGGGATAACATGTTTTTTTTGGTGTAAAATCACGTTTTTATGGAAAATTGTTTATAGAAGAGTGAGTAGAAAAAGAGATGTGAATGCGTTAGCTAAAAGTAAGTAAGAAATCACTGTGAATGTAATACGCAGCATCTCTACTTCAAACATACAGGAAGTTGTATGACTTGTTTTTAGAAGAGTGAGTAGAAAAAGCGATGTGAATGTGTTACCTAAAAGTAAGTAGAGAAACCACTATGAATGTAATATGCAGCATCTCTATTTCAAACATACAGAAAATTGTATGACTTGTTTTTAGAAGAGTGAGTAGAAAAAGAGATGTGAATGCGTTAGCTAAAAGTAAGTAAGAAATCACTGTGACTGTAATACGCAGCATCTCTACTTCAAACATACAGGAAGTTGTATGATTTCTTTGGGGAAGAGTGAGTAGAGAAACCACTGTGAATTGTGTTACTTAAAAGTGAGAAGAGAAAACAGTGTGAATGTAACAGTATTTCTATTTCAAACACACAGAACATGGTATGACTTATTATAAAAGCGGAGATAAAAATGTTCTTTGGTGTAAAATCAGGTTTTTTATGGAAAATTGTTTATAGAGGAGTGGGTAGAGAAAGAGATGTGAATGTATTACCTAAAAGTGAGTAGAGAAAACACTGTGAAAGTAATATGCATGTATACAAAAATTTAACCAAATCTTTAGAGCCGTTTCTGAAATACCGGGAATATATATACAAGAATTGCACTGTAGAAGCGGGAATAAAAAATGTTATTTTTTATGTAAAATCGCGTTTTTTCGGGAATCACACCTATATAGATGAACTTAAAAAGCAAAACGCTATCTGAATATAAAATTTGATGGAAATCGTTAGAGCCGTTTCCAAGTTGCTCGGAATATGTTTATATACAAGAATTGCTCATTTAAATATATAAGATTTACTGCAACAATTTTAAAGAATCCGATTGTAGCGGAGAAAAGTGGTGTATAAAACGTGACACGTTATCTTTGTGCTGGGGTTGAAGGCAATGAATACAGAACTTATTGTTGTGTCTAGCTAGTGCCATGTATTTTTTGTGCTTCATAGTTGATGAAAAATGTGAAAATACTTGATTTATTGTTTTAAATCTTTCTTTTGAAGTATGGTCCATGGTACAGAATGGTTGCCCCTAGGTACATGAGGGTATTGTACCTTGGTCCACAGTACAGCAATATTTTATTTAGTTGATAAGTTATTTGGTTGAGTTAATGTCTTTTTCCAATTAAGATATGTTTAAAAAGTATAAAATTTCACTATAACCTAAGAAAATCTGATGTGAGTAGGCGTAGGCTTTCACGGCCGGTGTTTGAAATTCTACAAGAGTCTTCCGGGCTGATTTGCCGTGGTCTGCTGGAGTAACTTGGTCCAGACGTTTCGTCCACTACTGCGGTGGACATCATCAGTGGCGTGGTCGAAGTCTTCTTGGTGAAGGTACACTTGTGTCTGAGGCGTTGACTAGCCCCCTCCCACCAACCACACTGCCTCAGCGAGCCCCGAGCCAATCAGAGAAGACCCCTCCGTGTATAAAATCCGCATCCCAGACAGTCAACGCCTCAGACACAAGTGTACCTTCACCAAGAAGACTTCGACCACGCCACTGATGATGTCCACCGCAGTAGTGGACGAAACGTCTGGACCAAGTTACTCCAGCAGACCACGGCAAATCAGCCCGGAAGACTCTTGTAGAAAATCTGATGTGTTGCACTCACATGACTTTCTGTACTCTTGTACTAACCATTCTTACAAACTCTTATTCTTCGTGTTAGTTGAGTTGCAGAAATTATCTTAATATTCGTTTTCTCTCACGTGCAATGAGAATATTCGAGTACAGAAGGCTTTGAGCGATAGTCAAATCTTTTAAAGCTTTCAAATTCCGTTCTCTTTGCAGGGAAATGATTATTCAGACATAAATTGTGTATTTTAGCAATATCTACATTTTTGTATAGTAAGATTTGGTCTACCTCTTACGGTTTAGGAGTTCTTCAAAAGTCATCCAGAGTAAACAGGACTACATAGGCTACAGCCAGAAAATTCAAAATACGCATTTCATTTGCCATAAAAACATCTCAAACATATGACATTTTAATCAAAATTCTTGAGTTTAATCAAAATTTTCTAAAAATTTTCCATGTAAAGGGTAGTTTAGGGTGGAGAAATTTTCTTAAAAATCTTCGTGTCGCATCCTTGAAAAACATTAAACTAAAATACCAACTTTGGTTTTTAACCGACTTTTCGTTTTTGAGTTGTGCTGTCCACAGACTGGCAGACAGACACACACACAGGCACAGATACATACACACACACGCACCTTTTTCTAAAAATGCCTTTTTGGATTCAGGGGGCCTCAAAATGTGTACTTCCGGTGAAATCTCGACATCGCATTTTTGGGTAGAATACAATACTTCCTCTACTTTACGTAGTAGAGAAAGTAAAACAAAAAAGCAAAATATGCTAGTTAAATAAAGGATATAACGAATATTTTAAAAAGTGACTCAAGATACAACTCCCTCCCCTACCATCGCCCAAGAGCATTTTGTGTTACTTTAGGAATGAACTCATCAAAGTGGTGGATTCCTTCAGAGAGCGTGGCAGTTGAACGCAGAACCATGTAAGGAATATGTTACTTCAAGTGGAGAATCTGCAGCTTCGTTCTCATTATTGATTTAATTGTGGATATTTCTCTGTCTCTCATCCTCATTTTGTTCCTCCCTCCTTATTTCCTTCTCCCCAATAATCCTCTCTACCACTGCCTTACTTTCTCCTGTGCGACCATATACTTCTCTGTGCATGGAAACGTACTATACTGCTCGCAAAAATTAAAGGCATGTGAACGCTGGCCAATGCTCAAGCGAAGCGCTGTTGCCAAGCGTAATGCGGGAATCGGCAGAGGTTATGTATATAAGAGCGCGTGATAGCGTGTACCACATTCGGCAGCAGGGGCAAGCTGGAGTCTGCAGTACGGCCCGCCTCCATATGCCTGTAGCTTTTGCGAAGATTATAGTACCTACGGTTTTTTATAGTGTCCTTTGTTAAAACTTGGCAGAATCTTCTTATGTGTTCCAGGCCAGCCCTGTGTGAACCAATCTCTTATTGTTTTTAATTAAAGACTGGCGCACAAGTATCAGTAGTATATACTACTGAGTATAGTGTTTAAAGACGGAATATGCCAGTAGTCTTAATCCTTGTAAGAATACTACAGAGTAGCTCGAACGGTGCCACATGTAGACTATCAGCTACGAGATTTGAAAAACTCAATAATATGTCCATAAATGTGTTTGGAGTTGATGATAAATGTGGAGTGTTTCCCATAAAGGTGGTTGATGAAGAATTAACTGATCACCGCGACCTTCTTCTGTTGAGTGACTCGTAGAATTTATACGTAAATTGTAGGCACAGCTTATTGAGATACCCCAAAAACAGCTTTGACATTTCTGCCCCATTATTGTGCAGTCTGGTTAAATTTGGTGATATTCTATCCGTTAGGTTGCATAAGTGCTGCCAACTGTTCGTAAAATATAACCATTGTAAAGCTACGGCCATAGCTAGTGTTATTGCCTCTGTTATATTGCCACAGAAGCCCTTGTTTATGAACGCTTTGCAGAGAGGCCAACCACTAGATTTGAAAACAAGATTATGTTTAGACGTCGTATTAATTATTCTGTGGACGTACGACTCACATTTGCTTGATTTTGTCTTGCATTGTTTTAGGGCAGTATATGTTGTTATTTTTCTGTTCACTATACAGTAGTGCGTGAAATATATATTGCGATATTTAGTGCCCGGAACTGATTTTATGCAAAAATGTTATTGCAGAGCAAGATTTGTCGAAGGTGAGTACGTTCCTTGTTGTGTGATAACGATATTGAAGCAGTATTATCGTTTGAAAGCGTGATAGCTTAATCCTGTGATATTTGAGGTTAGAAATGCCATTATTATATACGTTGGCAGGACTAGCAGTATAGTGTTAATTCCTGTTGTCCCTCGTGGAACATAGGGCATCAACAAAGCATCGCCATCTGGTCCTGCTGACTGTCATTCTCTTCACCTTACTCCAGGTCTTGCCTTCTTCCATTGCTTCCATATGGGCAGATCTTCGCCATGTTTGTCGAGGTCTTCCTCTCTTACTCCTTCCCTGCGGGTTCCACTCCAATGCTTCTCTCTCAATGGCTTCACTTCCCTTCCTCGCTCACTTTCCCGCAGAGTTCTTACATTCCAAAACCCCATTTTCGTTAACCTTTTCAGGCCAAAAGTCGTCAACTTTAAATCAGTCTGTTTTTTCCTTGTTGATGTTTCTTTAATAATTTAATTTAAGGTATGCGAGTTATTGGCCCACAACAGCCAAACTTGGTTGTGATACTGCCACCTTAAGCCTCCAAGCATGCTGTTTTTCTATTGGGGTTGTCTCCCTTAGCCTTTGAAGATCCCTCTTCACCGCAAGGCAGCGGTTTCCCTCATAATTTCCCTTGCCACTTTCTTTCCTTTTTTTTTTTTAATTATTTTTTTTTTTATTTTGGTGGGGGAAAAGGCCACTTACGCCCTAACCGCATGCACGCATGCGAGTGTAAGACTCCTACCCTGGCTTCGAATCCGGGCAGCCTGCTCACTAAAAAGCCCCACCGGAAGTCTTGAGGTCGAGGCCTCTATGCTGCAGTACCGCATTAAGCACCTGTGCATTCTGTGGTGAGAGATGGAAGCTGCCTGGCAGTGGCAGTAACAGCGAGTATTACTGATGTGCTGGAGGACAAACATCACATAAGCCCTGAGTGCCCCCTGGTAGTAATTAATGGTGATGTGTTTGATAGTTGATGGTTATCTTTTGTGTTTCAGCCATTTGGCATCGTTAGATATAGATGGATGTGAGGGATGAGTGAAATGAGTATGTTTAGTTTTTAAATCTCCACCCGAAGGTTTCGTTTGTTGTCCTTAGAGTTTTTTTTTCTTTTTTTTTTTTTTTTTTTTTCCCTTTACCCCCCCCCCCCTTTTTTTTTTTTTTCCGCCAACCTTGCGGTGCCGATATACTATATCCCCGCCGAAGGCTGCCGTTGGTGTCTTCACCTTTGGTCCGCCCCGGGTATTGCATTTCCCGGTACCCACCATATCTGGTGAGCTTTCCCCTATCCGCTACCTGGGGAGGCGCCCGATGAGATGGCATCTCCTTACGGGACGTTGGCAGAACTGCTTTTGCGATACTTTCGTGTGCTATTTAGTGTAATGTCGGCCATGTTGAACTCTTGGGAACTGCCATAAAGTGTGTCCTCTGTATTCATGTATATTGTTAGAAACATACAGAGGGACTGAATCTGGGTTAGACAAAAACAGGAATTGTTATTAAAAGAAATCCAAGAAGTTTGCTCCTCCCATTACAATGTGTTGTTTATGACAGTCTAATTGAGTGGCCTGCCCGTCCTCCAGATCATGAAACCGCGACCTACTGATCCCAAGGTCGCGGGTTCAAACCCAACCCAGACCGATGGTTTTTAAAGTGTGCTTACAAGCGACAGCTCTGTAGCAGTAGATTTACTAGCGCACGAAAGAACTCCTGCGAGACAAAATTCAGGCATGTCGGAACCTCTGATATGATCCTGGTTTGAACAGCGTCGTTAACAAAATAACTTACTTTGACGAAAATATATTCTACTTTTGTGCTGTTTTCAACAACAAAAGTCACACTCAGAGGAGTAAAAGAACATTTATTCATTGTTTGCTTTTGTACTCTATGGTATTTTCAAAGAAAGGTTTAGACCATCTATAAAAAATTAAATTATTTAGTTGTGTCGTCAATTGTAAGGTTCATATCAGCATCGCCGGTGTGCCGGAATTTCGTCCCGCAGGACTTCTTTTACAGGCCAGTAAATCTACTGACATGGCGCTGTCGTTTTTAAGCACACTTAAAAACCATCGGTCTGGGCCTGCTTTGAACCCGCGACCTTGGGATCAGTAGGCCAGCATCTAACCAACTGAGCCACTCAGAATTAGGTCGTCTAAATAATATATCCTATTATGCCAGGGTATATGTATTCTGGTACCTAGACCTTGTATACTCTTTCTGGTCCTTTAGTTACACAACAGTGCTCTTCAGTGGTGAAAGAATTGTTACAGAGGTTAAGTGGTGTCCAAGATTACCTGAAAACACATGCACTTGCCCACCATCCATTCCCTCACACACATACACATGCTCTTCCTCTTTCTCTCTCTGCCTTACACACCCTCACTCACTCATATTTTCTCTTTTGTAATATTAATATAGATAATTCACAAAAAAGATTAAGGCGGCAAATGTTTTGCTATAAAACATCCAATATTGGAAGACTGTCTCTTGGACAAAGCATGACAAATAAATTATCAATAAGAACATGCATAAATGATTCAAAAGAGCGTAACAACTATATATTTTATAGCAAACGTCTGAGCTATATATGTAAGAAAACACATATTGATCCCAAAACAAACAAAATTACTTTGACACCATTAATGTATTACTATGATTACAACACCTTGTTTACAGTAACACACAGTAACGGCGTTTAGTAAATTCGCTGTACAATAAATGTGTACTTAGAGAATATACTATATATTTCTTTTCATTCAAAAAATGTATGACACCCTCCAAAATTAAAAAAATAAAGCCCAATTACAATATATTGCATAGAACAATAAATGACAAGTTAGACTTTGGTTTGAAAACATTCTCTCTAAGTTAACTGTAAATTTTACTTTAACCAGGTTATATTAGATCTGACAGTGAGCGAATAAAATAGGTGAGATGGACTTAAACAATGAGCAATTCTGCTATAGGCTACGATATCTATTTCTACTGTGTTTTTCAAATGGGAACAGTTCTGATCTTCAGCCAATGAGATACATTTACGTGCACAGCGTTGCTAGCTCATTACCCCCACTCTTCATATTTCTTGGCGCGCGTCAAGCCCCACTTAAGGGGAAAGCAATATGACAGCACAGCAGGACTTCGATTGGTTACCAGCCTGGAGACACAAGGACAAACTCCTTCCCATTTGAAAAGCACACTAATTACGTCATTGCATCATACTTATACAATATTAACGTGGATCATTTCTTTCCAGTTTTATTGAATGCATAGAACTATTTTGACATGTGCTGGAAATATGTATATCTTGAATCGATTTTAATAAGCAAGTTTATACATACCCTGTAAGATTGCGTCCATAAATTATTTAGGTGCGTACAGAGATGGCTTTAGATTGTGTTCTCAGATGTAGAATATGTTCGCAAAAGAATTAAATGTTTCAGAAACACACTGAAAGAAAGAAAAAAAGAAAGGAAGGAAGCAAGGAAGGAGGGAAGGGAGAGATGGAGGGAGGAAGGAAGGAAGGAAAGAAAAATAACAAATCGTGCAATTTGCTTAGTGAATGAATAGATGAAATTCCCAAATCCTCCAATTTTTAACCAGTTTTGCCCAAGTTCATCCAAATCTTCAATTTTATGTGGCCGAGTATTTGTGGTTTTAATTACTTGTGCTATCTTTGAATTGGTTCGATTATAGGTTTGCTTTCTCTATGAATATTTAATCTCAGACTAGCTAGATTAACGGTCGAGCAAGTTTTTCTTAGTAGGGCATGTAACGGAAATGAGTTTGGTTAACAGAAAACACTTGTAAGCGTTAAACTGTGGTGATTAGTATGTAAGTACTAATTATGGGAAATAGCGATAAATTGGCTAGAAAGGATTTAAGAAGCACTGTTGGAATCAAGGCTGAAATGTGCAGTAGAAATATGCGGAGAAATTTTTTTAGTTTGTTGTGCAGGAAAGTACTGGAGTTAACAAAATCAGCGTTAAAAGGCTAGAAATGGGAAGACCAGGAAAAAAAGAGGCAGCAAGAAAAAGGTTTATGAAATATTGGTGGGTAAACGAGAGCATAAATTGTATATAAGCCAACAAAAATCGAGTGCCAATGGAAACAGCTGGTGGAATGAGGTAGGGAAATCCCTAAAGAGAATAGGAATGAGAGAGGTATAGGGATTAGAAAAAAGAAATCAGAGGAGTTTTTGGAAGGTAGTAAGAAACAAAGTAGAGGGTATACAAAGAGAAGAAATGTGGGATCAAAGAAGGGGAAAAGGCAATAAAAAGGAATGGGGCAGAGAAAGATATGTGGAAAGCTGTAAGAGTACGGTCTAGTAGAATGTGAGGAAATGGCAGAATGGAGGAAACAGATATGGTAAAAGAAATGAGACAATATGAATAGGAAGATTATAGCAATGAAAACATTAACCAATAATGGGGACAAGAGAGTAAAAGATAGAAAAACTCTTAGGGAAACTCAAGGAGAAGTGGTCAAAGAAGACTAAGAGTCTAGGGAAGGAAAGAAAGATAGGAGAGGGCCAGTGATATCAATCAGAATAAAGGGATATAACCACCCACCAAAGTTACTAAAGGGCAGGGTCCAAAAGCAACAGGTAACCAACAAGAAAGGCAATATCCTTGACTCACATTGTACAAAGGCAATCTGTAGAAGAAGAAGAAATTATTAAAAGGATATAGATTTGTGTAGAGAAGTACAATAAATTAAATAATTCATTCATTATCTTAAATATGTTTCTGCCTTACTGAAGCGTATGCGATTTGTAACTTCACACTGCTTATTTTGCTCCCAAGTATCTAATATCTATAACATCTCTTTGAATCAATCCGCGCGTCCCCTTGTCTACAGATATTGTTGTGCCAGGTATTACCTAATAATGTTCTGTGTAGATTTGAGCACAATTAGCCCCGCTGCTGTCACATTTCTGACAGCGTATTAACTTTGTATAACTGTAGAACTATGTTGAAAAAACTGATATGTTGCACTCACATGACTTTCTCTACTCTTGTACTAACCATTTTCACAAACTCTTATTCATCTATCTTCTTCGTGTTAGTTGACAAACATTTGCAGAAATGATCTTAATGCTCGATTTCTTGCACGTGCAGCGATAATATGGGAATACAGTAGGCTTTGAGCGATAGTCAAATCTTTTAAAGCTTTCTCTTTGAATGATTAACATATAAAAAAATGAATAGCGATGTTCCGTTTGACAGAAGTATGTTTTCTCCAAAACTTACACAAATAACGAGAAACATCTACCAAATGGTTCACTCTACAAAAGAATTTATTTAGACATAAATTGTGTGTTTTATGAAGATATACATATTTTGTATAGATTTGGTCTACCTTACGGTTTACCAGTTACGAAAAGTCATCAAAAGTAAACAGGACTGCATGGGCTATAGACAGAAAATTCAAGATACCTACACATTTCATTTGTCACAAAATATTTCAAACATATGGTATTTTAATCAAAATCGTTAGAGCCATTTTGAAGAAAATCAAAAAGTTCAAAAAATGTTCCATGTAAAGGGTAGATCAGGGTGGAGCAATCTTTTTTCAAAATTTTCGTGTCGCATCCTTGAAACACATTAAACTTACATACCAACTTTGGTTTTTAACCGACTTTTCGTTTTTGAGGTATGCTGTCCACACACACACACACACACACACACACACACACACACACACACACACACACACGCGCGCGCGCGCGCGCGCGCGCGGACCTTTTTCTAAAAATGCTTTTTTTTATTCAAGGGGTTTCGAAACATATATTTGCGCTGAAATCTCGACATCGAATCTTTAGGTGGAATACAATACTTCCTCTACTTTATTAAACGTAGTAGAAAAAGTAAAATCTGGTAGTACTATAACTCACAGATATTCTCGCTTTTGCCAGGGAATATATACCCACGTGTCTTGAAATTCCTGACCATTCAAATTCTATTCTGACTGGCGAGGTATTCCCGCCTCACTTGCGTCTGATTTTGTTGGCCCATCCTCACTACTTTTATGGCAAACATTCTCTTTAATATCTGCAAACCAAGCTCCTCTCGCCTTGCACCCCCAACTTTGAATCAAAATATCTTCCATCCAACTCCTTTTAAATTCAAGGTTAAACCCGTGCCCCACTGTCCATCTTTTTGACCAAACTTTTCATATCCAATGATATTGCACACAAAAGGAACGGCGTCTATCACACTATGATTTGTTTTGCTCCCAAAACAAATGACAATTCACGTAGCAAGCGCGAGAAATGGACATGGCGGACGCCAATATTAATACAGCGACTACTATATTAAATATAGATTTGGGATATATTTGCATGACTATCGGTAAGAAGAAAAGATGTATTAGGACTAAAAGTCGTTGGTGGACACGATCATGGTTACAATGAACAGAACAGGACACACGCCTAGGACTATTGGAGCATCTACAAAACGAATTGAGGTTAGAGGACCCAGAAAACTATCGCAATTTTCTACGAATTTACAAATTTTCTACGAATTTTTACGGCCCCTATCTCTATTACAGATAGCTTCAGTTGAACATATTACATCTCATAAATGTTTTATTACTAAAATTACCTTATGTTATATAGTATTACATAAAATTGAATAACATATGGGTTGTAATTTGAACAAGCTTTCATTTGACTACCCATCGCTTGGGTCTCAGATCGTTATTTATAATGTTTAATTGAAGTAGCGTTCATTTAACTGTTTGTCGTATTGTGATATGAAATTGGTTTCAATAAACGCATTAATACTTACTTTCGTTGTTCCATTTACATCTTTCCTTTCACCCACTCACACTCACTCACACTCACACTCACTCACACTCACTCTCACACACTCACACATCTCTCACACACATATATACACACACTTGCACTCTCATCCATGCTTCCGGGGCTCTAATGACCTAGCTGTCGACGGGCCCTTAAACCCTAATCACTCACTCACTCACTCACTCACTCCATGCTTCCAGATAGGAAATAATCTTGGCTAGAGGAAGATTTCACCCCCACCCATCCGGGAATCAACCTGAGGAACTTTCATCCATCTATTGAGGTATGGGGCTAGCCAATAATACTGTGCCAAATGTCACTTTCAATTGCTTTTCCTGTCACTTTATTTCTCTTCTAAAACAGAATCACTAAAACAGTAATTGTCTAATTTATCGTTAACACAGTCTACAATTCTTCGTGACCTTGCATCTTACAGCTGTTCTGTCCGATCGTAATCTTGACACATGCTTTGTTGTCTTTTAGTTTTCCTGTCTCTCTGCCTAACAAACAGCTGGCTTCGATAATACGAACACTAGCAACTGTTTCATACAACAAACAACTCCGACGCGATGATTAAATTCCAAAATGTCTTTGACGATACACAATCAAATTCTCTCAACACTGACTGTGCACTAACTCCTAAAACTCAACATAATACTCAACTCTAACATTGGCCTGCTCACACGCTTTTACAGTCCAGGCGAATTACTGGCAAATTCTCTGGAAATCACACCTTTCCTCGAACTTCTCGTAAATAAGCCAGAGGTCGAAAGTTTCCCTAACGGTCTGCAAACAAGGCGCTCATAGTCGATTTTGTTGTCACCGCGCAATTGTCGTCGGGCCGCGTATTTAGAAGCAGTAGTGTGAGGTAACTTGACCTTGAGCTTCTCTTTGAAGACGGGCTGTCGGTGGTCGGAGTCGCGTGTTTTCAATGCATTTTGTAACCTATATGAAAAAGAACAAGTGTATTTAAAAGACTGGTCCTACAGGCAGAGCATTTACCTGCTGTTCTACGGTTTGCTTGTTACAGGAAGATTGCTTGTTATGCCGAGGGCCTATTATGGGAATGTGAGTGTGCTTTTGTGTGTGTTGTCGGTTACTTAATAACCAGTTCACCCATTAACAATATTTCAGGATTGTCCTCAGCTCGCGCGCCAAAGCCTATAATTATATGACAATTAATATACAATCAATACAACTATATGGCCAATAAAAGCTGCTATAAAGAGAAAAATATATGTTGCACCTACATGACTTTCTGTAGTCACTCTTATGCAAACTATTCCTAAAATTGTGATGTGTTACACTTACATTCCTCAAAACCCATTCCTCTTATCTTCTTCATGTCACTCGAGATAAACATTTGCAGAAATTATTGTTAGTATTCTAGTAGGTGCAAGGGGAATATAAGATAAAATCCAGTACTTGGAATGCTGTTCTATTTTAGGGTTGTCTTAAAGACCTGCTAATAGATCTGTAGAAAAATACAATTTTAAATATGAGTGATAAAGGATAAAAAATCGTATAATGTAAAAATATTTTATAAAGTATAATAATATACAAAATTATTATAAAATTTGGAAGTAGGACAGCTAACCACTTCAGAATTATTTTTTATTTAATTTAATGTAGATATACATAGATGACAATGTAAAATGTACAAATAATCAGGGAAAATTTGTAAAACCTTCTAAAACACTATTCCAATTCAAAACGTCGGGACAAATTAGCAGTAAATTAAGTAATCACTCCAGGAGCACCAAAAAGTAGACCAATCACTTCCCAGTTTGAAATTTTAAGTTTGTCTCTTAAATAGGGAATGCAAGATTCATAATGTAGTTATTTTCCCCACTCTAATCAACCTCCTTAACTTGGTCTACATTTTTACTTTCTCTACTGGTAAGTAGGGGAAGTATTGTATTCCACCCAAAAATTCGATGTCGAAATTTCACCGGAAATATATGTTTTGAGACCCTCTGAATCCAAAAAAAGGTCAGTGTGTGTGTGTCTGTGTGTCAGTCTGTGGACAGTATAACACAAAAACGAAAAGTCGGTTAAAAATCAAAGTTGGTATTTAAGTTTAATGCCTTTCAAGGATGCGACACGAAGATTTTGAAGAAAATAGCCTCACCCTAAACTACCCTTTACATGGAAAACTTTTCGAAAATTTTGATTTTCTTGAAAATGGCTCTAACGATTTTTATTAAAATGTCATATGTTTGAGATATTTTTATGAAAAATGAAACGTATATCTTTAATTTTCTGGCTGTAGTCCCTGTATTCGTATTTACTCTGGACGACTTTTGCATAACTGGTAAACTGTTAGAGATAGACCAAATTATACTATACAAAAAATGTAGATCTTGCTAAAATACATAATTTATGTCCAAATAACTTTTCTTGTAGGGTGAACCATTTCGGAGATATTCCTTGTTATGTTTGTGAGTTTCGGAAAACTTAGAACTTTCGTGAAATGGAACATCGTTGTTCATTTTTTTATATGTTAAGTGTGCAAAGAGAACGGATCTCTTTGAACGGATCTCTAAGCTTTAAAACATTTGACTATTGCACAAAGCCTGCTGTATTCTAATATACCCCTTGTACCTACAAGGAAATAAGCAATAAAATAAGTTGTACAAATGTTCATCTTAACTAATACGAAGAAGATATAGGAATAAGAGTTTGTAAGAATGGTTATTACAAGAGTAGAGAAAGTCAAGTGAGTGCAACATATCAAATTTTTTTCATATCAGATTCTAGGGTCAAGAACTAATCCCCTATTTTGTTGCCTGTCAGTGACAATTACGTCTGTTCTTTCGTAAAAATAAGGTTAGAAAATGTGTTTTCAATGTAAATATAGCCATTTCGAATCCATCACAAAGTATACGTTTTAATGAACCGTAATTAATTATTCCTGGATATAAACTTCTTTATATATTTCCACAAACTAGTATCTTCTAAACTTAAGCGAACAAGAAATAAGTTTAACTACTAATTCCTTACAGCAGTATCGTGAAAATCAAATGCCTTTTCATGGCCTACAGTAGGCTTTGAGTGATAAGCAAATCTTTTACAGCTGGTCGCTATATGAAGGCTTTGAAATTCCATTCTCTTTACACAGCTAAGATATAAACAAGGGAGTAACGATATCCATTTGTATTACAAAACTCATATCTCCGAAATGGCTCAGTCCATGAAAAAGTCATTTGGGTAAAAATTGTGTTATTAACGAGCTCTACATTTTTGTGCAGTAAGATTTGGTCTATCTTTTACAGTTTACCAGTTATGAAAAGTCATCCAGAGTAAACAGGACTGCGTGGGCTGTAGCCAGAAAATTCAAAATACACATTTCATTTGTCATAAAAATATTCAAATATATGACATTTTAATCAAAATCGTTAGAGCCATTTTCAAGAAAATCAAAATTTTCCATGTAAAGGGTAGTTTAGGGTGGAGCTATTTTCTTCAAAATCTTCGTGGAAAATTTTTCGAAAATTTTAATTTTCTTGAATATGGCTCTAACGATTTTGGTTAAACTGGCATGTTTAAAACATTTTTATGACAAATGAAATGTAGGCATATTTTGAAATTTCTGGCTATAGCCTATGTAGTCCTGTTTACTCTGGATGACTTTTGAATAACTCGTAAACCGTAAGAGATAGACAAAATCGTACTATACAAAAATGTGAATCTCGCTAAAACACACAATTTATCTCCAAATAATTTTTTTGTAGAGTGAACCATTTCGGAGATATTCCTTGTTATTTGTGTCAGGTTCGGAAAACTTGAACTTTCAGCAAATGCAACATCCTTGTTCATTTTTTATATGTTAAGTGTGCAAAGAGAATGGAATCTCAAAGCTTTAAAAGATTTGACCATCGCCCAAAGCCTACTGTGTTCTCATATTCCCCTTGTACCTACAAGGAAATAAGTAATAAGATAATTTCTGCAAATGTTCAACTCAACCCAAAGAAGATATAGGAATAAGAGTTTTAAGAATAGTTAATACAAGAGAAGAGAAAGTCATGTGAGTGCAACACATTTTTTTTTTTTTTTTTTTTTCCACGTATTCGTGAATTAAAATTCTATTTTGTTAGTTAGAATTATGAAATATAAAACAAAATATGTTTAATCTTATTCTTATATAGTAAAAACTTTATTTCAATTGTGCAGGATTCTGTGTATTGTAAATTTGTTCATTGATGTAAAATTGGTACTTGCTCGAACTACTCTGTTTCCTTAAGCCACTTTTCGTTTTTGGGTTATTCTAATCATGGACAGACACGCAATACGCGCGCGCACGCACACCTGTTTCTACAAATGCTTTTCTTTATTGTGATTAAGGAAGCTTCAAAACATACATTCCCGGTGAAATTTCGGTAACGACTCCTTGAATGCAATACAATACTTACTGTAAGTATGCAGAGTAGAGAAGGTAAAACTGTGCTTAATGATTAAAATTATTAAAAATAAACATGATTAAAATGTTCCACAGGATTCAGAAATGAAGTTTTATTAAATAAAAATATTAACAGGCTGATATAATATATGAAAACAAGGAGTGCTATACAGACCGCCGCTGAATCCCCCACCTCTGCCCACTACGGGCGTCATGAGCGGGGTCCAGTGGTAGAGAGTGGAACGTGGTCAGCGTCCCGAGCCCTCCTGACCAGTATATGCGGTCTTCGTGACCGGAGTTGATCATACAGAGCATGGGCGATCATCCCGAAGCCTGGTGTGAGAGCGAGGAAGTGGAGGCTATTCAGTGATGGTGAAATATGATAGGAAAGGTCATGATGGAGTAATTGGTGGAATGATGGCGGGGGAAACTGGAGAACCCGAAGAAAGCCCACCCCTGCGCCAGTGTGTCCATCACACATCCCACATGTGGACGCCTGGGATCGAACCCGGGTCACTTTGGTGAGAGTCATGCGGTCTAACCGCTCAGTCACGGCGCGGTCTTTCTCAGCTTTATGATACTAAATTTTAATACAATGTTCCTAATTTCAGAGGTTGAATCAGCTAGGTGTACAGTTCCAGAACAAAAATATTACAACGTTTCATTATTTTTTAATGTTGGTTGAAACAATGGATAAAATCTTTACTGAAAGTTTTTGAGCGAAAAAAAATTTAAAAATTGCATTCGAGAGAATAGTGTTTGAAAGTATCGCTGTTATACCCATGCTATTGCCTGCAAACGGATATTTAAAAGGTCACCTAAAAAGGTTTAAAAGCCTTTCACCCGAAACCACTCAGAATATCAGTGGAAAGTTCAAGGAGTTTTAAGATTAAAAAATGGAATGAAAAAGAAATTAACAAGATTTTTACCAATTGTCGCTTAATTCGTTGAAAAATCGAAAGATTGTTAACATTACGTGCTTTTTACTTCCTGAAATAGTTACCTATAGCAAGAAAAAGAAATATTTTACTCCACCCAAAAGTTCACTACCGATATTTCGCTAGAAACAGACGTTTTGATGGCCCCTGGGTTCGCAAGTCTGTTTACAAGGTCCGAGTGTGTGTTTTCGTATGCTTGTGAACAACTTAACCAAAAACTGAATAAAAATCAATTTAAATCCTTCTAAAAAAAGATACGACTCGAAGATTTTTGAGAGAATGTCACCCCAAACTACCTTTTACATGGAAATAATTTCGTTACTCTTTATTATCTCAAAAACGGCTCTGAAGAGTTTGATTAAATGTTAAGGTATTTCGTGACAAATGAAATTATATCCTGAATCTTCTGGAAATAACAAGTGAAGTGCTCTTCATTCTGAATGAGTTTAATATAATAGTTGGTAAACAGTAAGATAGACACAAATTCTTAACTATACAAAAAATATAGATATCGTTAAATCACACAATTTATGTTGAATAAACATTTTTGTATCGTTAACCATTTACTAGATATTAATTTGCAAAAGAGTACTATAAAGTTGCTACTTTTTCTAGTAGTCATGCATACAGCAATTTTAAAGGCCATCACATATGTTCTTTAAAAAACTGACTGTCGTTTTATATAATTAGTGTATGATACAACAAAACGTGTAAATGTGTAATGAAGCTCTCTTATTAACAAAAGATAGAATAATAAGCTTTAGTACGAATAGTTTGTATAAGAATGAGTAGAAAAGTAATATGAAGACAACACATAAACGTTTTTGCTATAACAACGGTCCATTTAACTGATCGTAGCGCCTGAGAGAGAAGAAACAAAATATACACTTCACGCTGTCATTTGTTATTTCACAACAGCGAAAAGACAAAAGAATGCTGTTTTGTCGATGCAGGGAGTAGAGGCTAGTGCGGCACTGCTAGTCTAGCCGGTGCAGGATTGCTACTTGATCTATAATGAAGGTCAAAGCTAATCGCGAGCATACACACGCTCAAGAACTTTTGGGAGGTTTTTACGTCTGGAGTTTCGTTTCCCGTCTGCTGCAGACTGTGAGAGGAGGAGGGAAACCGAAGGTCGACACGACTGGTCGCCAGCGTACCAAACGCATAACTGTACACAGCACTACTATTATTACAGATTCAGTACACTTCTCTATGGGCCATAAGACCTTGGTTGCCAAATGCATGTCTACTTGCGGCATATTAGGTAGCTCTTTGCCAGGGCCACAGCGGCCTTCCCCAACATCTGTGTTCTGTTAGATACTAATATACTCACTGGTGCCTTATGTTTATAACAGAGAGCCACCGCTTAGGTAGACGATAGCAAGGATGAACCGATGATGATGATGATGATGATGAAAAATGACCTATAAAACAACATTAACATTTTTAAAAAATGACATAATAATTACAAAAACATCTGATGTGTTACGTTCGTGTAATTTTCTCTACCTTCTGTCATTTAAACACAGAAAAGACGTGCAGTTATTGGATGATTATCTGTAGCAGGGTTGCCAACATTTAAAAGTAAAATTATCGTACCAGCCACTCAAAATTATAGATTTGGATTCAAAATTATCGTACATCATAAAGCAAACGCTACAACAATAAAAATATCAGTATAATACTTATGAAAATATAAGAGTAATGATGTTTATTATATCCACTTACAAGATTGATGACCTCAACAAATATTACAACTTTAGCACTTATGTTTCTCGCACTATTCATCTGAAAGTTCAGTTTCCTCAACCGTTGCAGCATTGTACAAATTTGTTGTTGAGATAAACCTTAACATCTTCTCGGTGACTTGCAGATTTTAAGATCTACCACGTTCTTTCATAAGTTGAGACGACAAAATGAGTTCATTTACCGTATCTAGTGCCAATCTGTTTCCAACTTTGGTTTTTATTAAACCCAGTTTAGAAAAAAATCTCTTTCACAAGAAGTGCTTCTGTAGGGCAAGAAAACCACTGATAATGCAAAGGTCGCTAGTTCTTTGAAATTAGTCCAAGGTGACATGTTTAACAGCACTCCAGAAACTGTCAGGTTCAGGCATGTTCTTTATTTAACACGGAATATCACGTATTCCGAGTTCTCTACATTGATCGTCAATTTTCTGAACAGTGCCTTCTTCATTGAGATTATCAGACCTGGACACACTGGCAATAAGAGGATAAAGGGTAGCAGGCTTAGTAGCTATGGAGTGGAGACAGACAATGAGGACAAAAGTGGTGTTATTTGTAGTTAGTTTCACTTCGCTGGAGTGACAAACCAGTGAAAATGATATCGAACTATCATACATTCAAATTATCGTACACCCCCATAATTATCGTACGGGTTGACAACCATCGTACAAACATTAAAATTATCGTATGCCCCCATAATTATCGTACGAGTTGGCAATCCTGATCTGTAGTAATACCATGAGAAGGTTTCTGGTGACTATTCCGCTCATACATGACTTAGTTGAAATCAACCAATCATGTGCATAAAAATTTAAAATTTCAACCAATGACAGCCTTCATTCGCAATAAATGTATCACATATCATTATCACCTGCTCTGCTTTCCTTATGTTATAATCAGGTTAGAGAATCCAGCTACATTGTGCTACAGATGCACAACAGCTGACGTAATTTCACGCAACAGGGCCGCTATTCAAATGTCAAATATGGCTGACTCTCTTGTCTAATGCTGAAATAAATGAAATAATTCGAAGAGAGACGCCTCAGAACACTGAGTACAACAGGAACTGTGTTTAGAATCAGTTTGACAAATTTTGTGTTGAATGAAATTATAAATTAACAGCACATACTCCAACCTCTGACATTGCCAACATCTTAAAAAATTAGAGCATCGATATGAGCATCTTGTAGGCCATGCCAATGGGCGCTGATATATGTATGTCTGGTACATATTTCTTTAAACAGGTTAGTAATTACAATACAGTATTTAAATAACATTTCATAAACTATATAATTCTTTAGCTCGTGAAGTAGTCTTAAAAAATGCAAGTGATTGTCAAGATAAATTGACAATCACTCATGTCATTACTTATAATTTTACGAGCGCGAAGCACGAGAAAAATTATCCCAAATATGAACTCGAGTGGTTTTTCTTTACCTCGAAATAATTAATAATTCATTTATTTAATACTTTTTAATATTAATAGTGATTTAAAGGTAAACAACTTACAATAACGTTCATACATTTTAATTCATATTTATTTCCACAGTTGGCACTACAACTAACCCAGTAGGCTGTGAGAACAACAGAACTTCGCTGTGAGTTGTAAGTTCTTTCATTGCAAAACATCTGAAACTGATTCCATGCACATGACTTGCACCTTTCCGCATTTTGTGACTTCGCATCTTCCATTAAAATATAAATATCCTCACTAGAATATACGCCAAATCTTTTGTCTACCTTTTTTATGATCTGCTAATTGTTTTTACTGTGAGTGGATACTTCAGATGTTCATAAACGAAGAAAATGTTTAGGTTAGTGGAAGTGCAAGGAGGGGCAGTGTTCGAATCAGACTTTCTGACGAGGGGAGGAAACAAGTTTGTGTTATATTTATGGCAATAATGGTAGTAATACCAGCGGTAGCATTGGTATGTTATATACATAAGAGGTAGCAGCAGCAATTTCCATTCAAAGATCACCATGGTTTTGTATTTCTGAGCAGTACTGGCATATAACTCACCTAAAACTGATGAAAGTCAGGAGCGATTTGTTTTTCATTTTTCAAATCTAGTTTTTGTCTACATATCCCCAATTAGTGTAATGCACTTATTTTCACTCTTTTCGGTCACACACGTCACTTCCAATGCTGCAGTTTTTACCTCAGAAGCTATAATATTAATATTACTTGAAGTTGAAGCTGGAATACATTACTATCTACTTTCTCTAGCTTTTCGCTTTCTTCTCACAAATTTATGTATGCTGATGAATAATAGAACAGTGAGTTGCAAGAAACTGAACTGAATTCTGCAAGCTGCAATTGTCAATGCCTATCCAACTAATGATCCCGAGAATTGTTTAGCTTACTTGTGATATGATATATTTGCTTACTCACAGCTTGCACTCGTACCATGTATAGTTTGTATCAAAAGTGTATCAAATAAAAAACAGTTCCCTGACAGAAGGAATTCTTCTTTGATGAGCCGGGGAAATTATTTAATGAGAGGAGGAAATACCCCCATCCCCCTTGTTAATTCGAACCCTGGGAGAAGGTGATATAACCAAAAGGGTTACACCATTCCTCGTGTTGTTAATTTAGTGTTATTGTTGTTGTTATTGTTATTGTCATCATTATCATCAATTGTCTTACTTTCATTCTATAATATTCAGTTGGCTTATTAACATGAAATGTAGCCATGGGATTGTGTTTTCCAAACAGCGTCATGTTCCCCCATCCGGGGGAGGGGGACTCTAATGACCTAGCTGTCGACGGGCCCTTAGACCCTAATCACTCACTCACTCACTCACTCACTCCGGGGGAGAGTGAGGGTGAGAAGATTGTGTGAGATTTATAAGGGCACTAGCAGCGAAAAACCAAATTGTGTCCCGGTCAATATAAATTAATGCAAAATTTGATGCAACTCTGTTAGGGGGATTGTGAAGTGTACAGATGATTTTAAATTACATAATAAACAAAATAGTAATACTAATTGTAATTGCTTATAAATTCATACTTGACATGTCCAAGATTGCCAGTATAGTAGATATCTTATTTTTACTTTCTCTACTACAGAGGAAATATTGTATTCCACCCAAAAATTCGATGTCAAAATCTCACCGGAAATATATATTTTGAGGCCCCCTGAATCCCCAAAAAAGCATTTTTAGAAAAAGATCCTATGTGCAAGACGTAATAGAGAACGAAATGCGAGTGTTTCCTAAGGGAAACGTGAGTGAAAATAACAGTGTGAATGTAATGCGTTGCATTTCAATTTCAAAAATATGGAAAATTATGTGAATTGTTTGTAGAAGAGGGAGTAGAGAAAGAAGCGTGATTGTGTTTCGTAAAAGAAAAGTGACTAGAGAAAACTGTGTGATATTTCTATGTATTATCTGGTATTTCTATTTCAGTCATAGAAAATTCTATGAAATGTATGTTGAAGGGAGAGTAGGGGAGGGTATGTGAATGCACTGCGTAAAAGAAAAGCGAGTGGTGAAAAACATGTGAATGTTACGCTGTATAGCAGAATGTATAGCATACAAACCTTGTCTATGAAAAAAAAGCATATACATGCCGAATTTCAAGGTGATCGATCAAGCAGTTTAGGAGCGCATAGAGGACAAACATACAAACATTTATTTATGAATTTATAGATATATAGATTATCATCAAATATCAGCATTTCATAAGAAAGAACATATTAACTATCTAGCAAGGGAATAGCTTGTAAAGAGGAACATTGCCATAGAGGCTGAACACAAAATGACAAACAGAACAACAACAACAACAACAACAACAAAAACAATGCGCTAACTGCCATGCGGTAACTTCGGCGTATTTGCAAACGGTAGAATGAGTCTGAGCTCATTTGCATATTTATATTCTGAAAGAGGCTACTTTAAGCAATGGAAAATTTTGTCGTTCGGTATGCACAGTTATACAAACCGTTGTCCAGATTTACCACTTAGTCGCTGCTTAATTATTGTTTGTCAGAGAAGTACCGCACACAGACAGGCAAACTAACAAAAAAAAAAGTTGGTGTGTTGCACTAACATGACTCTTTACTCTTGTACTAACCATTCTTACAATTCCTGTATCGTCTTCGTGTTAGTTGAGATAAACATTTGTACAAATTATCTTATTGCTTATTTCCTTGTAGGTGCAAGGGGAATATTAGAATACATTAGGCTTTGTGCGATAGTCAGATCTTTTAAAGCTTTGAGATTTCGTTCTCTTTGCACACTTAACATACAAAAAAATGAATAACGATGTTCCATTTCACGAAAGTTTTAAGTTTTCCGAAACTCACACACATAACAAGGAATATCTCCGAAATGGCTCACCCTAAAAGAAAATTTATTCAGACATAAATTATGTAGTTTAGCAAGATCTACATTTTTGTATAAAATGATTTGGTCTATCTCTACCGGTTTACCAGTTATGCAAAAGTCGTCCAGAGTAAATACGACTACAGGGGCTATAGCCAGAAAATTCAAGATATACATTTTATTTGTCATAAAAATATCTTAAACATATGGCATTTTAATCAAAATAGAGCAATTTTCAAGAAAATCAAAATTTTCGAAAAATGTTCCATGTAAAAGGTAGTTTAGGATGGGGCTATTTTCTTCAAAATCTTCGTGGCACATCCTTGAAAGACATTAAACTTAAATACCAACTTTGGTTTTTAACCGACTTTTCGTTTTTGAGTTATGCTGTCCACAGACTGACACACACACAAACACACACACACTCTTTTCATCCTCCACAGATCCACAGTCGTACATCCATTATTTAAAGAAAGTGGGAAATATTTCTAGCCAATGAAAAATTCGCAGCCTCCCAATGCAAATCGAAGTTGGGATGCTAACCAGCATAGCACGGAAGCAGTCACTGAAAGTTTATCATACTAAGATTTTCTTCTCATCATGTGCTGCGAACACTAAAAGCTTGCCATATTAATCACTTTCATTTGGCGTGCATACCTAAAAGATATGGTGGTCGTTGTCTTCTTCCGTATGGCATTTGCCAATTCAGCGAACAGTGGAATTGCTGTATTACTGACTTTCTTTTGTTTGTGTCTAGCTCGACAGCTTTTTTGCTGCTAAGAATGTATTTTAGACTGCCTTTTCTCTTTACGGACCTGTCATTCAAAAGCAACACTTAGAGGCAAGTGTAAAGTAATTACTGAAAATGCTTTCGCTATTTTAGTACAGCGGCTACATACCTTCATGTGTCCTGCTGACCTTGGTATATCATAAAGGAGACCGGATTTATAGGCACTGCATAGTAAATTAAAAGCGGTGAACTAGTTCAAAAGGCGCATAATATCGTTACAAAACCGGTAGTAAACATAGCACTTTACCGCCCAACATCAAAAATTTATAAATAGCTTTTGTTCTCTTAATAGCCTTATTGTGGAGGGGTGCTGTTCTATTTCCAAGCGGCTAACCATATTTAGATTTTCCTACTCTTTATGAAAATCTCCCCTGCTGCAAAAGAGGCTATTAGCAATTCATGTAAAATACAGTTCTTGTTTTGTTTTCGTTTTGTTTGTCGTAAAAGTGCTTTTGCTCGTTTTATTAATTAAAAACCATTGCTGTTTCTATAGTTTCTGTTCTCCATGCGTTCTTCTCCAGTCTTCTAAGAATTTTGTAGCCCCAAATTATTTTTAAAAAATGAAAAATAGTAGTTTTGCTCAAAAGAATGTCAAACAGAACGTTTCCACAGGAATGAAATAAAAATAGTGGTTATTCATTACCTTTGGTTATTTTAAAGTTTTAAATTAATAAATAAATAAGTGTTATAATATACTCTTACCAAAATTCAAAATTTTACATGAAATATAGATCTCCCCCCTCCACACACACACACACACACACACACACACACACACACACACACACACACACACACACACACACACACACACACTTGTACACAGGCGTTACACATATAAGTGTTTTATCATCACGATTCTACAGTTATCAGTAGCAAAACCAGAAGAGAAAGGCACTAAGAAAATGTATTCTATTTGTTCAACTCCATATCATCAAACTAAAATGTATTTATTTTTTTTTTAATTTGACTCATTTTGGGTGACTTTAACAGCACGGTCATATCGCGACCTAAGTTTACATGATAGTAAGAGCGTAGTGGAAATATTACAGAATGGTGACATTTATTTTAAAGTTACTCTTGCCCGCCTCGGTAGCGTGATGGTTAGCGTGTCTGCCTCACGTTCAAGAGGTCGTGAGTTCGAATCTCGCTTAGGGTAAGTTATCCGGGTAAGGTTTTTTCCGAGGTTTTCCCTACCCTAAGAAGACGAATGTCGGGTAACTTAAAGCTCCATGGACCTCGGGCTCATTTGAACATCATTTCACCCGTTTGATTTCATTCATTCGTCCGATATGACACAATGTTGGAGGACGTTAACTTAAAAAAGTTACTCTAAAGGTTCTTCTTATAAACATCAGTGTTTTTCATTGTGTGAATGTTATTTAGAGCACTTTGTAGGTCACTAAAGCCAGCCTGAAGTCTCCATATTTTGGATATGAACAGTGAGCATTGCATTGCAGGTCTTATATCGGTGGTGGTTCGTTATAAAAATTCAATGACTATCCGTTTACAGAGGCGAATTCTGAGGCAAGCAGTCACTGTTTGTTCTCGCTGTTCAGTTGTTTGCCCTCAACGTTCAGCTGTTTTGATGGATCCAGTGCCATCTGGCCATTTGCTATGGGTTGTTCACCAAATTACAGAATATACTCTATTCTGTGACTATGTATTCTTACATTTTTTCAATAAGTAGATGTTTGATGTAGCAAATGTCATGATGTGTTAAGGTAGTGATATGGTGTCGAATGGCTTTCATTGTAGCTTTATCTGTTTTTACATTCAAGTGAGGTTTATTTGTTTCTGCGAGTGCCGAGTGGTAGAATATAAGCAAACTATACTCTTATTAAACTCTGTTTAGGACTTAAATTATAGCAAAACTGTGCTTAGTGAATCAGTGTAAATTACATAATTTGTTTGCTATTTTGAATTATGTGTAGCACATTGCAGAAACCTCACAGGAAAAAATACAAAAGTAAACAAACAGTTCTGAATTAACTTCATTAATATTTTTATCCTGTGGTAGATACTGTTTCAGCTTTTTAAATATAATCAATATTTTTCTTTTGATCTAGTTCACATCCTAATATATATGTCTCTTCTTTCCCTAACTTGGCGTCTTGTGATATTTATGAAGAAAACTCAATCCAGGAGATTTTATATCTTGCTGTGTTATTCTCTGACTTGTGGGATATTTAGATGCAATAAAGAGTTATCTAAGCACAATCAAGAAACTGGAAAAAACGCTTATGGGATTAGAAAAACAACTAATTTAATTGAAATCTGACTTATGAAAAATCTTCACGTACCATTCAAAATGAAATGTGGGAACATAGCTGGCCGTGCAGCTCAGTTGGTAGAGCATCTGCCTGCTGAATTCTGGCTGGAATGTGGGAATTTTTCTCTAGCCAGGATTATTCCCTATCCTCGCCAGAGTCTGAAGGCATGAATGTGGTGCGATATGTGCAATATAAAGCCCAAAGAAGTCGAATGACAGCCATGCATTTCCAACCACTTGGACGGGAGGCAGACACGCTACCATCACTCTACAGAGGCGGGCAGCAGTTCGTAGTTATTAGGCAACAAAAGCTATAACATATATTCTAGCGAACACGAAACATGCTATCAAAATTAAAATATAGATTCAACCAAACGCAATGATGCCCAACCATATTTTACTTTTCTTGATATTAATGTGCATTAAAACAAAAGCTTTCTCCCCTAATTGATTGTTATTGTAATATTACAACCATTAAATTTTGTGATACTTATTAGAGGCACATTTTCGCTATTTTAAGAAGTATTGTTTTTCACAACTTGGCAACAAAGCATCTTCATTTACATCTGCTTCATTATCCAAACACCAGTCCTTGAAATTCATATTACTACATAAACTGTCCTTGAGAGTTTTGGAACTATATCAATAGTTGCATCTTGGACTGCTTTTAAAACTTTTTCTGATGAACAGTGAAAATCATTATCTTCACTCGTTGTTACTTCACATTCACATGTGAAACTAGCATCCAAAATTTTTCAATATAACAACAATCTGAATATAACGTACATATATTCTTCCTTCTTTTCTTTTTACTTTCTCTACTGGTAAGTAGAAGGAAGTATTGTATTCCACCCAAAAATTCGATGTCGACATTTCACCGGAAATATGTTTTGAGACCCCCTGAATAAAAAGAAAAGCATTTTTGGAAAAAGATCCGTGTGTTTGTGTGTGTGTGTGTGTGTGTGTGGTGTGTGTGTGTGTGTGTGTGTGTGTGTGTGTGTGTGTGTGTGTGTGTGTGTGTGTGTGTGTGTGTGTGTTTGTGTGTCTGTCAATCTGGGTGTCTTGTCAGCCTGTGGACAGCATAACTCAAAAACGAAAGGTCGGTTAAAAACCAAAGCTGGTATTTAAGTTTAATGTCTTTCCAGGATGCCCCACCCTAAACTACCCTTTACATGGAAATTTTTTTGAAAATTTTGATTTTCTTGACAATGGCTCTAACGATTTTGAATAAAAGGCGATATGTTTGAGATATTTTTATGACAAATGAAATGTACATTTTGAATTTTCTGGCTATAGCCTATGTAGTCCTGTTTAGTCTGGATGAGTTTTGAATAACTCGTAAACCGTAAGAGATAGACAAAATCTTACTATACAAGAACTGTAGATCTTGCTAAAATACATAATTTATGTCTCAATAAATGTTTTTGTAGAGTGAACCATTTCGGAGATATTCCTTGTTTTGTGTGTCAATTTCGGAAAACTTGGAACTTTCGTGCAATGGAAGATCGTTGTTCATTTTTTATGTTAAGCGTGCAAAGAGAATGCAATCTCAAAGCTTTAAAACATTTGACTATCGCACAAAGCCTACTGTATTCTAATATTCCCCTTGTACCTACAAGGAAATAAGCAATAAGATAAGTTGTACAAATGTTTATCTTAACTAACACGAAGAAGATATAGGAATAAGAGTTTGTAAGAATGGTTATTACAAGAGTAGAGAAAGTCATGCGAGTGCAACACATCAGATTTTTCTTTTAATTTTATAGCACTAAATTACCACTCTTTTGTTTCTTGCGATTTAATGTGGATTTAAAACCTAGCTGCATTTTAAAGGTTTCGCTATAGTTTCAATCTCTTGTATCCCCGTTTATACACAAAATGTGATAAAACCATTTCTACAAACGTTTATCTCGATTAACATGAAATAGATGGGAAAATAAACTTTTGTAGAAGATAAATAAAAATAGTGGGTGGGGAAATTGATTTGAATGTAACAATTCAGTTTTTTCATTATGAATATGCGTGGAAATAAAACCAAAGCTACATATGTTCTATCTCAACCAATATAGATCAGATGACAGAATAAAACAGTTGATTGAAATGCCTTTCCTGCTGATTATTCCACTAATTGATATTGATCAATAACATTTATCAGTGCCTGAGATATCGACCAATCATGCTCGTTTACCTTATGATATGTTTGCACGGATGCGATTTTATGGAAAATTCTTTACTAAACCTAATATCAGTGTGCACATAAATCAATCAAAGTTGTATTTTTTATTAATGAATATTTAGATCTATAGTTGTTACGGCCCTGCCCTCTGCTGTCGTTTAACCTTGGGTACGACTACTCTTCATGTTCTCTCGCCTCATTTCCAGAAAATTTAAGACAAACATTTCATTTGGCATGAAAATGTATTGAATACATGTTATTTTACTCAAAATCGATGGAGTAATTTTTGAGAAAATCAGAATTTTCGAAAAATCTTCCATGTAAAAGGTAGTCTGCTGTAAGGAGATTTTCTTGAAGATTTTCGTTTCGCATCCTTAGAAGAACTTGAGTTTGTTATGTAAGCGATTTTTCGTTTTTGAATTATATTGTTCGCACACAGACCTCTAAATAAAAAATACCATTTTTAGAAAAGTTTTCATTCAGGGAGTCTTAAAACATGAATTTCCGGTAGCCTACCTACTGTAAATACGTAGCAGAGAACGTAAAAAATTGGTAATGTCAACTAAGGTTGATTTTAATATGGAAAATAATGCAAATAAAGGCACAGAATACAGTCAGTCAGTGCAACACAGTGTGTTACTATGCACGTGTCTTTAGAGCAAACGTTGACTTGCACCTTTGACTCCACTTAGCGATTCTGTCTGAAATTAGAAGTCTAAGTAGATTTTTGTTACAGTGGTTTCAACTCAGGGTCTTGCACCTATATCCCCACTCTTGCTCTGCATGTCTCTTTCTACAGCTCCCCCGCCTGTAGGTGCGCTGTTCCTCCCACACTCAGCGAGAGGAGTGGCGGACGGTTGCAAAGCGGAGAGGTGACCTTGAGTGGACTGGTGGAAATGAAAATACTCAGTTTCCAATGCCCAGAGGCAGTAATTTATGAATATCACGATAATCACATTATTATATGCTACTGTGTCTTATAAATATCCATGAATTAGGGGTTTCTAAACCTAATTTACGAATAAAATAATCGCGATAAATCAGAAATTGGGACCGTAATAGCGAAATGTTAACAAAATTACGAACTATCACGATTTTTTTTTTATTTTATAACTAATTTTATAGCATACAATAAAAACTAACCATCATCAGTCAACGTCAATTATTTATTTCGCGCAGTGACACATATTTTAAGCATCCTTATGAAGGATCTAACGATACAACAATGATATTGGCAATAAAACGACCCATAAGATCAGCTGAACTCGTCGATTGAAATACAGACCTTTGTATTTTTTAGTTAATCTTTAATAATGTTTAAAATAATGTAAATTTATGCTTTACATGGTAATCTGTTCATAGCGTTGTAAATATATTAATAATTTCAATTTAGCCATTAAAAAGATATCAATATAGTAATACGAATACAAAAATAATTCATTTTTCTACAATGTCCATCAATCTCCATCAAAAGTGTAAAACAATCTCCATCAAAAGTGTAAAACAATCTCCATCAATCTCCGCTTTTACCAGTATTAAACAACAAGTAAGAAAATTAATTTTCATAAATTACTGCCTCTGCCATTCCCTCATATGCGTAACGAGTCTGAAATATTACAATTGAATAATGTTTACGAAATACGTGTGCATCCGCTCAGGATAGTTATGAAGTACCTGACCTAACAAAGAAGGCATAACAATTTGGGGAAAAATACCTTCTTTTATATATATATATATATATATATATATATATATATATATATATATATATATATATATATATTTAACATAGTCTCCTTTCAGCTCGATACACTTTTCCCAGAGATGCTCAATAATTTCGATACCCGGTTTATAGTGAGAAGCGTCGAGCTCTGCAAAATAACCGCCTACTTCAGACTCCACCTCTTCAAAGTTGGTAAATCTTTTACTGCCAAGCCATGTCTTCAAGTTTGGGAACGGAAAACAATCGGAGAGGGCTAACTCTGGAGAATAGGGTGCATAAGGAAGCAATTCGAGCTTTAACTCATTAATTTTGGCCGTTGAGATAACTAAAATCCATACGTATACTGCACATGGACTTTACTGTTATCGCTCGTGCATGTAAACAACTGCAGGAGGTACAGCCTGACCATGAAAACCGCCTCACTGCAGCATAACCTACAAGCATCATATGAACACTATCACTCCACATCTGCAGCTCACTGCGAGAAGAAACAAAACAGCCGCGTTATACTACACCTTGACCTTGCGTCTGCATACACTTGCAAGGCAATGCTTCAATAGTTCACAGAGTACTACGTTAACTTGTTTCCGACTCTTGCTTCTAGTGGCAGTTGTTTGCACATTTGATAGCCGTACTGTACTTGTTGTCATTCATGCTCTGCGTCCAGCTAACCTGTATTGCATGCGAGCGCACATCCCTCCGGCCTTTAGAGACAATGGACGAGTGAACTGGACGAAGCTTTCTTTTTCGGTAAATGCGCCGTTTTTTGTTTGATTTCATCATTCAAATGTAGCAACAAGTTCGAATAATAGTCGTCATTGTTTTTCCTTTCTGGACATAAAGAAAATTGTTTCCGTGCATCCCATAAAACTGACGCCATGTCCTTGTCTGCAGATGGAACTATCTTCGCCTTCTTTGGGGCCGATTCTCCCCTTTCAATTCACTGCTTCGACTGTTCCTTCGTCTTGTGTGAAGTGATTGACTCATGTTTCATTGCGACAAACACTCGACTGAAAATCCTCACGACGTTGTTATTTGTTCCACTGTGAGCAAACGCGGCACCCATCTTGCGCACAGCTTTCTTATGCCCACATTTTCAGTCAGAATGCGACGTACGCACTTTTTGAAATACCTACAATGTCTTTTAGTTCGCGCACTTTCATAACCATTTTGTGAACCTTTTTTACAATTTCTAGCATGGCCACCTCATTTGGTCGAGCACTGCGATGTTCGCCTTGGCAGTTCGTATGGTCTTGCTTAAACTCTACCACCCAATATTTAAACGAAGGATCAGAGTAGAACCTACCCCAGCTTTAATATTAGTTGAACTAAGACCATTCAAATGAAAGTATTGCATCACATAAGGATGACCAGTTTTGTCTGTAAATTCGCTGAGAGCATTCACTCTTGATGTCTGCCAAATACTAAACGCCAAGCTTCAAACTTAAGCTTTATATGGTTGGCATTTTCTACCATAGTCATTTGTACAACAACCACTATCTATACGTCAGGTCGGATACTTCTGGGACAGTCCTCGTATGTATGATATAGGTGTTAAAGGTAGGGTTTTATTTTACTCCTAGAATTACTTCAATAAACCTAGGCCTCCTACTCGCAAAATAAAATCACTTTTAACATATGTGGCATACACTAGACAGCTCTGAAATTGTAAAATAACAGTAAAATAATGGTACCTATGTTGATTCCAGGGGCTTGTTTCACAATGTTTATAATTCTCGTAATAAGCAAACTTTGCAATTTATAAAAATTGGTTTCATAATGGAAGTTCGTAAAGTTGAACTTCACAAACAAGCTTAAATATTTGTAAAAGAAATCTTCCAGAATTTACAAATATTTTGTGTCACAAGCAAATAGAAGTCTCACAAATATTACATAACAAGACATAATGAAATATAAAAGCTAAACAAACCAAATTAATTTATTGAACATGTGCAAATACAAAGGTAATTGCCACGTGATTGGACTTGAAACAAAGATTGGTAACAATGGAATGGTGTAACAGTTGTATCGCACTAGTACGATAAAATATAAATTTTAATGCATGTGCCTTGTGTTGAAGTTCAAGTTTTAGTTCCAGCACTCTAAAAGGTATCAATTTATATTAAGCTTTTTTCAGCTTAGTGGTTGCAAGATGTTTTTTAATGAATGGATTATGGATGAATTCTTGATGGCCATAAATTTCGCACTCCCGCCTTTTTGGAAGGTTTGGATCAGGAAGTTATTTTCTACTTTAACCTAACATTTTGATACCTTTATGTTGCTCAAAGCCTACAGGAGCAAAGAAGCTAAGTCAAATGCCTTAAACCTTCACTTAATACATAAGAGTATCGACCAAATACGGGAGGTGATTTGTGTAAGCGTGCACGGGATCCCTAACGATTCCAGATTGAAAGCATCCGTGTCGTTCAAGACCGCCCACAATTTCCGAGGCCCTCGGGGGTCCCTCAGGGGAAGCCACTCACAAGATTGGGTCCGTCAGCAGTCCACCCGACGCCAGGGCTTCACAAAGTGTACTACTTATAACCAAGCAGCCACAGCACGCCGAACACGGTTGTCGGTCCTTCAATTCTGAAAACAGATGAAGGAAAGTATGTTTATAGAGAATGACGGGCATGAAAGTCGTGATAGAAGAGGAACCATCCCAGCATTCGCGTACCAAACAGGGGAAATGGCGAAAATCCATCAAAGTGGGCATCGCCTGGAATCGAACCAGAAACTCCTGAATGCGAGCTTCACATGTCAATGCGGAGCCATCTCGTTCAGTTACTAAAATGTTACGACGACTTTATGAAATTACAGATCTAAGGAATATCGGAGAAGCTTCAAAATAAAAATTATTTTTAGACAGTTGGCACTAAAAGTACAACTTTTAACACAAGTCGCTCATACTAAAAATTAAACAACGTAATACATAGTGGAATAAACATTGTTATAGCACTCCATTGACTTTTTTCCCTTTAACGTTCTTTAACCAGTTAGATCAATGTCGGGCGATGAATGAAATGAATGAAATGATTCTCAAATGAGCCCAAGGTGCAAGAGCTTAGAGTTATCCGAAATTCATCTAAAAGAAAACACCGAAAAAGCCTTATACAGATAAGTAACCGAGATTCGAATTCGGGACCGCTTGAATGCGAGACATACCCACTACCCCCACACCACAGAGGAGGGCTCTCCTTATTTCTCGCACAAGAAATTAATATTAAAGTGTAACAATTGCACAGTCAACATCATAATCACATCAAAACAGTAACAACAACAACAACAACAACAACAATAATAATAATAATAATAATAATAATAATAATAATAATAATAATAATAATAATAATAATAATAATAATAATAATAACCATAGCCATAGCCATAGCCATAGCCATAGCAATAGCAACAGCAACAGCAACAACAATAATAAAAACAGCAACAACAATAACAATATAATAACAACAATAATAACAATAGCAATAAAACCACCACCACAATAATAACCATAATAATAACAATAATAACCATAGTAATAATAAATAATAATAATAATAATAATAATAATAATAATAATAATAATAATAATAATAATAATAATAATAATAATAATAATAATAATAATAATAATAATAATAATAATAATAATAATAATAATAATAATAATAATAATAATAATAATAATAATAATAATAATAATAATAATAATAATAATAATAATAATAATAATAATAATAATAATAATAATAATAATAATAATAATAATAATAATAATAATAATAATAATAATAATAACCATAATAATAACCATAATAATAACCATAATAATAACCATAATAACAACAATAATAATCTTAAATTAAGTACATATTTACGAGAATAAAAGCATTGCTGCATTTATTCCGTTGATTTACTTTTAGCAGATCTATCTCTATATTATAGAATTTTATGATTTTATCAATAGTGAAACTATGAAGATCAAATAACGAAAGCCAAACAATATTGCGCACTTGTGAATATACAATGCTTTTACACACAAATTTTAGCCTCATACTTTATAATTCAATAATCAGGACCGGCTAAAAATAATATAATCTATATATGTGTGTGTAATAGAACTCGTATATTTAACGGTACACGTGTCAAAAGCGATTTAATTTTGCTTGCAGAATTGTTACATTTGGCTTTCAGCCTCGTTCCGCAAGCGTGTCTATTTGTAAAATAAAAAACGCTTGTAATCAAATAACTGTTGATTTTGATATATCTGTTGATACTGGTATGTATATCTAAACAGTACAGAGAGTTAAATTAAATCGCTAGAAATATTTGAAATTCAAAAATTCCTCATAAAACAGCCTGTAAGTTAGCTATTAGTTTGTAAAGATGATAGCAAAAATTCTGTTTCCCAAGCTACAGTAAAACCCTAATGGGCTGAACTGAAAGCTCACATTATGGGGATTTAGCGATGTTCAATAATAATAAACCCAATATGCTTTACCTTGCTTTCGCTGTTAATAATTAATCACTGGAATTTGCGCCATATATGAGTGAAAAATAAGTGAACAACGGAACTGAAAATGTCTCTAAGTCCATATCGCCATAGAATAAACATAAAATAATATTATCAGTTAATGTAACTTCTAAACGTACCAAATGCATTTGACTTCTAAATTGAAGACCTTATATTGTTTTATAGATAACAACATACAAAAATTAATTTCATTATATTTTATAGAAAGGTAGTGCTCTTTTTCCTTTCTCTACTGGTAAGTAGAAGGAAGTATTGTATTCCACCCAAAAATTCGATGTCGAGATTTCACCGGAAATATGTTTCGAGACCCCCTGAATCCAAAAAAAAAAAAAAAAAAAAAAAAGCATTTCTAGAAAAAGGTCCATGAGTGTGTGTCTGTCAGTCTGTGGACAGCATAACTCAAAAACGAAAAGTCGGTTAAAAACCAAAGTTGGTATTTAAGTTTAATGTCTTACAAGGATGCGACACGAAGATTTTGAAGAAAATAGCCCCACCCTAAACTACCCTTTACATGAAAAATTTTTCAAACATTTTTATTTTCTTGAAAATGACTAACGATTTTGATTAAAATGTCATATGTTTAAGATATTTGCATGACAAACGAAATTCATATTTTGAACTTTCTGGCTATAGCCCCTGTAGTCCTGTTTACTGTGGATGACTTTTGCATAACTCGTAAACCGTAAGAAATAGACAAAATCTTGCTCTACAAAAAAATGCATATCTCACTAAAACACACAATTTGTGTCTGAATAATTTTTTTAGAGTGAACCATTTCGGAGATATTCCTTGTTATTTGTATAAGTTCTGGAGAACTTATACTTGTCAAATGGAACATTGCTATTCATTTTTTATATGTTAGGCGTGCAAAGAGGACGGAATATCAAAGCTTTAAAAGATGTGACTATCACTCAAAGCTTACTGTATTCCAATATTCCCGTTGCGCGTGCAAGAAAACGAGCAATAAGATTAATTTTTGCAAATGTTTATCTGAACTAACACAAAGAAGATAGAAGGATAAGAGTTTGTAAGAATAGTTAGTAGAGTGAGTGAGTGTGTCGGGTTTAAGGGCCAGTCGACAGCTTGGTCATTAGGGCCTGGTTAGCAGAAGAGTAGAGAAGGTCATATGAGTGCAACATATCAGATTTTTTTCTACCTACTGTCTTTGGACCGCACGTGTAAGACAGTAACCTACATGGGATTCATCAAAGTTCTAAGGCTTTCACGGCCGGTGTCAATACTAGATGCAATATTAACCGGGCTTATGGGCCGTGGTCTATTGGGTTCCTTCTTCTTCCCAAACGTTTCGTCTGCGACTACGGCAGACATCTTCAGTGGCGGCGAGGTCGAAGTTTCCTAGTTTCCGACAGTCGGTGCTGAGATCTCCACTAGGAAACTTCGACCTCGCCGCCACTGAAGATGTCTGCCGTAGTCGCAGACGAAACGTTTGGGAAGAAGAAGGAACCCAATAGACCACGGCCCATAAGCCCGGTTAATATTGCATCTAGTACTACATGGGATTTTTCAAAAGCAAAGACGCTTTCGCGCAGTGCCTTGAAGTCCTATTTAAAACACAAGGTGACGAACTTTGCTATAATATCCCTTAAACCCCATACAACCAACCTTACGGCGATTCGGAAACATCCTGTGTAGAACCCCAAGAGTGATATTAATATATTTTTATCTTTATTTGAAGAGCTGTTAAATGATGTATGTAAGTTTAAGGTTAAATGTAATCTCGCGTCAGACATTAATTTGATCTGAATTTAATGAACAGTTCCGGAAATACCCTGAACACCTAATTTTAATCATTTAACTTATATTACAAAAGCTTATTACTCATACCTCCAAGATTTTGGGCCTGTATAGATTACATATTTACTATTTAATGGACTGCAACATATGATGTTGAGGTACTTAATCTATTTTCGATCTTTTGGTTGTATTGTCACGTGACATTGGGCTCGGCACGCAACGAGGGACTGATGGGGCAGGACTGCTTCACACCACGTGCCAGGCCGGCGAGAGGGCAAGGACGTTCAAGGTCAGGCTCCCTCGTGCGACTGCTGTGTGTACTGACTGTCAATCGAATTTGCAGAAACAAAAGATGTTTCGAGAACATTCGTAACCTAACTGCGTTATTTCCGGTGCGTATATGTGTGGAACTTGAGGAAGGTCCATGTGACGTCATCCCTAGTGTATAAGGAGGCCAAAGAAGAGCAGAACAGTGAGTTTTTACAGTTTTACAGTTACATACACGAATCGGTCAGAGTGTCAGTGAGTGCAAGACAGCGGCAGAAACAAAAGATGTCTCGAGAACGTTTGAGAGACTTCTGCCTGCATCTTTCCGGCGTGTGTGTGGAACTTGAGGAAGGTCCGTGCGACGTCATCCCCAATATATAAGGAGGCCAGAGAAGAGCAGAGTGACTGATTTTTTAGTTACAGTTACAGACACGAGTCTGTCAGTGTGTCAGGAGTACAAGACAGCTATGCGTGTGTTGTCACGTTGGAACGTCATAAGAAGGTTCAACCAGCCTCGCGAGTGATTACTCGTCGTAATTAGTGCATGAGGAATTGAAGAAAGACACTAAAAGGACTGAGCAAGGTTATGAGAGGTAAAAATTGTGAGTTGTGATAGCCCCAGACTGTAGACTGTGTTACGACGAGAAGAAAACGATGTATTTGTGGTCAAATTTTAGAAGATAAAGTGACAGAAAAGTAACCGGACCTGATCTTTGTCGTTTTGTCTCAGTTAAATTTAAAATGTGAGAAATAGATAATGACATTTAAGCTTATTTTAACTAGAATATTTTTAACATATTTTTATAAGTTTTAAGAGAATTAAGATGAATATAATTGGAACTTTATACAGGAGATCTTATTCTTGATGGCGGTGGCGGTGGCGAATTTATAGAAGTTTTTACCAAATCTTATAATTTATATTACCGAATTTGTGGTGATTCTGAAAAACATATATTTGAAAGAAAAAAAAAAAAAAAAAAAAAAAAAAAGAAATCAAGAGTATAAAGAGAGGATGGAGTTAGGAAAGGGTATTAAAATAACCCCTAGAACAAGAGCCCTTGGTGGCCAAGGCTTACCACCCGGCCGCTGTGTCCTCCACCTCTGTCCACTACAGGAGTCAAGAGTAGGGTACAGAACTGAAGGATGGGACATGATCAGTCCACCGAGTCCTCCCGGCCAATTATGCCTCCTTCGCTCCTCAATTGACCTACAGGGACCCAACGAGGCTGAGTGTACCCCGTGCCAGACCTCTCAGCAAGGGCAAATTCCGCATGCCGGTACCGGGGATCGAACCCAGGCCCAGAGACAGGCACGCTATCACTGCGCTGCAGAGGCGGTCACCAAAGGTATACCTGTAAATATATTAACAAATTGCAAAACAAACGCAAATCCCATTGCCCCCGTTGTCTGATGTTGAGCGCGCTAGCTTTCAAGTCCTGAGTTACCGGGTTCGACTCCAGGCTGGAGGATGGGAATTTTTCTTTAGTTAGGATTATTCCCCATGCTCACTTGAGTCTGGAAGTGTGAGTGAGTCAGTGAGTGAGTGAGTGAGTGAGAGAGAGTGTGTGTGTGTTTTTTTTTTTTTTTTTTTTTTTTAATTATAAAGAAAACCCAACGTTGCCCGCCTCGGTAGCGTGGTGGTAGTATGCCTACCTTACGTCCAAGTAGTCGCGAGTTCGAATCTCGCTTAAGGTGAATTATCCGGATAAGGTTCCATCCGAAGTTTTCGCACACAAACACACACATGCGCACGTTAGCCTTTTACTAGAAATGCTTTTTTTATTTCAGAGAATCTGAAACACGGTTACAAGGTGTCTGAAATCAAAATAAGGAACAAATGAGCGGTTAAGGAAATCGAAATAAATGAATAGTGAGTTATGCTTGGTTTAGAATCACGGGTGATACCGAATGGATGGCTCAAGCGGTAACGTTTGCGGCCCTCTTTTGGGAGGTCGCGGGTTCGATCTCCGTGGCCACGCAGTCTGACATGGGTTTTTCTATGGTTTCCCCATGTCACATAGGCGAATGGTGGGATGCATTAATCTCTTCTCCACGGATTCCTTTCCCTTCATTTCTCCTGTCCTTCCTTTGTCATCTTTCAGGTTTGTTTGGTTGCACGGTACGTTCCAGCGATTGTGGACAGATGGCATAGTTGCTTGCGCTCTGGAATCTCTTCCTTGGCCTGCCCTGGAAGTTGCTGCACGAGCTGCAAGGGTCGCCTCGTCGCCCTCTCCCTGGGTAGAGGAAGCACTTCGGTTTTGCACCAGTTGTCAATATCTGCAACTGTTAGGACTTCCATGCGTCTCCGGGCTTCGCTGCCTCCGCTCTCTGACAAGCCTACGGTCTCACTTCGTCTCATCGCTTCCTCCTGGGGGTTGGTAACCCGCAATAGATCCACGTTGGGGTCGCAGTCGGTTGAGGTGTCCCCTTCGTTACACACACGCACCACCAGTAATGATAACGATAATTAGAGCGGGAAAATTAAAATATATAGTAAAGGCATTTGCACACATTTTTATCTCGACTAACGTGAAGTAGATAGAAAAATAAACTTTTTTAAGGAACAGTTTGTTGAATATTAGGTAGAGAAAGTAATGAGAATGTAATGCATCAAACTTTGTTATGTGAATGCCATACTAGTTAAGGTAATATCTGAAGTTGTAATGGGCAAAAAAGTAGTGCGAGTGACACCGGATTTATTGTACCTCCGAATTTAGTTGAAGTTAGCTTCCTATAAGGTAAATCTAACTTCAGAACATTTATGGAGCTGGCTTCTCCAACTGAAGTGCTGTTGTCTGTCGAGACCTTGGCACTTTTTGCTTCTTTAAGCATTTTGCAGCGGTTGATAATTTTAATAAGTAATAACTTCATACACCGCCTCTAGCACAGCACTTAACTCAACTGAGGCCAAAATATCCTCCATAAGATAGGATGACTCAGAATTAGCATTCATTTTCATATCGTTAATTGTATTTTAATATGTAATACTCTTCTTAAATAGAATATTATGCAACGAGAGCATAATGCCAGCAATTAAGGTGTGAGTTTTATAAAATTCATACGCGCATCTTATTGGCATTGTACTCAAGTTTCATACAACTATATATGCTCGACTATGAGTCAAATTTGTAAAATTTATAATTTTTTTAATACTCTACGCTACATGTCACGTGTGTCCGACATTTTAATGATCTTTTATTCGATTGTTATTGCTTTAGAAAAGTAGATTTTCAAAAACGAAAAGAAAAATTGAGTAGGTTAGTCATAACTAACATGATTCAGAAAATAAAAAATCCGATGTGCTGCACTCACATGACTTTCTCTACTCTTCTACTAACCATTCTTACAAACCCTTATTCCTCTATCTTCTTCGTGTTAGTTGAGATAAACATTTGCAGAAATTATCTTATTGCTGATTTTCTTGCACCTGCAACGGGAATATGAGAATACAGTAGTCTTTGAGCGATAGTCAAATCTTTTAAAGCTTTGAGATTCCGTTCTCTTTGCACGGTTAACATATAAAAAATGAATAGCGATGTTCCATTTGACAGAAGTATAAATTCTCCAAAACTTACACCAATAACGAGGAATATCTCCGAAATGATTCACCCTACAAAAAAATCTATTCAGACATAAATTGTGTGTTTTAGCAAGATCTACATTTCTTGTATAGTAAGATTTGGTCTATCTCTTACGGTTTACCAGTTATTCAAAATTCATCCAGAGTAAATAGGACTTCAGGGGCTATAGCCAGAAAATTCAAGATATAAGTTTCATTTGTCATAAAAATATCTCAAACATATAGCATTTTAATCAAAATCGTTAGAGCTATTTTCAAAAAAATCACAATTTTGGAAAAATTTTCCATGTAAAGGGTAGTTTCGGGTGGAGCAATTTTCTTCAAAATCTTGATGTCGCATCCTTGAAAGACATTAAACTTAAATGCCAACTTCGGTTTTTAACCTACTTTTCGTTTTTGAGTTATACTGTCCACAGGCTGACACACACACAGAGACCTTTTTCTAAAAATCTGAGTTGAGGTAAACATTTGTACAAATTATCTTATTGCTTATTTCCTTGTAGGTACAAGGGAAATGTTAGAATACACTAGGTTTTGTGCGATAGTCAAATCTATGAATGTTTTGACATTCCGTTCTCTTTGCACGCTTAACATATAAAAAAGTGAACAGCGATGATCCATTTCACGAAATTTTTAAGTTTTCCGAAACTCACACACATAACAAGGAATATCTCCGAAATGATTCACCCTACAAGAAAATTTATTCGGACATAAATTGTGTATTTTAGCAAGATCTGCATTTTTGTATAGTATGATTTGGTCTATCTCTAACGGTTTACTAGTTATGCAAAAGTCGTCCAGAGTAAATACGACTACAGAGACTATAGCCAGAAAATTCAAAATATACATTTCATTTGTCATACAAATATCTCAAACATATGACATTTTAATAAAAAATCGTTAGAGCCTTTTTCAAGAAAATAAAACTGCTCGAAAAATGTTCCATGTAAAGAGTACTTTAGGGTGGGGTTATCTTCTTTAAATTCTTCGTGTTGCATCCTTAAAACACGTTAAACTTAAATACCAACTTTGGTGTTAACCTACTTTTCGTTTTTTAGTTATGCTGTCCACAGACTGACATACTGACAGACAGACAGACACACACATACACACACACACACACACACACACACACACACACACACACACACACACACACACAGAGAGAGAGAGAGAGAGAGAGACCTTTTTCTTTTTTTTGGGGGGGGTCTCAAAACATGCATTTCCAGTGAAATCTCGACATCGAATTTTTGGGTGGAATACAATACTTCCTCTACTTTACTATGCGTAGTGGAGAAGGTAAAAAGGGGCGTGGATTTAAAGAAAGCTGAGATTTTGACAACAGGGTGACTTTCCCAGAAGCTTACTGACAGACCTCTGCAGACCGCATGTTATAAACATATTTGTTTATCCACAATAACCATCGGTAAGTCTTTGATTTCGTGGCAAGTATTCTGTAGGTACCGTGGTTGATGCGACAAAGACAGCTGCAGTGCGGTGTTGTGAATTTCAATAAACTTTGCTAGCGATTTCGATTCTTCTAAAACTGAAATCATTCTTTAAACCGTCTTAAAACTTTACACAATTTATTTTAAATAATTAAATAAGAATACTACTTTTTTTACTCTCTCTACTGGTAAGTAGAAGGATGTATTGTATTCCACCCAAAAATTCGATGTCGAGATTTCACCGGAAATATATGTTTTGAGACCCCCTGAATCTAAAAAAAGAGGCATTTTAGAAAAATGTGTGTGTGTGAGAGAGAGAGAGAGAGGGAGGGAGAGAAAGAGAGAGAGAGAGTCTGTCAGTCTGTGGACAGCATAACTCAAAAACGAAAAGTCTGTTAAAAACCAAAGTTGGTATTTAATTTTACTGTTTTTCAAGGATGCGACACGAAGATTTTGAAGAAAATAGGCCCACCCTAAGCTACCCTTTACATGGAAAATTTTTCGAAAATGTTTATTTTCTTGAAAATGGCTCTAAGGATTTTGATTAAAACATCATATGTTTAAGATATTTCTATGACAAATGAAATTTATATTTTGAATTTTCTGGCTATAGCCTATGTAGTCATGTTTACTCTGGATGAATTTTGAATAACTCGTATACCGTAAGAGATAGACAAAATGTTACTCTACAAAAAATGTGGATCTCACTAAAACACACAATTTATGTCTAAATAAACTTTTTTGTAGAGTGAACTATTTCGGAGATTTTGCTTGTTATTTGTGTGAGTTTCGGAAAACTTAAAACTTTCGTGAAATGGAACATCGTTGTGCAGTTTTTTATATGTTAAGCTTGCAATGAGAACGGGGTCTCAAAGCTTTCAAATATTTGACTATCGCTCAAAGCCGACTGTATTTTAATATTCCTCTTACACCTACAAGGAAATAGCATTAAGATAATTTGTACAAATATTTATCTCAACACAAAGAAGATCTAGTAATAAGATTTTGTAAGAATGGTTACTACAAGAGTAGAAAAAGTCATGTGAGTGCAACACATCAGATTTTTAAGAAAAGTATATTCATATAACCAGAATATTTTTTATAATTTCCTATAAAATATATTAAAAATGTTCAACCCGAACAGCATGTTGCATTGCATCACATATTACAAGAACGCCACAAACAAAAGAATTTGCAACACACCAAATCCAGTTATTTATTACTGTTTCCGCACCTAAGGCACCACAAAATAACATTTACAGGTGTGTGCGATGCTTTTAGAAGCAAATATGGCAATTGGAGAACTCATAAACCCAGCTCTTAAGGTTTTTTTTGGAGACATATACATCAAAAGATGTCCCTGATCCCTTGACATTAAGGAAAAATTATGTTCCAAAATATTATCCGGTAGACCTACGTAATGCACTTTCAAAATAAATTTAATTTTGTGTAAACTAAATAACTATTTTCACACACGTAAAAATACTTGTTTTACTAAACAGGTATTGGATAAAATTTACGAGAACTTGGGAACTTCAAACATATGGGCATCTATAGATTATACTAGTGATTCTATGGGTGCTATGTTGCTAATCTAAGTTAAAGAAAGTTAGCTTAGGGTAGACCCCATCTACTCTGCTGTAAAGTTCTGTAAAAAGCAAATAACTGCACAATTGCTAGTTTCTTTGAAGATGGTTTACGTAAGTTTTAAGGATTGGATATTGTAATTCAATAACATTTTATATAGTTTATTCTTATTTAAATCTCTAATTTTATGGGTAATCTTTTGTAAAAATGCCTCTTATATTTTAGGTACATATACTGTGGTCAAATAATCTAAATAAAAGCAGAGTTCTTTTGCTGTTAAACGATGTTGCTTCCTACATGCCGAAGGCTACTCAAATATCCTACCAAATGTAAACACAGATTACTTATGATAAAAGAGGCCTATTTCTATAATCGCTTCACCGTTAGATCCGCACTTGATGTAAACACAAGCCATCAACAACCAACTCGCAATACGCCGAAACCAAAGCACACCATAAAGTATAGTACCTTAAATATCGGCGATTATCTGTGAGTTTTCAAGATGAACGATAACCCTGGAAAAAACTACTTAAATGTAACGCGATATTTCTAAAATTCCTGAGTAAATATCGTCCTGTTGCAACATAAATACGAGGTATGAGCCCACGTGGTGTTTGTTTTGTGTTAGTCGCAGGTGATAACATCAGGTTATCGCGGAGGGATACAAGGTGCGGATCTAAGGCTGGATGGAGTATAAATGTCGTGTCTTTCGTGTCTTACGATCTTTTATATTACAACAGTTTACTGTCATCGATTATCGGCAGTTCGTAGCGCCGAAAAACCGCGCTCTGTTTAAGGGTGTACAGCAGTTGCGCTCGGAGTTCATCAGCTGCGCTCCGAACCCCTTGAAGAGGAAGACCTCGATGTTTGTCAGACAAGGAAGAAATAAGGCATAAACTACATAGCACTTGTTTCTCGCTTGTACTGTATGCAGAAGTAGGTCAGTATCCGTGCTTGCGTCACTAAACAGTTGCCAACTTATGTACCCACATGTACGCTTGACGCTTCTCGCTTGTCGCGATCGTCATATGACATGGATCAAATTGAGCGAGAAAGGGAGTGATTTGATAGTAGTGAACGGGTTTAAGTTTAGAAAAGATAAAGACATGGCTTGGAAATGCACTTTTAAAACGTGTAGGACAAGGCTTTATTTGAATGGAACAGCATTGGTAATTTTGTTTACTAATGATGTCAATCACAATCATGAGATAAGTTGTAACTTAGATAGACAAAAAATAAATAATAGTGACAATTGAGTGTCAATTTATTAGTTCAATATAAGTTTTTACTCTGATGAGTGCCAATTTATTGGTACGATACTTAAATATTTTCAACCATACCGGTTGAAATGACAGAGTCCTAAGTCTACAAATTGGGAAGGAAATGCTGAAGTGCAAAAACTGACAGCAAGCGCAACTGATGTACTCAGCTGTTTATCACATAGTTGGTGGTAGTCACAAAAGGATATGCCGCTTAACATTTACAGAAACAGTTATTTTAAACCGTAAATGTATTGATACTTCAGAAGATAGATATAAACCTTAATAGTCACAATTTGTAGTACTATAATTCAAAAGCATTTTAATATTACATCCTCAATCGACAACTCGCTCAAATAGCTCATTTGTTAGTCACCATTACGTATATCAGTCAACTGTTCCCGCTGCAGTAGCCGGCAGCAGATTCATCAAAGACACAAATATTGCAGACGGCATTACAGGTATCGCACACTAGGAAAGATCTTCTGACAATATCGGCACATAATTTAACTCCTTCCACACAAGATTTCTTAATGAGTTTTATTTGGCAATTCTAAAGTTATACCATCGCAAGCTGCAGTGTCTACAAGAGATAAATAATATAATTCGAAGTGGTAATGTGTGACAGAGGCTATGGATAACAAGTGAAGTGAATGGCAGACATTAAGGAAATAAGAACAAATATTATCGCTGGACAACAAGCTGGTTTAGAAACGTGTTTCGTTTATACTTCCTAACAAGAAATAAAGAAGTGAGGAACAGAGCAACAAGTTATACAAACAGGAAGGTGCAATTTAGCAATGCTATAGCTTACACGGCTTCAAAAAAAGAGCATTTGCAATGCCAGATGAGGAAACCGTGACGAAGTGATAAAAGGTCCTCTTTCGTGGCTTTTTTAAGGCTAGTCTTGGCAAAATGCCACTTTCGGCGAATCTTCAAAAGTAACAAAACAGAATTATTTATTTTCTGGTGTGACAATCACTCAATGATCGTATTCTGCCCAAGTGCATATCCTTAAATAAGTGGAGTTTTATTTATGGACGCTCTGTGGATGATATGGTTCTCAGTGTCCCGTTCTATATTGGGGATGCTCAGAGGTCCCTTTATGAGGTTCTTTAACGTGCTGTGAATCTAAGACACGGAACCACCGGCTTTACTTCCCTTCCAAAAGAAGCCATGCTAAGGATTTTACGCCCAAAAAAAAGCCATCGCCCTTCGCCATGTTTGAACCTGCGACAATGATAAATTTTCACCAGAAATTTGATCAATTAATCAATTACAGGACGGTGCTGTGGTCGAGCGATTAGACCGTTCGCCTATCACCAAGGCGGTTCGGGTTCGATCCCAGGAACTCGCATATGATATTCGTGGTGGACGTAACGGCATCTGGGCGGTTTTTCTCCGGTTTCCTCCGCAACTTATTCCACCAACTGCTCCATCATCACCTTTCTAATCATCCATCTCACTTGTATCTCATCCTCTTCCTCGCTATCATGCCTGGTACTGGGCTGACCACCCACTTCCAGGTCTTCACTCTGTCCGGTTCATGCTCCCCGATAGGCATCTGACCCTAGGCACAGGTTTGTAAGTCCCAGGAGGTGTAGATAAGTCCTACATAAGGGGAGGATAATCAGATAAAGAAGAAGATTCAACTATATAAACAAACAAACAAAAATTGTGACATCTGCCTGACATTGCAGGTGACCATAAAGATCCAGAATACAAAGATATATGACAAAGTCAAATTTTAAGAAAAAAATGATTAAAATTAAGATGCAAAATATCTAAAAAAACATTAAATGATTATAACAAGAAGATAACAGTTAACACATGGAATATAAGTTTAGGAAGCTGGGACATGACAGACAAGTGACGAAGTTCGTTGCTACTGTTCTGTGTTACTAAACTGGATGAGTGGCACTAGTCTAATTAACTGAACACTATGAAAATTAATAGTGTAACCTAGCAAAATACATGTCTTCACAACGTCCAAAATAAGCTTTATAAATCTTGTGTTACACCTTCATGGCTTCCTCAACCCACAATCACTTTGACTGCACGTTAGTTAAATATTCATTTGATGAATAGTTTAGTAGAAACATAATACAGGGAATACATTTCATCAGATTGTTAAAGATCCTCACCTTGTAAAACGGCAGTCTCGAATTTATTGGTGAAAATATCATTAAATCCTTTGTAGCCCATCTATTTCAACTGGCATTCAAATTATTGGTTAAGGCTATTATCATATTTTAATGAACAGCCATGTTTTAGGTATAACCTTGCGCTTGAAACTAAATTGTGGTGAAATTCAGAACTTGATGTACATAACAAGTTACTGATGCATAAATGATGCTGAAACAAGCTTGGATTTATGGAATACACCTCTGAGACTGCATCAAACAAATACCAAGAACATATAAGCGTTCAAAAATAAAAATTTAAGAACAATGCAATGATCTGATACATAGATACAAGATTGATTTACTCCTGGAAGAAATAAAAGAAGCATCGGAAAAGAGTCCTGCATCATGAGATCATAGAAATGTTGAAAGTGCTAAATAAGTTTAAAGTCCGGGGATTTAGACTTAATTTAACAAGTGACCACAAAAACTAGTGTGTCAAGGTTTCAGCTTCTTTGGAAGACTCGCCTAACAATAGTGAACTATGAAATAAATATTACTAATACGCTGGTGCTTAGGTGTAATTTACTTTCAAGAAACTAATGTGTTATACTCACATGACTTTCTCTACTCTTGAACAAACTATTCTTACTAACACTTATTCCTATATCTTCATGTTAGTCGAGATAAACATTTGCAAAAAATCATCCTATTGCTGATTTTCTTGAAGGGGGAATATGGGTATCAGTAGGGTTTGAGCGAGAGTCAAATATTTTATAAAGATATGAAATTCCGTTGACTTTGCACGGCCAAAAGACAAAAAAGTGAATAATGACCTTCCATTTGAGAAAAGTTCCAGTATTGAAAAATCAGATGTGTTGTACTCACATGACATTCTCTACTCTTGTACTAACCATTCTTACAAACTCTTATTCCTATATCTTCTTCGTGTTAAGATAAACATTTGTACAAATTATCTTATTGCTTATTTCCTTGTAGATGCAAGGGGAATATTAGTCAAATCTCAAATCGCGATAGTCAAATCTCTTAAAGCTTTGAGATTCTGTTCTATTTGCACATATATAAAACATATACATATATAAAACATATACATATATAAAACATATACATACATAAAACATAAAAAATGAACATATAAAAAACAAAAAAATGAACGATGATCCATTTCACGAAAGTTTTAAGTTTTCCGAAACTCACACACATAACAAGGAATATCTCCAAAACTATTCAACCTACAAGAAATTTTATCTGGACATAAATTATGTATTTTAGCAAGATCTACATTTTTTGTGTAGTATGATTTGGCCTATCTCTAACAGTTTACTACCAGTTATGAAAAAGTAGTCCAGAGTAAATACGACTACAGGGGCTATAGCCAGAAAATTCAAGATATACATTTCATTTAACATAAAAATATCTCCAACATATGGAATTTTAATCAAAATCATAAGAGCCATTTTCAATAAAATCAAAATTTTCTAAAACTTTTCCATGTAAAGGGTAGTTTAGGGTGGGGGCTATTTCCTTCAAAATCTTCGTGTCGCATCCTTGAAAGACATTAAACTTAAATACCAACTTTGATTTTTAACCGACTTTTCGTTTTTGAGTTATGCTGTCTACAGACACACAGACATACACACGGATCTTTTTCTAAAAATGCTTGTTTTGGATTCAGGGGGTCTCAAAACATATATTTCCGGTGAAGTCTCGACATCGAATTTTTGGGTGGAATACAATACTTCCCCTACTTACCAGTAGAGAAAGTAAAAAGAACCTTTTCTATTCAATTCATGTTAATGAAGATTAACATTTTCAGACATGGTTCCATTACATACTTCGTTGTGGCTAAAAAGGAAATAGAGGATACTGAAGCATTAATCAAATCTTAAAAGTTCGACCTCTTCTTACTTATGCATGAGATCCAGCAAATAAAATACACATCCAGGACATTCAAGTTCTTTGAAACAGATTTCTTAGAACTTCTACACTGCAACTCCCGCTCCGTAATAAACAATCAGCTAAATCATGAACTAGACATTCTCCCAATCAAATAATACATTAAAAACTTACCAGAATCCTATTCCAAACTGGTTAATGTCCAGGAACTCAGATATACAAACTACAAACTATGGCTGAAAAAGAAACAGCCACTGGATATTTTACCCAGTGATTCCAAAGATGACGTGATATAATTCACCTGTAATGAACGGCCGCTTAATTACTGCAATTCATGTACCTTAGCAGTGTATGTATTAATTTTATCAATCAATTGTATATTCTGGAGCCAATTTAGCTTACTACATGTCGTACTTGATGTTATTATGTAATAATTTGTTTGCATAGCAAAACTGTTGATCAGTCAAAATTAAAATTAAAAAAAAAAATAACAATGTGTTGACTGTGAAATTTCAATCTCCTTCCATGAGATCACGAGAAACAATTGAATGGTGTATTACATTCATATGACTCTCACTCACTATTAAAAGCTGTTCTTACTAGGATTATTCTGTCTGCTTCATTCACGTTTGCAGGAATCTTCGAACTACTCATTTCCTTGCAGCTATAAGGATACAGAGGTTGTAGCGATATTCAAATCTTGAAAATCTGATGCTTGCACTCACATAACTTTCTCTACTCTTGTACTAACCATTCTTGCAAACCCATATTCCTGTATCTTCTTCGTGTTAGTTGAGATAAATATTTGTACAACTTATCTTATTGCTTACTTCCCTGTAGGAGCAGAATAAGAGAATACAGTAGACTTTGAGCGATAGTCAAATATTTTAAAGCTTTGGGATTCCGTTCTCTTTGCACGATTAACATACAAAAATGAATGAAGTTATTTTGACAGAAGTATAAGTTCTCCAAAACTCACACCAATAACAAGGCATATTTCTGAAATGGTTCACTCTACAAAGAAATATTTTAAATTGTGTATTTTAGTAAGATCTACATTTTTTCTATATTATTCTCTCAGATTCCAGGGCAGCAATTATAGCAATTACTTCCAAGTTGTCACAAAAAAATCAAACTATTATAGAATGTTGGAAGATGCTTAGCCATCTAACAGCACTTCAAAAACACCTAGTCTTCCAATGGATACCGGCTCACTGTGGACTGAGTGGTAATGAGAAAGCTGATTTTCTTGCAAAAAAGGGTACCAGCGGTGTACAGAAATCTATAGTTAATTTACCATTTTATGCAGCTAAAAGATTAGTCAACTCTGAATTCAAAAAAATTATTGCAAAATATTACTATGAAAAATCAAAGAATAAAAGATGGGAACTACCAAACATTCAAACAGTGATTCCTGAGTATCCTCGAAAAACAGCAGTTGCAACCTTCAGGTTGATTACAGGACATGATTGTCTGGCAAAACATTTAAACAGAATTGGGATATATTCTTCACCACTCTGTCCTCTATGTGATCTGCAAGAGGAAATGGATCGAGACCACCTTCAAATATGCCCGGCCACTTCTAGTGCCCCATCCATCAGTGAAAAATATTGGAGAGCAAGAGGATTAATGACTTCATTGTCAGAAATCCAGCATTAGCTAACAACAACAACATTTTTTCTATGCTAAAATTTGGTCTATCTCTTACGGTTTACCAGTTATGCAAAAGACATCCAGAGTAAATAGGACTTCATGGGATATATATATATATATATATATATATATATATATATATATATATATATATATATATATAATTTGTTATAAAATTATCTCAAACCTGGCATTTTAATCAAAATCATTAGAGATATTTTCAAGAAAATCAAAATTTTCCATTGAAGCAATTTTCTTCAACATCTTCGTGTCGCACCCTTGAAAAACATTAAACTTAAATGCCAATTTTGGTATTTAAACGTCTTTTCGTTTTTGAGTTATGCTGTCCACAGGCTGATAGAGGGACAGACACACACACACACACACACACACACACACACACACACTCTCTCTCTCTCTCTCTCTCTCTCTCTCTCTCTCTCTCTCTCTCTCTCTCTTTCTAAAAATTCTTTTTTTATTCAGGGTTCCTCAAATGATATTTCCGGTGAAATCTCGACATCGAATTTTTGGGTGGAATACAATACGTCCTCTACTATACGTAAGGCGAAAATAAAAAAGGAGAAAAAAAAAACAGGCCGCTATGTACTGGCTTTAAAATTCCTCTCTTTGCATGGCCATCACAAAGAATTGAATCGCTTCGAACAAAATCTGACGTGCTACATTTACATTATTTTATCTGTCCATTCTTAAACTGTTCTTTAAAAAGCGTATGCTTATATCTATTTCACCTTAATCTAGCTAAACATTTGAAGAAATGCTTTTATTACATATTCCTGTAGGTATAATAGGAATAGGGCTTAAGCGATGTACCTACAGTGGGCTTAAGCGACACTCATATATTTTAAGAGCTTTTCGCTATATGTTGGCTTTGAAATTCCGGTTTCTTTGCCTGACTAGGAAAGAGAGAAAAGAAGACGAATAAGTTCCAATGTGTAAAAGACATAAATGGAAAAGTCAAACTAATAACAAGGAATATCTTGGATAGTATTAACTCCACCCCCCACCCTCAAAAAAAAAAGAAAACAAAGAAAATGTCGCATAAATGGTATGCTTTAACGAGATCTACATTGTTCTGCAGCAAGATCTTATCTATTATAGTTTATCAGTTATGCAAAAAACCTACGAGTGCACACGCGCGATTATTTTTCTAAAAATACTGCTTTCCACGTAAATAGTGGTTGTGTGTGTTTAGATGTTTAGCAGTAATAATAATAATAATAATAATAATAATAATAATAATAATAATAATAATAATAATAATAATAATAATAATAATAATAATAATAATAATAATAATAATAATAATAATAATAATAATAATAATAATAATAATAATAATAATAATAATAATAATAATAATAATAATAATAATAATAATAATAATAATAATAATAATAATAACAGTAACATAGACTATGATAATACTAGTAATACAGTAATACCAGCATCATCATGGCAGCCTTTAAGCCCTATAGAACAACAGCCTCTCCTAGGAGGAGGATAAGGCAGCATATAAATTGGGGGGAGGGGGAGGGGAGAGACGAGCCCACAAAGTGGTGTGAGGTAGCGTGTCTGGCTCAAACTCAAGAGGCCCAGAGTTCGAATCTCAGTTGAGATGAGTTATCCGTTTAAGGTTTTTTTCTGGGATTTTACCTTATCCTGAAAACTCAGATGTCGGGTAAGTTTAAACTATGGAAACCGGGATCATTTGAACAACATCTCACCAATTTCATTCATCCATCGTCCTATATGACCAAACAGGTAAAAAGACGTTTAGCTTAAAAAGAAAATTGCATTAACAAAATACAACGTAATTGTAATTCTTCTGAACCACCTTAACACTGTGAAGAGGACTTTATAAAATTCAAGATGTGCATTTTACCATGCAAATATATTAAATATATGGTATTTTAATCAAAATACACGAGCAATTTTTCGGAAAATAAAACATTAAAACATAAAGAATGAAGATGACATTGTTGGTTGTGGTTTTGTCTTCTCAGAAGAAAAATATTTTTTCACAGCTACATACGAACAGGTTCTATTTGCACAAGCAGTCGATTGAATATAAACACAAAATCAAACACATAAAAATACAAATTCTTACATATATTCAGATTCCCAAGCTACCTACTCTTAATCGAAGATAAACATAGTTTGCATAATAGCCACAGGAATTAGGCCATAGGTAGCATATGATGAACATATCTGCATTGCATGAATATGGGGCCATATCGGGAATGAAAGAGCGAATATTCTAGCAAAGGAAACAGTTTCCAGTAGTGATAATTTGCCTACACCAAATGTTGGATATAAATAAAGTTGGAGTATTAAATGCAGACATAAATACACGGAATTCACAGTAGATAAATAACAACAATGGTTCAATAACAAGAAGTGTATTTTCCCCTGATATATACAGCAGCCCAAAATTACACCATTCTTAACCTGATTTTATTGACACAATTTGTTGCTCAAAACGACAAACTTGGCGCACACTTCCAATAATTTCATATTATCATAGATAAGGATCACAGCTGGCCTTATGGAAATGAAAAAAACAATAGAACATTTACTTTTAAATTGTCCTCGATAGATGTACAGAAGATACCTACCGCTTGATAACTTTATTTAAATAAATGCAATATAGAGTTCATAAAATCACTTCATAGAATTTTCTGCAGAACATATTACTTATTTTGTAAAATGTATTCATCACATACATAGAACATTGCGAAGTGTCAATATTATTTAATCCTTTTTACTTTCTCTACTGGTAAGTAGGGGAAGTATTGTATTCCACCCAAAAATTCGATGTCGAGATTTCACCGGAAATATATGTTTTGAAGCCCCCTGAATCCAAAAAAAAAAACCTTTTTAGAAAAAGGTCCGTGTGTGTGTCTGTGTGTCAGTCTGTCAGTCTGTGGACAGCATAACTCAAAAACGAAATGTCGTTTAAAAACCAAAGTTGGTATTTAAGTTTAATGTCTTTCAAGGACGCCACACGAAGATTTTGAAGAAAATAGTCCCACCCTAAACTACCCTTTACATGGAAAATTTTTCGAAAATTTTTATTTTCTTGAAAATGGCTCTAACGATTTTAATTAAAACGTCATATGCTTGAAATATTTTGATGACAAATGAAATGTTTATCTTGAATTTTCTGGCTATAGCCCCTGTAGTCGTATTTACTGTGGACGACTTTTGCATAACTGGTAAACCGTTAGAGATAGACCAAATCATACTATACAAAAAATGTAGATCTTGTTAAAATACACGATTTATGTCCGAATAAATTTTCTTGTAGGGTGAACCATTTCAGAGATATTCCTTGTTATGTGTGTGAGTTTCGGAAAACTTGGAACTTTCGTGAAATGGACCATCGTTGTTCATTTGTTTATGTTAAATGTGCAAAGAGAACGGAATCTCAAAGCTTTAAAAGCTTTGACTATCGGACAAAGCTTACTGTATTCTAATATTGCTCTTGCACCTACAAGGCAATAAGCAATAAGATAATTTGTACAAAGGTTTATCTTAACTAACACGAAGATATAGTTTGTAAGAATAGTCTGTACAAGAGTAGAGAAAGTCATGTGAGTGCAACACATCAGATTTTTAAATTATAAAACGACATCTCTAATATACAAGCTGTAAAATAGGATTTAATCCGTGGGATGAATAAAACAAAAAATCGGATGTGTTGCATTCACATGACTTTCTCTACTCTTGTACAGACTATTCTTACAAACTCTTATTCATCTATCTTCCTCATGTTAGTGAAGGTAAACGTTTGCAGACATTAGGTGCAAGGGGAATGTGAGCGATAGTCAAACCTTTTAAAGCTTTGAAATGCTGCTCTCTTTGCATGGCTAAGAGATAAAAAGGATGAATAATGACCTTCTATTTGAGAAAAGTTTAGTATTACAAAGCTCACAGGACTAACAAGGAATACCTCCGAAATGGTTCACTCTACAAAAACAATGTATTTGGACATAGCTTGTGTTTTACTAAGATCTGCATCTTTCGTATAGTAAGATTTTGTCTATCTCTTACGGTTTACCATTATGCATAAGTCATCAAGGGTAAACAGGACTATATAGGCTATAGCCAAAAAATTCAAAATATGTATTTTATTTGTCATAAAAATGTCTTAAATATATAGAATGTTTATCAAAATCGTTAGTCTTTTCTTACAAAATAAACATTTTCCATTTAAAAGGTATTAAGGGAGACGAATTTTCTTCAAAATATTCGTGTCGCATCTTTGAAAGATGTTAAACTTAAATACCAGCTTTGGTTTTTAACCGATTTTTCGTGTTTGAGATATACTGCTCACAGACACACAAGAAAAAATCTGATGTGTTGCACTCATATGACTTTCTCTACTCTTGTACTAACCATTCTTACAAACTCTTATTCCTATATATCCTTCTTATTAGTTAAGATAAACATTTGTACAAATTATCTTACTGCTTATTTCCTTGTAGGTGCAAGGGGAATATTAGAATACAATAGGCTTTCTGCGATAGTCAAATCTTTTAAAGCTTTGAGACCCCGTTCTCTTTGCACACTTAACATATAAAAAATGAACAACGATGTTCCGTTTCACAAAAGCTTTTAAGTTTTCCGAAACTCACACACATAACAAGGAATATCTCCGAAATGGTTCACTCTACAAGAAAATTGATTGGGACATAAACTGTATTTTAGCAAGATCTACATTTTTGTATAGTAAGATTTGGTCTATCTCTAACGGTTTACCAGTTATGCAAAAGTTGTCCAGAGCAAATACGACTACAGGAGCTATAGCCAGAAAATTCAAGATATACATTTCATTTGTTATAAAAATATCTCAAACATATGACATTTTAATCAAAATCGTTAGAGCCATTTTTGCAGAAAATCAAAATTTTCGAAACATTTTCCATGTAAAGGGTAGTTTAGGGTGGGGCTATTTTCTTCAAAATCTTCGTGTCGCATCCTTAAAATACATTAAACTTAAATACCAAGTTTGGTTTTTAACCGACTTTTTGTTTTTGAGTTATGCTGTCCCCAGACACAGAGACACACACACGGACCTTTTTCTAAAAATGCTTTTTCTGGAGTCAGGGGTCCTCAAAACATATATTTCCGGTGAAATCTCGACATCGAATTTTTGAGTGGAATACAATACTTCCCCTACTTACCAGTAGAGAAAGTAAAAAGAGACACAGACGTGGACCTTTTTCTAAAAATGCTTTTTCTGGAGTCAGGGGTCCTCAAAACATATATTTCCGGTGAAATCTCGACATCGAAATTTTGGGTCGAATACAATACTTCCCCTAGCTACTATATGTAGTAGAGAAAGTAAAAATGCATAAAGAATAGTTTGGAGTTAGGGAATTTCTTGACAACTTTCGTGTTGCATCTTTGGAAAACAGTGAAATTAAATATCAGGTTTGGTATTTACCCAACTTTTCTTATGGGGTAATGTTATTCACGCCTTTTTCGCAAAATACTTTTTTATGGTGGCCTCAAAACATGTATTTCCGGTGAAACATTGGGTGCAATGTAATACTTCCTCTGCGTACTAGATTCGTGGATCGGGAAGGAAAAGGGAAGTCTATGTACCTACTCAATTTTATAACACTATCTGTTTTATCCATCTCCCCCGACTTCCTGAGATACCCCTATAGGCAACATTAAAAAAAAAAAGGTTTGGGTCAGACGGACTGCCGGCGTGTGAAAGGGTTTTTATACCTGTTCGTCTGCCGGGAAGATATCTTCTCAGGTAAGGTCATCAGCGTCAGAAACCTCAAGCATCTGTTGTTGAACGCAAGAAACATTATATTGCATGAAACATGTTTTCTACAATTATTTCTGAAAAGCCATAACTTGATATATTTAAATTAGGTTCATTTTTATTTTCTCTACCATGCACCTAATAGAAAAGTTATTGCATTCTACGCAAAAGCTCAAATTTGAGATTTCGCCGAAAATACGTGTTTTGAGGCCCCTGAATGAAGGTGTACTTTTTCAAAAAGGTCCATTAGTGTTTGTGCGTGTGTGTGGTGTCAATATATGCCAGAATTTCGTCCCGCAGTTCTTCTACATGCCAGCAAATCTACCACGATGGGGCTGTCGCTTTTAAGTACACTTAAAAACCATCGATCTGGAACGGATTTCAACCCGCGACCTTAGGATCAGTAGACAGCGCCTAACCGCGAGCACACGCGCGAGTGAGGAAGTGAGTGAACGAATGAGTGACGGTGAAAGAGAGGGAGTGAATGAGGGTGTAAAGGAGTGAGCGAGTGTGAGTGAGGAGTGAGTGAGTGAGTGAGTGAAGGAGGTAGAGAAGGAAGGAGGGAGCAGCCATAAGGAAATGTCCAATAAACAGCAAAGTTGGTCATCTTCCAAAGATGCAATTTTGAAAAAAACTCCCTCCAAACTACACTTTACATGCAAAATTTGTCGATATTTTACATTTTCTCAAAAATTGCTATGCTTTCTTTAAAATACCTATGTTTAAGATTTCTACATCTTAATTTTCTGGGAATAACTTGTAAAGTCCTCTTCATTTGGAAGCAAGTTTGTAATATTTTAAATAACTAGTAAACCATATGAGACAGACAAAAACATATTGCACAAAAAATTGTCATATGTTTGTGTCATTAGCCATCTCTGAGAAGTATGGTGTTATTGGTTGGACATTTCCATTGCCTTTGATATTTTTGAAGTGCTGTTGTTATTCAGTTGTTTCTCGTGATGTCATGGAAGGAGTACATTTCAATGCTAGCATATAGCGACTTGTTACTTTCTCTACTGGTAAGTAGATTTCACCTCAAAAACGAAAAGTCGGTTAAAAATCAAAGTTGGATACGACACGAACATTTTGAGAAAAATAGCCCCACCCTAAACTACCCTTTACGTGGAAATTTTGTATTATCTTGAAAATGACTCTGAAGATGTTTATTAAAATGACATGTTTAGGATACTTTTATGACAAATGAAATGTGCATTTTGAATTTTCTGGCTATAGCCTCTGTAGTCCTGTTTACTCTGGATAACTTTTGAATAACTCGTAAACCGTCAGAGATAGACAAAATCTTACTGTACAAAAAATGTAGATCTCGCTAAAATACACAATATATGTCTGAATAAATATTTTTGTAGAGTGAACCATTTAGGAGATATTCCTTGTTATTTGTGCCAGTTTCGGAAAACTTAAAAAACTTTCGTGAAATGGAACATCGTTGTTCATTTTTTTATATTTTAAGCATGCAAAGAGAATGGAATTTCAAAGTTTTAAAACATTTGACTATCGCACAAAGCCTACTGTATTCTAATATTCCCCTTGTACCTACAAGGAATTAATAAGATAGTTTGTACAAATGTTTATCTCAACTAACACGAAGAAGATATAGTAATAAGAGTTTGTAAGAATGGTTAGTACAAGAGTAGAGAAAGTCATGTGAGTGCAACACATCAGATTTTTTTTAAACATCTTACTATAGATTCGGATCCCCTTACTTTGTGCCTTTCATAAATATGAAATTGACGTATTTCTGCAAAGATTAATTATCTGGATTAACATGAAGTAGATAAAAAAATATACTTTCAAGAATTTTATTGTTTGTAGAAGCTCACAAAGATGAACGATAGTAGTTGGAGAAAGTAATGTGAATGTAACATGGCGTATTCTTTTGTGTGTAGTACTTATTTAGTTTTATATTGAAACTAAATGTGATGTGTCTATTGCAAACACATAAAAGTGAGTTTGAGGGTTTTTTGGTAAATTATATCCGATCTTTATAATATGAGATTTTGTAATGGTAATTTCAATAGGAAACTTACAATGAATTGTCAATTATAAATTTCCAGTGGATATAATAATTATTTCAACATCTTTTCATCAGATAGTGATAAAATTAAGCTGTTCATTCTTTACTTTGGGAATATCTGGATAACTTATGTGAATTTGTAAACTAAGTAAAATACGTTCGTTATGTCACAAAATAGCCTTGTTTCCAAACTTTTGTCAGGAGCCTGGCAAAAAGATATTAACTGCCCACATTTTAGTGTTCTCTGGATACATGTCGTTTGTTTACTTTTTAAGTGCACACGAAACTGAGAAAATCATACAAGTTTTATTTGTAAAAGATTAGCAAGAGTTTTGGATCTATTAAGAAAGTTAAAAATAGCTGTTTCATGCTCTATGTTAACAACAGCAGTTATGCCCTCTTCTAATCAGTTATGAATTATGGAATCAGACCATGGGGTAATTCTTCCTCTGCAGAAAAGTCTTTGTATGACATAAAAGTCAATGTCTTATAATCGAGGACTTTCCAAAAAAGATTCATGCAGGGAAATTCTCAAATTGCTACAAGCTATGAGTATCTTCACTATATATTCTTAGAAATTTAACATTTATTAGATGCAAAACAGACATAACGTTACGAATGTTCACAGGCAGGCAGCGATTAAAGTTGTGGGCCCCCATGTTTCGCAGAAAACAGATGAAGTTTAAATCAAAACTTTTTCTGCACAAATCTTTCATTCTTTTGGTGGTCCTGTACGCTTGTGTGGCCTGGGCCAATGCCTCCTCCGCCATTAAAAAAATCCAAACCATCCAAAACCTTTCCCTCCGTAAAATCCTCTCCGCTGCAGTCCGCACTTCCAACCGTATCCTACACCAAGAAACCAACCTACCGACTATTCAAGAAGCGCTGTTGGGCGCGCATTAAGAGACACTAGAACCGCACAATATCTAATGTTGGTAAAGTCGAGCCGAAACACAGCAAAATGCGAGAATCAAAATTTTATAGAAAGCCACGGCTCGCCAACTCTGCGCGACCATCCACCCTGGCCCCAGGTCACAATAAACTGTTTGTGTGTATGTGGTGTGTAAATATATTAATAGAAAAATAAACTTATTTTAAAAATGGATGGATAATGTTAATGTAGAACATAATAAAATTGTTCTCGGTGACCTACAGGTAATCACCGTATGGGTTTTATATAAAACCAACAATACAATCAAACAAAAATGTTGATCATTGTAAAACTATGAAAATTGTAACTTGTAAGCCGGGCCTAATATATTGGCACCAGGCGAAAACATCGTTTAATAAAGAAAACTGAAAACCTATCATAAATATGAAGTAAGACATAGGAATTATGTGAATTTAAATGTTTATAAATTAGCTCAGAAAATGAGCTAAATCCCTTCAGATCAAAATCTTAGTACCCTGTCTGAATCTATCAAGAAATGACTAACAAATACTTTAAACATATTCATGTCCAAATGGCTAAAGATTCAAGCAGCATTTTATACTCTAGAATCTAACGTAACCTCTGCGATCAGAGCACTCCACTGATTACATTAGCGCAAAATTGGACGATTGTTATTTTAGTATATGTGGCTTATTTTTACATCGGTTCCGTTCTCGAAACTGCTCCAAAATGCCTAATTTTGTTCAGCGTGTAACTGCGTATATACGGTTACAAGCCGCCACTGACTTCAATGTTCTTAGTTGATTGTCAATCGTCATGTTCATTTTCTCTCTTGCCTTAAAATGCTTCGGATTTACCATACCACAGACATAGCCCTAATTAAAAAGGATTGTGTGACTCAGTGACGGCTCTTAACCAAAGACCGGAAGTTCAGGCATTATAAATCACTAAAATAGGCAGGCAAAAAGGGCATTATAAATAGCTAAAATAGGCAGGAAAAAAGGCATTATAAATAGCTAACATAGGCAGGAAAAAGGGCATTATAAAGAGCTAGAATAGGCAGGAAAAAAGACATTATAAATAGCTAAAATAGGCAGGCAAAAAGGGCATTATAAATCACTAAAATAGGCAGGAAAAAGGGCATTATAAATAGCTAAAATAGGCAGGCAAAAAGGGCATTATAAATAGCTAAAATAGGCAGGAAAAGGGGCATTATAAATCACTAAAATAGGCAGGAAAAAGGGGCATTATAAATCACTAAAATAGGCAGGAAAAAGGGCATTATAAATAGCTAAAATAGGCAGGCAAAAAAGGCATTATAAATAGCTAAAATAGGCAGGAAAAAGGGGCATTATAAATCACTAAAATAGGCAGGAAAAAGGGGCATTATAAATCACTAAAATAGGCAGGAAAAAAGGGCATTATAAATAGCTAAAATAGGCAGGCAAAAAGGGCATTATAAATCACTAAAATAGGCAGGAAAAAAGGGCATTATAAATCACTAAAATAGGCAGGAGAAAGGGGCATTATAAATAGCTAAAATAGGCAGGAAAAAAGGGCATTATAAATCACTAAAATAGGCAGGAAAAAGGGGCATTATAAATCACTAAAATAGGCAGGAAAAAGGGCATTATAAATAGCTAAAATAGGCAGGCAAAAAGGGCATTATAAATAGCTAAAATAGGCAGGAAAAAAGGGCATTATAAATCACTAAAATAGGCAGGAAAAAGGGGCATTATAAATCACTAAAATAGGCAGGAAAAAGGGCATTATAAATAGCTAAAATAGGCAGGAAAAAGGGCATTATAAATAGCTAAAATAGGCAGGCAAAAAAGGTATTATAAATAGCTAAAATAGGCAGGAAAAAGGGGCATTATAAATCACTAAAATAGGCAGGAAAAAGGGGCATTATAAATCACTAAAATAGGCAGGAAAAAAGGGCATTATAAATAGCTAAAATAGGCAGGCAAAAAGGGCATTATAAATCACTAAAATAGGCAGGAAAAAAGGGCATTATAAATCACTAAAATAGGCAGGAGAAAGGGGCATTATAAATAGCTAAAATAGGCAGGAAAAAAGGGCATTATAAATCACTAAAATAGGCAGGAAAAAGGGGCATTATAAATCACTAAAATAGGCAGGAAAAAGGGCATTATAAATAGCTAAAATAGGCAGGCAAAAAAGGCATTATAAATAGCTAAAATAGGCAGGAAAAAAGGGCATTATAAATCACTAAAATAGGCAGGAAAAAGGGGCATTATAAATCACTAAAATAGGCAGGAAAAAGGGCATTATAAATAGTTAAAATAGGCAGGCAAAAAGGGCATTATAAATAGCTAAAATAGGCAGGAAAAAGGGGCATTATAAATCACTAAAATAGGCAGGAAAAAGGGGCATTATAAATCACTAAAATAGGCAGGAAAAAAGGGCATTATCAATAGCTAAAATAGGCAGGCAAAAAGGGCATTATAAATCACTAAAATAGGCAGGAAAAAAGGGCATTATAAATCACTAAAATAGGCAGGAGAAAGGGGCATTATAAATAGCTAAAATAGGCAGGAAAAAAGGGCATTATAAATCACTAAAATAGGCAGGAAAAAGGGGCATTATAAATCACTAAAATAGGCAGGCAAAAAGGGCATTATAAATCACTAAAATAGGTAGGAAAAAAGGGCATTATAAATCACTAAAATAGGCAGGAAAAAGGGGCATTATAAATCACTAAAATAGGCAGGCAAAAAGGGCATTATAAATCACTAAAATAGGCAGGAGAAAGGGGCATTATAAATAGCTAAAATAGGCAGGAAAAAAGGGCATTATAAATCACTAAAATAGGCAGGAAAAAGGGGCATTATAAATCACTAAAATAGGCAGGCAAAAAGGGCATTATAAATCACTAAAATAGGCAGGAGAAAGGGGCATTATAAATAGCTAAAATAGGCAGGAAAAAAGGGCATTATAAATCACTAAAATAGGCAGGAAAAAGGGGCATTATAAATCACTAAAATAGGCAGGCAAAAAGGGCATTATAAATCACTAAAATAGGCAGGAAAAAAGGGCATTATAAATAGCTAAAATAGGCAGGAAAAGGGGGCATTATAAATCACTAAAATAGGCAGGAAAAGGGGGCATTATAAATCACTAAAATAGGCAGGAAAAAAGGGCATTATAAATCACTAAAATAGGCAGGAAAAAGGGGCATTATAAATCACTAAAATAGGCAGGAAAAAAGGGCCTTATAAATAGCTAAAATAGGCAGGAAAAAAGGGCATTAGAAATCACTAAAATAGGCAGGAGAAAGGGGCATTATAAATAGCTAAAATAGGCAGGCAAAAAGGGCATTATAAATCACTAAAATAGGCAGGCAAAAAGGACATTATAAATCACTAAAATAGGCAGGAAAAAAGGGCATTATAAATCACTAAAATAGGCAGGAAAAAAGGGCCTTATAAATCACTAAAATAGGCAGGCAAAAAGGGCATTATAAATCACTAAAATAGGCAGGAAAAAAGGGCATTATAAATAGCTAAAATAGGCAGGAAAAAAGGGCATTATAAATCACTAAAATAGGCAGGCAAAAAGGGCATTATAAATAGCTAATATATGTAGGTAGGGGAAAAGGCATTATAAACACTAAAATAGATCTTATTTTTCATGTTATTGTTAATGATTTTCATTGTGTCATATCATTCGGTTAAGTAACTTTTCCGCAAACTTGTAATAAGTATGTTTCTGTAATTTCCACAAAGGGATTCCGGCGCTGAGGAAAGCTTTACATACGTAAGTCGAATGGAAACTGGCATGGGCGTCGCGAACGGGGGGGGGGGGGCAAAGGGGGCCGCGGCCCCCCCCCCTTGGAAGTTGCTGAACTTAATGGGCAATAAATTATTGACTATTAAACTATTATTTTAATTTAGGACACTTGTTATTTAGCACAAGTCAATACGGTTAACTGCAACAAATACAAATTTCGACAATAAAATGATGAATTAATAATATCTGATTGCAAACTTCCAATATGTGCCCCCCCCCTGGAAAAAAGTCTGCCGACGCTTATGCAAACTGGGATTTTGGACTCGATGTTGCAATAATTACTGTTGGAAGCAAAGAAATCTTCGTCCCAGTAGCCTTGGAAAGTGCAATTGTTGTGTTTAAACACTTTGTTATCTATTCATTTATTTGCGCGGCAGCACCCATTGTTGCAAAGAAAATAATGAACCGAATGAAGGACGCCTTTTTTGTCTGCAATTTAAAGACAATAATATACATTCGGCGAAGTAACTTTCATTGTCACAGACTAACGGTTATTGTAATAATAAAATGTACCCCAAGAAAATGTTTAATAATTAATAAATCTAGGTAAATAAAGAAATAAAGGAAACGAAAAGCATATATTTCGTAAAAAAGGCATTTATATTTAGAAAGGCAGAAAAAAGCAACGGCATTTCAATCACAAAGGTATAGTTTGTACAGATTCACGTAGGTTTGACACATTTTAAATGTGCATTCTGCCTAAGTTTCGGTCTTTGCTCATAACAATTACAAAAAGGTTATAAAGTTCCTCCGCACCGTGCCGGTGCTTACCACTCGAGATAACGTTGGTGCCGCTGTTCATCTGCATTACTTTTCATGAATTACATACGTGAATCTATCAGATATTTTATTTCGCTGAACGTTATAACACATTCGCGGCAGCAGTGCTGCTACCGGAATTCCGTCTCTAGGGGATCTTGGCTACAGGAGAGCTGCGGAGCGACTTCTCGATAACCCTATATATTTAAAAAAAAAAAAAAAAAAATAGCCTATTTATGGAATTTTTGTATGAGGAGTGCCTCTGAATGACGTTTGTCTGTCTGTTAGCAAGAATGAAACGACTCGCCAACTCCTATATGGAGCTTGAATTCTATAGGTTTGTTCCAACAAGCGATTCTGAATTAACACCAGCATTTTCTTACGCACATGTACAATCGAGCACACTCTCAGAACTAGTTTAGAATTTTTGTCATGTTGCAATCCTACTTAGTACCTACTGCGCATGCTCAGATAATAATTATATAATAATAATAATAATAATAATAATAATAATAATAATAATAATAATAATAATAATAATAATAATAATAATAATAATAATAATAATAATAATAATAATAATAATAATAATAATAATAATAATAATAATAATAATAATAATAATAATAATAATAATAATAATAATAATAATAATAATAATAATAATAATAATAATAATAATAATAATAATAATAATAATAATAATAATAATAATAATAATAATAATAATAATAATAATAATAATAATAATAATAATAATAATAATAATAATAATAATAATAATAATAATAATAATAATAATAATAATAATAATAATAATAATAATAATAATAATAATAATAATAATAATAATAATAATAATAATAATAATATAATAATATAATAATAATATAATAATAATATAATAATAATATAATAATAATATAATAATAATATAATAATAATATATTATTATTAATTATATTTCCATATATTATTAATTATTATTATTTATTATTATTGTTGTTGTTGTTGTTGTTGTTGTTATTATTGTTGTTGTTGTTATTATTATTATTATTATTATTATTATTATTATTATTATTATTATTATTATTATTATTATTATTATTATTATTATTATTATTATTATTATTATTATTATTATTATTATTATGAATTATTCAGAACTGATTCTGAATCGCGTTGGAACAAACCTTATGTATCGGGCTTTGGCTTCGCCGTGGCCGAGCGGTTAGACCGTTCGCCTACCACCTAGGCGGCTCGGGTTTGATCCCAGGGACCCGTATGTGGTATTCGTGGTGAACGAAGCAGTTTTTGGGTGGGTTTTCTCCGGATTCTCCGGTTTTCCCCGCCACTCATCCCACAAATTGCTCCATAATCACCTTTCCATTCATCCATCTCGCCTACACTTCACACCATCCTCTTCCTCACTCTCACACCTGGTGCTGGGCTGACCACCCGCTTCCAGGTCTTCACTCTGTCCGGTCCATAGGTTCGTCTGCTCCCCAACAGGCGTCTGGCCTCCATAGGCTTATGAGTCCTATGGGGTTTAATTCCTACATAAGTGGAGGGTAATCAGATAAAGAAGAGCCGTCGTAGCCTAGTGGTTAGACCATTCGCTTCTCACCAAAGCGGCCCGGGCTCGATCCCAGGCAACCGCATGTGGGATTCGTGGTGGACGAAGCGGCGGGTTTCCTCCGGGTTCTCCGGTTTCCTCCGCCATGTCATTCCACCGGTACTCCATCTTCATTCCATGTATCATCAGTATCATCGCCTGCAGTATTGTACCTAGTAAAAGCGGGCGTTAAACACTACAAAAAAGATAAAGAAGTATTAGTATCGGACGTTGAAGTAAATTTATTGATGCATTTGAAGCGAGTTTAAAATCGTTGTAAAATTAAGAGTAGTTTAAGCAGTGAACCCCTATTTATTTATTTGCTTATTTACTTATTTATGTACCTATTATTTATGTACGTATTTATTTTATATTTATTTATTTACTTACTTATTTATGTACGTATTATTTATGTACGTATTTATTTATTTACTTACTTGCTTATTTACTTATTTATTTATTTACTTATTTATGTTTTTTTATTTACTTCTTTTTGTATTGTGTGTGAACCATTGTATACAACAATGAACATGGTTTGCAATGTTTATGTGTCACGTATTTTAAATTTGGTACAAATTAAGTTAAAATTAAGAATAGTTTAAATGGAAACCTTACTATACATTTTAAATTTTAGGCGAATCGCTGCTATGAGTTGTCATTTTATAAACGAGCATTTGAAGAAATTAGTCAAATTTGATTGAATTGAGCTCAAATTCATGGGGATTCATCTTCCGTGATGTTTTTTTTTTTTTTTTTTTTTTTTTTTTTTTTTTTTTTTTTTTTTTTTATACCTACTATACTCTGTAGAAGAGTTGACAACGCCACTGCTATATACCGTATTTTATCGCATAAGCCACCCCCCTCGCATATTTCTCTCCCCTGTGATTTTTCATCACTTAAAATTGTTTACCTATTAAACATCGCATTATTTCCTCTCCTGGTACGTTCTTATTAGAGCGGCCTTCAAATGACTTGACAATGGACAACAATCGACGCAGCGGTGGCGGTTACGGGCAACAATGGATACAATGCTTACCAAAAAATTACTCGTATTGCCATTGTCACAACGTATCGTAAAATTGGAATGTGAAGTTGCAGATGTGTTTCTAAGTCAGTTTGTTTCAAGTCGTCATATTTTTAAGAACAGTTTTTTTTTTTTTTAAACTGGTATTTCTTGTGCCATTAATGGTTCTGACGACATGTTGTGGAATAGTGAAAATGAGGATGTGTTATCTGAGCCAGATATAAATGAAAATAGTGATGACAGTGACGAAAGTGAGACCGCAGAATAGTCAGAGAAAAGAAACAATGAAACAATACATTGTAGGCCAATGAAACCGTGGTATGTATCCAGTTCATTCACAAATCACTGTATACCTATATAACTTTTACATAATACTACATGGTTTCCCTTCATTTCTGTATTCCTAGAAACACCACTCGCATACTTCCTTCCCCAGTGTTTTCAAGCAAATTTTTCGAGAAAAAAGGGGGGAATTACGCGATAAAACACGGTAGATACATTGCATGTCTTTTATAAAAGGAAAGTTCAAGATATAACTTGACATAACGTAACTTAACATCCTGGAACAAACCTATAATCTAACAAAATGAAATAGAAGTCTAAATTGATAATTATATAGATACCACAACCGGCGTGAAGTATCAAACTGCAGAGAAAGTACATAGCTACCTATTGCATAAAAATATATACGGTTTTGATGGGGCTACTATATCTTTCTAGTTTGCTATCAATAAGAAAGCATCTCTCTAATAAGTTGCAAATTCTACAAGTATTACAAACAATAAGATAAGCGTTTATTTCCTTTTTGCCTTCTTACAAGTCTTTATTTGTTCGAAAATACGTATATGAGCTTAAGATTCATTATCGTACGGGAATCAGTTGAGAAAGTGCGTTAGAATACCCCTCTTTCTTCTCCCTTCTCTGAATGCAATATATGTACATAGCTAAATTCGTGTTTCGTTAGTCCTTTTCTTATTCGTTTTTATAGCCTTCACCTTATTATATTTCTAAAATGATCCTAGAATTGTGATTTGTTAACAGTGATAACACTGTGAAAACGCATTGTTTAAAACAGAAAAGAAAAATATAACTATAATTCAAAGCTAATATAGAAAGTTTTGTTTTCAGTTATTACTCATGATTTTCTTTTGCAGCTATTTGATCAAGTATATAAATGTTAAATCTTTAAATATGGTTGCGTAAAATAACTTATCATAGGTTAGAAGATGTATAACAATTCTTAAAGCCAGCAACTTCAAACGCGCTTTAGGTAATGAAATAAAACAAAATATAACTTAAGTATTTGTATGACATACTCATTCGCATGGATACGAAAGACCTGTTTCATGTATTGCATCCGCTCCATCAGAGCGGCCGTTCAACGGGTAATGGGAAAGTCATGCTTCGCAATTATTGCTGCGTTATGTATATATATAGGAAAGAAGGGGGGAAACGAAAGAAAGAAAAGAAAAAAAAAACGCTCTCTCGAAGTGATGACGGAGCACCTCGCATCATTTCTGTGGTAACGGTGGTACCTGGCGAAACATGCCGTACCTGCAGTGTCAGTGCAGAAGAAAGAGACTGGCGAAAATTTGCAAAGTGTGTCGAACGAAATTCGCGAAGCTGTACTTCCAGTTTTAGGCGGCCAAGGAGAGGGTAGGCGGGGTGAGGGCATTATAGGCTGGTTAAGGTTCCTCTGAATTTGCGACACTCAATAAAAAGTTGTTCCACGGGTTTGAAACTGATTCAACTCTGCTGAGTAGGAACAAAAGAGCAACTGCTTTAAACTATCAAATGAAGACGGATATTTTTGTTAGTGCCTTTGGTAGATATTGTTGCTTGAATCTTTCGAAGATCGACAATAGTGAGTATTTCGACAGCCAAACTGGAATCGCATGTCCGTCTTCGTTACGCTGGTGTACATAGCCGTACCATAGAAGCTGCTGGTCTTGACTTCGGCACAAGGTGTGGTATACCACTGTGTTCTCATTTTAAAAATATTAACATAGAACCAAGCATTCTCTGAAAAACTATTTTATACTAACATTGGATGCATGCTTTCCTCCTATGCAAAGGACGCATTGTACGTAGTTCAGTTTTATTTTATCTTCAACAAACAATCTCTTGAAAGAAACAGACCGCTCTTTAATCAATTTTCTTTTGAAACGCTGTTTTTGAGTTTTATAAGAAGCATCAATGTGCGGTGTTTACGCTACGATAGTGAAATCGCACGTACGCGGAGAGAAGTGTGATAACGCAAGTGTACGATGTATTTGCATTGATAGTTTCGTGATAAGCGTGAAGTACTATGTGTATACATCTTGCCGTAAGCTTCTGGTTCGGGAGTTGGATGCTGTTGAGTTATGATTTTTTTATTAGTGCTACCTATTGATTATTCAGTCGATACAAGACAATGGAGGAAAAATAGTTGATTTACACAACTGTATTTCTTCTACTGTGCGAAACGAATTAACTTCGTTCATGCGCAGTTTGCTAACCGCGGATGAACGTAATGATTTTTTGGAGATGGATTAAACAAGGGTGGGGGTGCATAGCTCATTAGCGCATGAATATACAATTTTTCTTGTTATTGTATTTTGTGTTACGGAACAGCATTTTTGTTCATCAGGCTCATGTTTACCTTACAGTTCAGTGTTTAAGACAAGTGAAATATACTCTCGTATAAAGGCAAGAATGAATGTACTTTTTATTGTACTCTGGGCATATTTTTTATTGGAACTCAATTGCACAGTTTTTGTATCCTTCCGCATTTTCATTACATGTCTTGCGGGGTACGCGCTATTTTTAGTGCAGAGTTATTACGACAGATGTCTCACATACCGATAAAGAATTATCTGATGTGCGAGTTTTTTTCGGCTAGTTTTTTGTGGATCCGTTGTAATGAGTCCGTTTTTTATTCAACGCTTACGTTCTAAGAGTAAAAACAGGTAACTGCTTTTGGCGAGAATAATGCTTTCTAAGTGAAACAAACGGAGCTGCATTTATGGTGGTTTGTATTTCGCGGCTCATAGCGAGCCTCCCGTGAAACCCAATTTTTGGGACGCGGTAGTGTACTGTATGCGTTTACGCTTGGCCGATGGGAGAGAAGGAGAAAAGAATGTAATAACATATTTTCGTATCATTATTTATTACTCGTAGGATATAAGTGAGTCGCACAAGGTAAATAGTTGCCTCTTGTTTGTTCGCATGTTGTATTAATCAGTGAGCACTAATGTCATTTTTACAGCGGCATTAGGATGACATTATACAATGTCAATGTCAATTACTAGAAAAATAGACCAAAATAGTAGCCAGCGATATGTGTTGCTTTTGGTTACAATGTGTTGTGCAAGTGCAAAGCAAAAACAGTATAGGCATTGATTTGTAATGTTTACAGAGTGTTTAAAGCGGAAATGAAAATGTGAGTAGTAAATCCACGATTCCATTGCGATACTTTTTTTGAGGACGCCATATCCACCATTTTTGCTTCACTTGTACTAGGCAAAAAAAAAAGATGTAATTAACCCTGAGGGTATACATGAATTAAACTAACCTAAATGCAATTTCTGGAACCTTGTTATACTAGTATTGGATTTAGAGGCTTTTGTTCAAGGAAATTGCTTAGGCCTACATCTTTAACAGTATAACTGTCATCGCTATAACAATATGTCAGTGATAAAGCTGTAAATAAGTTAAAATTTACCAAAGATGATGGTTAGGGCAGTTTTAATATCCTTTAAATTGTTTATTTTATGGATGTGGTTAAAATTACAAAACTTAAGATTGTTGTCTAAAGCATGTTTGATTTACAGGTAGATAGACAAAAGAATGGCAGACACTCAACACTTTTGCCTTCGGTGGAACAATTATCAGAGCAGTATTACTTCGGCATTTGAGAACTTACGAGATGACGAAGACTTTGTGGACGTAACACTAGCTTGTGAGGGAAAAAGCCTCAAAGCACATCGGGTTGTGCTTTCAGCATGTAGTCCATACTTCCGAGAACTGCTTAAGGTGAGTGTTTTATTAAATATAATTGTTTTGCTCTTCTTTTTGGTAATTGGACATATTAATGTGTTCTGATCAAACTATAATATATTTATACAAATGTTCCCAAGGAAGCATAAGTGTTTTGTGTTACCTGAAACATATGAGAAAACTTACAAGTACGTTGGGCATTAAGGATGAATATACTAGAGAGAAACACGCTTGATAACATCACTTTATACACTTATTTAGGAACCAGTGTTTCACTACAACCTGCGATGGTCTGATGGTCCACTTTAGTTTTTCTACATGTTTTGTGGTTAAAACATGCAAAGAACTAGGTATATCAAGCATGCTTCTGTTTATGTTAGTACTCCATTGAAGTGCTGGTGTCACATAGTATGATTTAAATCTCTCGCATGTAGTTATCGTGGGATTGTTTTAGTGGTATCTGCATATTGCATATTTTTAAAGGAATAGGAAAGGCAAAGTGCCCTATTTATGATTTTGTATGGTTCCACTTCATTAATATTAGGATTTCTAATATAGGCCTAAAGACATGTTGCAAGCGAAGTTTTAATTTGGCCACAGAGTTCATGCAAGCGTAAACCTCTTATTTGCAGTATAGAGGCTGGCAAGTTTAGGGGTTCAAAATAACCAAATGGTATTACAGTCAGTTATTTAGGTTTAAAGATTAAACAGCAAAAAACTTGAGTCCTACTTATTAGCCTAACTTTTTCCACATTTCTTTATTGCTTTGATCTTGCGCTTGGATATTATTGTATAAGAATTATATCATCTAACTTTTTAAGATCGTTCGGAAGACCTTAACCTCTTCAGCGATATGGACGTGAAATCACGTCCATTTAAAATGACTGATAAGTGATATGGGCGTGTATACACGTCCTGTGCGTTTGTGCATTTAACCCTTATTTATCCCTTATCTAACTCAACTTATTTTAATTTTCCCTTTATGAAACATTTAAGTAAAGTCTATGTACTTTACTGGTTTACCTTTATATGTTCCTTGTGCAGTGATATGCTTCAAAACAGGGATAAACACACAAGGGTACATCTCCACATTTGCGAATTCCCTTCTTGCGGCACACGAAACACTTTCAAGATGGGCTGGACTTCTTTGCTGTTGGTGGTATCCTTTTAGGATAATGTTTTCCTTGAAGTCTGAGGGGTGCAGGGGTTCTGGATTTTCTACCCTCAACGTGATATTGTTCAATTAGGCTGCGAACTATTGATAGTCGGAAGTCCAGGTAGGTCATTGTCTTGTGTGGGTTTAGAGCTCTCCAAATTACCAAACAATTGTATATGGTTATATCCAGTTGGTGCAAAAATATCTTTTTATACCACTTCTCCCTTCAGCTACAAGCAGGAAAGTATATGTATGTATTTCAACAAAGAAAGAAATGGAGTCTACTAAGTTACGAAACAGGCGTAAGCAAAGTTGCAATTCTGATGACTCAAAGCACTAGTGTATGCATGGTCTCTATTTCACATTATGCTGTCCTATAAGCCACACATACAATGGGTTGACTACTGTTTCTTTCAGAGAACTTATATTAGATGCGTTCGACAGAGCAAAGTTAACTTTTCACCACAGTGAAACAAAATAGTGTCATTTCAACGTTTTGTAAATGCAACTCAACTTTGCTGATGACGTACATGTATACTGCATATAACGAGTTTTATACCAGTTTTTGTTTCATTAAAATAACTTAATATTTACGCAAAATACAGCTGTGTATATACGAAGTACTTTAAATGCCCTGCGCTGGATATTGGGTAGCAGTTCTCGGCTCGCGGACGTTTTAAATGGCCATCGCTCAAGAGGTTAATTACACAAAATGAAACACTGGAATCAGTATTCTGTGATATGAAATGATTGCGTTTTAGCGCAACATTCAAGTTCGTTCTGCACTAAACAACTTATATTCTTACTTACTATAGAACATGTCTGTATCTTAGCCATATTCAACTTCCAGAAATGGTGTCTTGCTTGGAGTTTAGAAGTTGCTCAGTTGGTCATCTCTTGAACCAGTACATATATTCTGAGAAAATTTGAACATTCATCACACAAGATGGATATAAAGTTTCATTGAAATATCTTGCAGAGGAACTTAAGACTCCATTTGGGTACTAACAGTGCTTCTGGCAATTGAATATAGGTGAGAATGCGGGCTTTGTTCCATCTCTACTTTGACTAATTGTTATCTATGGTTTGGCCAGTAGTAGCATTTTGTGGCTATTCAGTTTTTCCAGAAGAACCGTCAACATTTGAACAAAAATACTGAAATTGCTAAAATTACTGGATCTTATTTCAAATTTTAGCTTGAGGTTAGGCTTATGACATTTAGGTTAGAATAGCAGTCAGGATTAATGGCAGTAAGTGACACATAACATGCAGGTAGAGTAAACAGTACCACGTTGTGACTGTTTCTGTTTTCCTCTTTTTTTCTATTTGGTTCTGCCATTGCCGGAACTGTAAACAAACTTACTATACCATGTCTCATCCTAGTTCAGTCCTGCTGTAAACAACAAGGCGGAGCTGACACAACTCGCCACGTGTTAGACCTACAGGCACGCACAAAAGTTTTGCAACACTAGCAGTATATATAGCAGCGCTAACTTCTAGACAATAAATAGAGTTGGGTTACACATTAATTTATTAAATCTATGAGTTGGAATATTAATAGAATCATGCAGTAACATAATGGTTACCTTTAATCGGATTCCTTCCTCTGTCCACTATAACTGATTTCCGCCTTGCTTTTGAAACTTCAATCCAATATTTATCAGCAAACGGTGGAGAGTACTTCGTGAAAAATTCGGCAAGTCCGTGTCAGAATTTACCGCATGCAAAATTTTGTTTAGAATCGGCGGTTCATTTCTGAAAAAATAACCATGAACTTTACTGCGTATAGTACTTTTCGTAAGATCGTCGTATTTCTCCACGTGCTGTTTGCATTTACGTGATTTTTCCGGATGCTTGCTGTTCTATTCTAACACTGTGTACACTATTTGCGGAAACACCAAGGAGATCACCAGTTTCTTTCTCAATGTTTTTTTATAGAGGATTCCGGGTTTCTTTCTTTAAGTAATGCAAAACAATGCGTGATAATTCGTCTCTCACCACTTTTTAAAGGTTTGCCTCGATTTTGTTTCATTTCGGCTGAAGCACCAGTCTCCTCCATGATGAAAAGCTTACTGATTTTAAATTGGCCTTGTGAGGTCCACGAGATGTACAGGAGATACAGTGTTAAATATCAGAAGCAACCCCACACTATAAACAAAAACATCTTAATCATTATTCAACTCTATACAGACCTCGTTGCGAGAGAGTTGCCTGGTATAGGAATGCAAAAATATTATATAATAGCAGTGTCCTTTAGTAATTGTTAAGTAAAATGCAGCTTAATTTAACATAATACGTTAATAGTGTGTATAATTTCACCTGTCTTCTGTCTAATCTGTATATAGTATACTATTATGCATATATTCCCTTCAGAAGTCACGAGCCGAGAACACATCTGTGTGAAGCAGAAAGATATAATGTGGGCCTATTTACGTTTATAAGAATCGAAGCATTTGCATACTTTTCTGTGTCCGAAATTACCTCGCGCAGAGTAGTGATCGGAAGACTACTTACGTACAATACTGTACTTAAAGGAGGGGTTTATCGTACGTATGCAAATAAAAGAAAACACCCATTATCTTCGCCAAACCAATCAACAGCTTAACCGTTTTCTGTCCCAATGTCTCTGTCTCTGTCTTTCTTCCCGCCCAGATGTTTACAACAGGATGGAACTAGGTTGAGACATATTATATCACAGTGGCATGGTATTACTTAATTTCACTGTTACACTGTAGGCAAGGACTCTTACATGTGCACTTTCAGACTACTCCTATTGGCTAGAAAACACATGACGGTGACATCGTTGGATATTTGTCTTCAGCATAACTGCCTGCATTCGTGACAGCGAACTATTGTGTGTGTGTGTGTGTGTGTGTGTGTGTGTGTGACCTGGATTCAGATAATGGGTACAATAGAATAATATGGACAGTAAAATGAACTTCAGATGCTTGCTTAAAAACACAACACAATCATTGCTATTCTTGCAGATTACACTAATATAGGTTGCGCGTTCGTTCTTGACGAATGACCTTGAGCAGAAATCCAATGAGTGAGCCTACCCTTAATAAACAGGTCAGCAAATGTTTGTGCTACGATAACAGACACCTCTGTTTTCCTCTGTCGCGTTTGTGTGTACAGTCGACTGCAAAAGTTTTGTGCGGTACGGATGTATGTATGCATGCAACGAAAATAGCAATTCAGACGAGGGAGAGATGTCGGGAATAGAATAAATGCAAGAAAGTTAAGTGGAAACAGTTATAGAGGTATAGTGTATAATACGTGTGGCTGATATTACTGCAAGTGTCATAAATTGATTTGTAGTGTTGTAATACTTCAGCTCAGAAGCATGCGCGTCATCTCACTGCAGACTGTACCTCCTCTCTCTCGTTCCCGCAAAAGCTGAGTAGAGACTCGCATTCAACCTTTCATATAAAATTTTCATTCGTCAAGAAGTAACGCGCGACCTATACAGCTGGATTAGCAATTTCCTCTGCACTAGTGCAATATTAACAGAATGGAGTGCTTTGACATTTCATGATGAATTTACTATAAAAGAAAGTATCTTAAAAGGGAGAGTGGGTGGTTTACAGCTTTCAAAATATTCGCATCTGCTCTAAGGCATTTTTAGGTACACTTAAATCATGTTGTTCTTGTTCTTAAGGTGGGCATTTTTCTTTAGCCAGGATTATTCCCAAACCTGGATTTATGAAAGAGGGTAGAAATAAATTTAAAAGGCTACCCAAATTGTAAAAGCCAAATAGCCAATGTGACACAACATGAATAAGTTAAACTTCATTGTCAACAAGCAATTGTTCCAAGGGGAAAAGTTGCTAATATACCTAAGACGTTAAAGGCAACATAAAAGTAGAACCAAATAAAACCAAAAAAATATAAGGTAGATATTAAAAGTTTACCGAGAATGCAAAATATGTCATATTATAATTAAGGAATTTAATGAAGCGAGTTTAGTGTTAAATCAATTCAAATGTTATTATAACAGGAGAACAAAAAGCTAAACAACCGGCTGCATTTTGTTTTGTGTGTCCACATCTTCAGTGCTGGTTGTCGTCTGCTGCTATCATAGAAAGGTGTAGATGAAACTATACAACTTTTTTAAAGGCTTTACTTACCAACTTCATGAAAGGATATGCTGAAACTGGCCACCATTGTCCATACTTTTTTTGGCACCTCTTTAGGAAACTATCCATCACTTGCCGTACTTCAGGTTGACAAATGCTGGTGATTTCGTGGCAGATATTTTGGTTTAATTCTTCCAGGATGGTGGATTTGTCTTGTACACTTCATTAAGTTACCTCAGGTAGAAATTGCAGGGGTTTAGGTTGCGGGACTGAAGGTGTTAGAAATCTCTGCTAATAATTCTGTCTTGAAATACAGTTTCACTTGTTTTCATCAAAAGATAGGTCATATGAACTGTTGCAGTCATGTTGAAAAAGGGCCAACTCATGCTTTCTATTTGTTAATTCTTGAAGAAGAAAAAAAGAGTGCCAACTGTATGGGTGTCTACTGTTGACTCAAGAAAAATTGGCCCTATGATTCAGAACCTAATATTGTTCATGAAGCACCCTTTCATGGCAAAAAAAAAGTATTGTTTGGTACGCCATTAGCAGAGAAAGGTTTCTCAGAGCTCCAATAAGCGATTTCTATCTCTGGGGAGCTTAAAACATAAGGTGTACAATACAAAAACCGAAACACACCCTGGAAGAATTAAAACAAAATATGTGCCAGGAAATTGCCAGCATTTCTCAACGTGAAGTACGGCAAGTGATGGCTAGTTTCCTAAAGAGGTGCGAAAAATGTATGGACAACGACAATGGCCAGTTTCAGCATCTTCTTTCATATAGTTGGTAAGTAAAGCCTTTAAAAGTAGTTTTAAAAATGGATGGTCTCATCCGCACCTTTCTATTATAGCAGTAGACGGCAATGAGTGCCGAGGATGCAGACAGGTAAAACACTGCACAGCCAGTTCAAAATTTATTAGCTCTCATAGTGTATATGGTTTAATGTGTACTAAAGAGATACATCTTGGGCTATCCCTGAGCTGGGCCCATTTTCTATTAGGGCAGCTGTTCAATACGTTTACATCCTTGGTATATGTTTGCTCCTCTTTACTATTAATTTTAGCCTCCTCCCCTCTCTTTCTAAATATTGTTTTCCCTACTGATGGTTGTTGGTTTAACTTGTCCATCTTGCATCAGTTTTTCACTATTTGCAAAATTTTGTCTTTTCCTGTTTATTATATTTACCTGTTTCAACTTCTTATCTCTATCATTTCACTTGGCTTGGTTCTCCTTAACCTCACTTTTTCGAGATTTCTCACTTATACTTCTCCACTTTTCTTGCCTCCCATTTGCCTATTACAGTTATTAAGCTTCACCTGCCTCATTTATCAACCCTTCTTCCAATTACCTATTATTTTGTTTCACTTGTTTATTTCCCCTCGCTCACTACCCATTCTGCTCTTTCTTCCCTTTGTGTGATTTGCCTTAGCCATTTTTAAGCCCTTTCATCCTTGGTGATTTGTCCCTTCTTCTGGATCTCCCCTTAATTCTCATTTTTTTGCTAATCCTCTGTGTTCCCATACTTCTTTCGCTCTGCACATGCCTTATTGCAATTACTTCTTGCCCTCTTTTCTTGGCTATCTTTTGTGCTTCTTCCAGGTATTTGCACTAAACATTTCCCAGGGACGTGTCTCCCCTATTTTCTTCTTTGTTCCACTGACACATTTCTATTATCGGTGCCAAACAAGAAAGGTATTGATAGTTGGCGGTGCACGAGAGGCGACATTGCCACTTATCGTGCCACATGGAAAGCACATTAGCATTATTTGTAAGAAGATGGTTGGATTGCGTTTGGAATGTAGAGCAAGTATAATTTATATTCGTATTTGAAAAAAATAGTAAAACAGTTCATTTACATGCAAAGGATGGAATATGGGAGTATTATAGCACTGTAAAGATTAATGTTAACAAAAGAAACATACCTGTGAAATATTGTAATGGGAACTGCCGCTGATATCCGACTCGCTTGCATTATTGCCGTTGTTGTGGAATTACCCACGGCAATGACAAACTGTTCTAACCTTGCTTCCAAGACCCCATTTTCCCGTGTTACAGTTATGCCCTTTGTATCGGTAACCACTTGTTCACAATTTTCAGCTTTTTATTGATGTAGCTTTATTACACACGACACAGTGAAATCTTTGTTTCGCACAACGTAACCCTTTACTTCGGCCCAAATTAATTAAATTGCAGTACACTAGGAAAGGGCGACACCAAACAATTTTGCGACCATGTTCTGCATAATCCTTCAGTTAAAGTACCTTACCAAGCACAATTTCATTCACTTCCCAAGTACGTAAAGTTTTTCGCTTGGCTACGCTGTCTTTGTCAATATTTTTGGACATAATTATTCATTAAAAGAGTGAGACTCAGAGTAAATGCTCACAATGTGTGCACAGATATACAAATTCAGACTCATGTAAATACAAGTCAAATAACCACAATAAATAGAATGATGCAAACGAACTTGTCAGCACACACGCAATCTCTGATACAAACATGTCAAGCTGCAGCTGGAGGGAGACATTGTATATATTGCAGGGAAAACAAGATAAGATGCACAGTTTATGTTACTGCTAGATTGCAGGTCAGGCACATGTTAATCACGTGTTAAATATCGACAACACTGGTTAAGCATTTAGCGTTGCTATGGAAACATCTTAGCTCTAATTGGTTCCTTTTTTCGTTGCCATGACGATCGCCATGACGCATCCATCCCCTCCTGTTCATTTAGACGCTTCCACCACGTGAGTAGCAGCTGTCAATCCCCTTCTTATTTGGCGCCAAGTTTAAGTTTACACTTCTGCTCCTATGTTAGCACTATTCATTTGAGTTCCCCTTCAGTAACACACGCAGCCAGTCCTCTGCACGGTGTCGGTCTGGGTGGCTCAGTTGGTTAGACGCTGGCCTGCGGATCCCAAGGTCGCGGGTTCAAACCCGGCCCAGGCCGATGGTTTTTAAGTGTGCTTAAAAACGACAGCTCCATGTCAGTAGATTTACTGGCATGTAAAAGAACTCCTGCGGGACAAAATTCCGGCACACCGGCGACGCTGATGTGATCCTGGCAATTGACAGCGTCGTTAAACAAGAAAATAATTTTTTTTTTTAATTCCTCTGCACGAGTCTGCTCTCTCATCATGTGGATGTGCTGCCATTAAAGTGTTAAACTAGGACAGTGCCTTACATAAATAAATACATACCTTCTCGGTTTCAAGGGACTCTAATGACCTAACTGTCAACGGCCCTTAAACCCTAATCACTCACTCACCTTCTCGGTTTCAATGATAAAGCGTTAAAATTGAATCAATACTTTCTCACTTTATAGTTTAGGAGCAGTAATGTACTCCATCACATGGAACTTTTACCAAAGTGTTTTCCAACAGAACATTCTTGCATCCTGCTTTCAGATCACTGCCAATGGATTACCTTTCAAGCTTCCTGATTATGGATCATTTAACAGTTCATGCTAATTAGGTACAGGAAGGAATATATATTACTAGAAAGATTTCTGTAGAGCCTAATTATTTATGAATGTGGTTATTCTTTTGCATAAAATTGTAAATTGCAAGTTACATAGATACAGAAACCTAGGAACAAGTAACTCCCCTGCTGTGTGCTACCACATTGGGTTGGATTCTATAAAGAAACTTCTAGCATTGCGAAGAAGGCAGCTCCACAGGACAACTAAAATATGTTTGGTAGTAAGGGCTTTTTTATCATCACTTCGCAGATATGTATTGCACAATGAAAACTTCAAACCCGTTAAAAAGTTTAGTAAAGGGTTTGAAAATTGTGAGAAACATTTTAACTGTAATCACCCTTTGAGATTGCCCCAGATGGAATCTATCTGAAAAATAGCAAAAATATCTATGTGTAACACAGCTGAAAATTTATTCATTATTCCAGTGCACCTTGTGATGTGTAATTACTGTGTGTGAGGTTTTACTTGCCCCAAATACTTAGTAAGACAAAGGTATATTTACTCACCAGAAAGAACCTTGGTTCAAAGGTTGTGAACAGTTGACATACTTCTAAAGGGTCAACAGTACGGCCAGCCTCCCTATGCCTTTAACTTTTGCGAAGATTGTAATTGCATTAAGCTGACAATAACAATGGTGGTTGATTTACAACTATGTCCATGCAGTTTCACGATTGTATTTATTTCATGCTTTTTATAACTATCCTTTTTCTTTTAGTTTGACAGTTGCTTATAACACCAACTTAGTTTCTAGATAGTAAAGTGAATTGGGTTTACTAACACTACATCATTAGTTATTAAAAATGGGACATGTGAGAGCTCATTTGCTCTCATTCTCAACCTGATACCAACTGTTGGAACATGGTGTCATCGTGTTGGAGATTGTAATGCTATCATCCTCAGGTGTCTTTTCCAGGAATTTCTTGCTGAGCTTGTCACTTTGAGGCAGCTTTAAGTTGAAGACTGCTTTTATTTTTCAGAGTGAATATATTCTTCCAGGGTGTTCATTGTTTTGTGTTGGAGACACTAACAATGTAGGTTCAGGATCGATTTCATGGTTTTCTAGTCAAAGTAGTTATAACAGTTTAATTGCTTTAAAATAAAATGCAGTATTATGTTCTTCAAGTAACATGTGAATTTCTATTTTCTTAAATGACAATGTTGGAGCTTTGTTTAGTATAGTGGCATGATAGGCGCATTATCCATAACAGACAGAGTTCGGAGAAATGTTTGGGAGAAGAGTGTTTGGTAAACCAATCCTTGAAAACAAGGGCATTCATTTCTTCATGATAATACAAACGAAGACAATTTGGAGTGTATTCCACCTACAGGCACTATTGGAAATCTTTGTCCCATTCCTGACGGTACATTCAGAGGTACGTCATTGTTACCATTAGATTTTAAACACATCCACAACTGCATATGGTTAACGTTTCATCAAGATAAATGACAGGCATCCACTAGCTTTTGCAGATTTCATTTTGCTTAAAAAATGAGGTCTCTTTGGTACTATATCCGGTTTTTCCAAAAGAAATTTATCACTGATTGTTCTATGTGTATCAATATTGAAACCCTTCTAAAATTTTTCTTATTGTCAAGGTGCTTCCTTCAATTAACTTTTCTGGTACAAATCTCTGTGAATATCTAACAAACTACAAATGTATACCATAGAATATAAGGAGTGCATTTTCCTCTGAATAGCAGCTGTAGTAAATAATCAATTGTAAAATTCACTGTTCATCAAATATTTTATACCATCGACCACAAGGAAGATCAGATCAAACAAGATAAATATGATATTGTTATATACATACTCAGAATATGAAATTGCATAGTACGAGGGCCGTCTCAAAAGTAAGTTACACTATTTTTTTAAATCCGCGCGGTAGGCGGGAAAAGTCTGAAAGTCCCAGGGTATATAGTTATGGGTGTAGTAGCAGCACTGTAAAATTCCTAGGTACCTAAGTTTATTGCTTGGACATTAAAACGGCAGTAACAATGGAGACTCCACTCGTTCCTACCGCTGATTGCGAAGTTCGTGCTGTAATCCATTTTTTGACGGGAAAAAATAAATGTGTGACTGATATTCATTGCAAGTTGTGCAGTGTTTATGGAAAAGACGTTTTGTCAAGACAAATGGTTTCTCGTTGGCCCCAATCGTTCATTGAATAACATTACACAATGAGCAATGAAGCTTCCCACTTCCCACGCTCCGGATATTGTTGACGAGGTTCAAGCAGTCGTGAACACCGATCGGCGCCATACACTGGATGCAGTTTTGTTTCAACTTCCTCCGTATATTGAAATAAGTCGTGCAACTCTTCACAGGATTATTTCTAAGGATCTGTGTCTATTGAAAGTGTGTGCAAGTTGTGGAAACGAATGGATGAGGCAACTCCAAAAAAACGGCGAAAGTTGTTGCATCGGCTGGCAAGGTCATCACAACGATGTTCTGGGATTCGAAGGAAGTACTTTTAATCGATTACCTGCTCCATGGGACCACAATGACAACTGCTCGCTATTGTGAGGTGCTGAGAAAACTCAAAAGAGCCATACAAAACAAAGGGAGGGGAAAGTTGAGCAAAACAGTTTTTCTGGTCCATGATAACACTCGCCCGCACGCTGCTCGTGAAACTCAAGCCCTTTTGAGCAGTTTCGATGGGATGTTTTCGGTCATCCATCTAGTGCACCTGACCTTGCACCGAGTGATTACCATCTTTTACGGAGCTGCAGCAACATCTTGGGGGAAGGCGCTTCATAAATGATGAGGGACTGAAACAATAAATGTAAAGATGGCTATCCAGTTTGGCGGGAGAGTGGTTTGACATTGGGTTAAAAAAACTGTTACCGGGGTATCAAAAATGTATTTAGGTTCAAGGAAATTCTGTGGAAAAATGGGTACTGAATGTAGCTTTCAAAATATACCCTTTTTAAAATATTTAAACGTTTTCTTATTTTTTAAAAAAATAGTGCAACTTACTTTTGAGATGCCCCTCGTACATTGTGCTTATTTTGGATAATTATGACATTAAATTTCTCAGTCAGATGCATTTATACTTTCTTTGTTACAAGGATAGGTATAGTTAGTAATTGAAGCATATGACAGCCCACCCCCAAAAAGAAAAGGAAAAGTGCTTTTATGTTAGCAATTAGTGGGTTTCAACTGCCTTTCGGTCAAACAGGCTCAATTACCATGACCAGTTTGTTCCATTAAACAATCTAACCATGAAGAAATAAATTATTTTGCTCAAAAGCTTGTAGATATTCTCGATAATTGCTACTTATATTTTTGAGCTAGGATAGTACCATGTACAAGTGTTTTATCTGCTCACAACAGTGCTTTGCAGATGGGTGGGGGGTGGAAATTATCAAAGCTATCTTGCTTTAACAGTCTACAAATGGGTTCCTTGCAAACTGTTGACATTTGATGATTATACAAATCATGAGATACATCCAGACACAGATGCTCAGTTGATATATAGGTTTACCTGACCTCTGGTTGCTTAGGGTCATGCCTGCATCCTCATCACAAGGGATTGCTGAATTTTGATGCTTCTGTCATCTAACATAGGGAGTGGTTAAGTAGGCACAGAGTGTGTATTAACCACATGATTTTCCAATGCTTTTGTTTTCATTGGAGGATTAATCTGGCGCAAAATAGCTGTAAGATGTGCAAACAAACCCAACTGGTGCCACTGGGCTACTGTGAATTCACAAGTTCATGTTGCAGCTCCCCCACATCGATAAAATGTCACTGGTGTGCAATCAGTGCATAATGCATTATTGGGTCCATTTTCATTAAGAGGAGTGTCACAGCAGCCAAATACAGACAGAAACTGGAACAGAACTTTTTACTGGCTGCATGACTCCGCTGAATGCTCCAAAACTACTAGTTGGTGCAGTGTCCGCACCATACTGTGGGAGTCTGCTTTCTTTCAGGCAATATTCTGAGATCAGATCATTATCCTTAACACTTGACAGTACACTGGACATGGTGTAGAATGGCCCCCTAATAGTACTCGCTCACACATAACTCATTGTTGCAGAAGGAAGACGCTTCGAAAATCTTCTGTATTAAATTTCAGTTTGTCTGCTATAACATATATGAGATAATAACCCTTTACGTTGCAGTAAACAAACTTTCTAGCTCCTATTTTACCTCCTGTATGAGGTAATTCACAAAAGAATTTGACACTGATAGAAAGGAATATTCTTCATTTAGTTTTCATATGTTATAATGCACTTGGTTATTGAGATTAGTGTGTGTGTGTGAAAATCTTTAAAACATAAATAAAGATTTTAAAGTTAATTTAATACTATGCTTATTCTTAAATAGGCTAATAAATTAGGTGTTGTCCTGTGTGGCTCAGTTGGTAAAAAGCTGGCCTACTGAACTCAAGACCACAGATTCAAACCTGTCCCAGGCTGATGAATTTTAAGTGATAGCTCCATGTTAATAGTTGTGTGGTGAAGGGCAATGGATTTTTGGGGACATAAAAATCCTTAGCATTAACTCCTTTGAAAGGGAAGTAAAGCCAGTGGTCCTGTGTTGTAGATTTATGGCACATAAAAGAACCTCAAATCGGGTAGAAAGCCTTCTTCTTCTTCTTCTTCCTTCACGGGTTAGGCTTAAGCCTGTTCCGGCCTCACATTTCCTGGACCCATCTCTTTAGGGGGCGTCCTATTGATCTTCGTCCTCTTGGTCTATAATTGAAGGCTTGTTTTGGTATTCTTTCTCTTGGCATGCGATTAAGGTGTTCGACCCATTTGCTTCTATATCTTTGGATTTCTTCTAGTAGCGGTTGTACTTCCAATTCTTCTCTAATAATTTCATTCCTAATGTGATCTTCTCTTGTGCATCCTTTGATTGATCGTAAGAATCTCGTAGAAAGCCTCTGGGCAAAATTAAGCTGTTTCTCATGTCCAGTATAGAATGGGACACTGAGAACTATAATCTTCGCAAAACTTAAAGGCATATGGAGGCAGGCCGTACTGCGGACTCCAGCGAATCCTACGCTTGCCCCTCCTACCAGCACTGCCAAATGTGGTGCATGCATCTCACACAACCTTATGTACAGACCGTCTGCTGGTACACGTACTACGCTTGGCAACAGTGCTCTGCTTGAGCATTGGCCAGCGTTCACATGCCTTTAACTTTTGCAAGCGGTATACTGCAGCTAATGAGCATCCATTAAAAAACTCAGTTTTTCATATCAGTAGATTTACTGCCATGTAAAAGAACTACAGGACAAAATTCCGGCACGCTGGCAACACTGATATGATCCTGGCAATTGACAGCATTGTTAATAAACACAAATATTTTTAAATATATATATACTACAAAGGCCATAAGCAAGATGGCTGTGCGTAGTAAACATAACAAACATTTAATAAGGATTCCAACATATTACTGCTTTAAAATTCTTAAAGGCAAATAAACCTTTAATATTCACTCTTGTCTTAGAATAGAGAGTGAGCACACAATGAGCAAAACCTATTGGGATCAGTACTGTTTAAGTGTAAATTAACTATAGCAGAAAGTGACTGTGGCCTCTTCCCTCCTGGGGCCCAAATGACCTAGCAGTCTGTGGGCCCTTAAACCCCACTCATGCACTCTTGTTCTACCACCGAGTTCAAGACATGGTGTCTCATAGTATACCCCATTGTTTCGAAATTCCTTTGGCGTATATGAGGTGACTTCCATTTGTGGCTAGCCTGAGGGTTGCTTACTCCTCAGGTAGTTTTTTTTAATGTTCTCCAACGTAATGTCGTATCAGATGAATGGGTGAAATGATGCTCAAATGTCAGCTAGATTGCTGCATCATCAGCAAATCTAAGCATATTTGCTCTTCTGGTTCCTATTACAATTTCTGCCTTGTTCTGTAAATAATTTGCCACTGTCTTTAACTAAATTTTACATAAATTGGGTGGTGAGGGTAACTCTCTTTTAGGTTTGTACCTTATTGCATTATATAACTTCAAGTACAGGCAGTTCTATATTTGATCATATAGCTTAATACCTAAAGAAGCTGTTATTGCTCAGAGCAAAGTTTCAAGCTCAGTGTAGCTCTTCATTCTTTACTCAAATTAAATACCATAAACCATGCTGATCTTTTAGAAACACAATGCCTCAGCGATTTGTAATATTTCTGGGTTAGCATTTATATTGCTAAAAGATTTTGTGAAGCAGTTGTCAACTGTTGTAAAGTATTACGTTGAGAATTTCAAGTACTGATGGTTTTACAAAATTGTAACCTATGAAATCCATTTGGGCCCAAATGATGGCTTTATGTGCATTATTAACTACAGTATAGTCAGCATCCCTATTGTTAGCTGACAGGGTTTTCATTATTTTAGTCCTCTCTGGCAATTGTTTTACAAGACTGTTAAATGAGAGATTCGTGTTTATCTTCAACCAGAGTTGACGTCCTATAACTTGCACCATGTTTCTTTATAGTTTTACTTTTATTAAAAAGCAATGCACTCATTTCTCTGTCTCCTGCAATAGTGCCTGTGTAGGTTTTACATTCCTCTACAAATAGTTATCAAGTTGTTTATATTTACTGGATAAATTACACTGCAAAGTGTTTGATTTATTATTTACATATTAGGAATAAGGTAACAGTAATACTCCATTTTGTTCAAGGATCTCTTTCAATAGAACATATATAAGTTAGTCATGAAAATATGCTCTTTGAAAGAAGTTGTAACAGTAGGTGAACATTATTTAGTTATGCCAACAAACTTACTGTTGGATCTGTGGTTCAGATCCCAGCTGTGGCATTGAATTTTTAAGTTCCAGTTCTACCTCTCAAACTTTGCCCACACACTGCTTGTGTGTTTAAAAACACCAACAGTAAGTTTGTTGGCATAAATAAATAATAATTACCATCTGAAGGTTATTTAATCCTGGGACATTAAGTACTTGCAATAGTAAGTCACCATTGGGGTAATTGTCTCTAATGTGAGACTGCCTTTGTGGTTTACCAGGAAAAATATGAACTGGTTTGAGAATTCGGTGCCATTCTGGCAGTTTGTCACAGTAGCTCAATGGTAGATCACCCGCCTGGTAAGCGGAAGGTCTGTGGTTCAGATCCCAGCTGTGGCATTGAATTTTTAAGTTCCAGCTCTACCTCTCAAGTATTTTATCACTGGCATTTTCCAGTAGATTTTTTATTACCCACTCATGACTATAATCGGTTTACTGTAAAGATAAAGTAGATGTAAGCAGAAGCACGTGGTGGAAACGAACCTGATTGGATGGTGCACTTTAACACTCCCATATTCTTCCACAATATAGTTCCAAGGCCTATTTAGCTTCCTGCTTTGTTTGCATTCAATAAACCACTTAAATTGTTATAATATGGAATATAACATTGTAAAGTAATATACTGCAATAATACACCATATAGCTTATCGCCAATTGCAGAACTTTCAGTTCTCAAGTTTTGAATACAGTTGTCAAACGTAGAGTTTGTCTGTTGCCTCAGCGCCATCTTGGCATGCAAGATGGAAATAAGATTGGTAGAAGTGGTTTTGTCTGTGAAGAAAATGTTTAAGGAATGGCGAAAAGGTTATTATATTGAATATATTTGATAAGTTTTCGGTGAAGTACCCTACTATGGCTATAAAGACCTGGTAAAACGTGATAATGGACAATGCCTTTTACCATCCAGTAAGAGTGGGGTGCATTCAAAAAAATACATGGAAGAAAACCTTTGCTGAGAGCTAAGAATCCTTACAATATGATCATGTGATTACTGCAATAACAATGGCTCTCGTATGTTCAATAATACAATGGCTTATGCAACAACAAAGAGAGCAGTTAAATTCAGGTTATCTGAACGAGGTAAATTGGGCAGTGGCAACATTAAAATTGTTGCTTACATGCGCATGTGCAGATATTATGTTAACCAATAGCGTACTAGTGGTGGAGCTCAGTGAGGAGTGCAGAGGAATATACTACTTTGTTCTAACAGCAAACAGATTATATTTGTATCTTAAGCATTTTCAAGACTTACTGCTGTTAAATGTTTAGATCCTTGAAAAGCATACTGTAACTCACTTTCGAGAATTGTAAGTTTGTCCAAGGCAAAGCAGTATTGTCTGAATCCTTCGTGTGTATTACTGAAGAAATTGGATTTCAATTGTTTATTTTGACATTAACCTACACAATGTGCATGTTAATATATCAGAACTAATTCTGAGGAAGAGGTAATTTTATTTGGTTTGAAAATAGATATAGCAATGGTGCTGCTATATTTATTTGGGAAGATTTGGGTTGTCCAGATAAAATTAAGACATCTAGGAAATGCGCAGTCCTAAAAGTTTATTAGATCACAGGGGATATTGGCATACATCCTAATATTTTCAGTAAACGTATAAGCTTATTGTCTACTGTATCCTATGTATCTGTTAGGTAGGCTCCAGAGTGGGGATGCTGGAGGTATCTGGAAAGTGAATTTAAACCATTAAGGTTGATACATAATCCATCCAACATTTACTCATTAGGAGCATAAATATTCTATCAAAGAATAAAAGATGGGAACTACCAAACATTCAGACAGTAATTCCTGAGTATCCTCGAAAAACAGCAGTTGCAACCTTCAGGTTGATTACAGGACATGGTTGTCTGGCAAAACATTTAAACAGAATTGGGATATATTCTTCACCAATCTGTCCTCTATGTGATCTGCAAGAGGAAATGGATCGAGACCACCTTCAAATATGCCCGGCCAGTTCTAGTGCCCCATCCATCCGTGAAAAATATTGGAGAGCAAGAGGATTAATGACTTCATTGTCAGAAATCCAGCATTAGCTGACAACAACACATATTGCTCTTTATTTAAGGTTGATACATATCCAGCCAACATTTACTCATTAGGAGCATAAATACTGTTACAAATTTAACATGGGTAAAGTATAGTTTTTTATAAAAAAAACCCTTTTAGGTCAAGTCTTCTGAAAAATGAAGCACATAATTTCCAGAATTACTTAAAACATTTAGGTTTCAGAATGTCCTGGAGCACTGATACAGACCCTATCTTCCTGGTCATCTTGTCTTGTCTATTCGATACAGATTTCCGTTACTTCTCCTGACGCACTTCAGCCTTAGGCTTATTGTGCTACTTGTATTGTTTTATATCCAGTTCATTACACCTGCAACCCTTATTAAGGAATATAGTCATAGAACTGGCATAGTCTGAAATTCTCCTGGTTCCAAAAACATTTTCCCAAAAGTAATGTATCACCTGTAAGCCAAGGCCTCACAGGAGCTAATGATATGCTGGGCTGTTTCGGTTTCTTTCTTGCACATTCTGCAATCTAAGTTACCTTGAAACACTCATTGTGTTAAAATGCTTTTTCACAGGAGCATGTCTTGTGAGAAAAGCAGTAAGTGCTTTTAGCTACATTTCTTAAATATCTAATTTAATGCTGGAGCAAATAATCTCCAAAGGAATTGCCTTCGCTTCTCTCACTATAGCAAACTTTAAGCTATTAACATTATGTCTATTTCTGCACACTCTTCTCTGAAGTTATTCCATACACGTAGTTCTTTTCCTCTCCCTTGCGCCCTTTCGAGCATTGCATTTCCTCGGTCGGTCATGATCCAGTTGCTGTATTTTGTCCTATCCCTAGCTAGTTGTTTAGCTTCCCTCAAACTTCCCTTTCTTTGCTATTCCACTGTAGTTCAAGGGATTTGAATCAGGCCATTCTTCACGTGAAATTAAGTCACAAACATTATCATGCAACCATCTCTGCATTCATCAGGATTGAGTCCTGTTGAATATCCAATTTGATCCATGAAACAATTCCATATTAAGCTGCTTAGCATTTGGGTCAAGTACTGTTTCTTTGTGCACCTTTCTTGATGTTCTGACACCCTTTTCACAAAAATGTATGGGTATTACACAATTGTAACTCTCCCCACCATGCCATAACAGACAATGACTCTCTGGATTTGGGGAGCAACTTCTGCTTTTTTGGCATAGCACTCTTCCACATTATCAGTGAAAAGTAGTGTCTTGTGTTGACCTTTAGTGTCACACCTTAAAACTGCTTTTGATTTCTGCATCATGTTTTTCATCAATTCAGGAGTGAGAAAGTGTCAAGTTGTTTATGAGATACCTTCACTCTCAGGTCATCCCTGAGGACTTGATCTTTGTACTTAGAAACTTTGAATTCACAGGCAAGGATTTTTTGATTTTGTACGAGGTTTCAATGTAGTGTGGTCTCCACTGCTCTAAAGAGCTCTGGTATCTTAACTCACCTTGGATGGCCACTTCTTGACCTGTCAGTAGTGGTTTGCATTTCATCGTATCAATTGATGGCTCGACAGACAAACATTTTACTTATTCCAAGGTTTTGAAAATTTGTACTGGAGCCATTGCTATTTTGTGTAGGGAATAACAGCTCTTCAATTTTCTCTTTCATCTCATTCCATAATTGCTACACACACTAGCACTGCAGTCAGAAGACTGAATGCAGGAAGTAGCCTTCATTCATGTGCTTGCCATCTACATGCCTGCACGTGCTAGGCACAGGGGACTTGCAAGTTAGATAAGTCTTTATGCTCCTTCTAGCTGCTTTAACATTCCTGCACATTATTACTAAATTAAAAAAAAAGATTTTGTTTTCCATTGTGGGTTACTGTTTGACACAATAGAATGCTGTGTTTTGTTTTTAATGGCTGCTTAATTTGATTCTCCCATCATGATACCAGGAGAACAAAAAAACTTACGAGCTCACTGCGCTGTGTTTTGCCTCGGCGCTTGTTACCATTTGCCATTATCATAGTAAGGTGCAGATAAACTCATACAACATTAAATAAGGAAAATTGAAGCTATTAACAGTGAAGCAACAAGATTCTAAAGTAAGAACAAATTAGAAACTAAAAACTTCACTTATCTTAGTAATGTTGCAAGTTCTTTTTGCACAAACTGACTCGAGTTTCAAGTTGTCTATAGCTTTGAGAATGAGTTGGAGACAACTTGAAACTTAGTTTGTGTAAAAAGAACTTGCAACATTACTAAGATAAGTGAAGTTTTTAGTTTCTAATTTGTTCTTACTTTAGAATCATACATTTTTAAAAGTACTTTTAAAGGTGTTACCAATATTATGAAGGAATTGCTGAAACTGGCCACCGTCTTGCCTATACATTTTTAGCACCTCTTTAGGAAACTATCCAATCAATCACTGTAGTTCATGTTAAGAAATGCTGGCAGTTTCCTGGCAGATATTTTGTTTTAATTCTTCCAGGGTGTGTGGGTTTGTCTTGTACACTTTGTTACCCCAAAGATAGAAGTGGCCTATTGAAGCTCTGAGAAACCTTTCTCTTCAACACCAATTTTCTCATCTTGAAGGGGTACTTTATGAACAGTATTAGGTTCTGAGTTATAGGACCTTTTTTTTTTTTTTTTGAGTCAGCAGTTGATGCCCGCACATACGTGAATACAATTTTGCCACTCCTTTTAGAGAATTAACAGACAGGGGCGTGATTTTGCCTTTTTTCATTAACAGCTCATATGGTCAGTATTTCGATGAGAACAAGTGAAAGTGTGTTTCAGCACAGAGATTTGTGGCCCCCTTGGTACCCTGACCTAACCCCCTGCAATTTCTGTCTCTGGGATAACTTAAAACATAAAGTGTACAAGGCAAACCCACACATCCTGGAGGAATTAAAGCAAAATATCCACCAGGAAAAAGCCAGGGTTTCTCAACGTAAATTACGGTGAGTGATGGGTAGTTTCCAAAAGAGGTGCCAAAAGTGTATGGAGAACGACAGTGTCCAGTTTCAGCATTTTCTTTCATAAAGCTGAGCTTGTTTAAATGGAACTGTATTCTCATTAGTTTTATTTTCTTATTTGTTGATCTAACAATTAGATTAGAACCATTAGCATTAGCTTTATTCTCTGTCAGAGTTCAAGAACATTTGACTCCTAAAATAGGTGCTTGATTATCTTCACAGGAAGAGCTGAAATGGTTTTTGCCACTATTGATAAAAACTCTCTGATGCAGATACAGTTGTGAGGTCTTGTATTATTTGCTTGTTTATGATCAGGCATCTTATGTTGTGCAGAACTGAAATTCTTTTCCTTGATCTTCTCTCTTTTCACTTGTGGTTAAGGAAAATTTAGGTGCAGTTGCTGTCATTGTACAAATTTGCATTGCCACGAGAACCTGTACACTCGTTATATTGGCTCATTAACATATCTTAGCTGATATTCCTCTTTTTCTGTTCATTGCCTAGCAGGTCCTTACATAAGAAACAAGTTGGTGTGTCAGAAGTTACATATGTATCCAATAAGATTAGTGCCCTCATTGGATACACATGCTTTCTGGTAGCTTTTTGCAATCCTCTGCTGTAACATACTTTTGTAATGAAAAGTTAAGAACATATGAAAAACCAGGGCTTGAGTTTTACATAGTCTGTAGAACTGGTGAATTTAATTCATAGTTTTGTAAAGCTGTCTGGTATCATTGTGGCCAAGCTGTGAGACCATTCGCCCACCTCGGTAGCGTGATGGTTAGCGTGTCTCCCTCACGTTCAAGAGGTCGCGAGTTCGAATCTTGCTTAGGGTAAGTTATCCGGGTAAGGTTTTTTTCCGAGGTTTTCCCTACCCTGAGAAGACAAATGTCGGGTAACTTCAAGCTCCATGGACCTCGGGCACATTTGAGCATCATTTTACCAATTTCATTTCATTCATTCGTCCTATATGACACAATGTTGGAGGACGTTAATTTAAAAAAAAAAAAAAAATTGTGAGACCATTCACCTGTCACCAGATGCCCAGGTTCAGTTCCAGGGACCCATATGTGATATTTATGGCGGACAAAGTAGCATCTCTTATTATCATACATGGTGCTGGACTGACCACCCGCTTCCAAGCCTTCCTTTGTCCAGTCCATAGGTTCGTCTGCTCCCTAATACATCTCTGACCCCAGGTGCTGGCTTGTAAGTCCTTCATATGGGGAGGTTAATCAGATGAAGAAAAAGATAATTTAAAGCTGTCTTCCAGAGCAGCATTGGGGATGATAGGGCATACATTTGAGATTATTGCTCTTTTGGTTTTAGACAGATCTCGGATGGAGTCATAATTAATTACCTTGTTATGTTAGATCGTCGAGTGTTTGCTTGACAAATAATATTCTTCCACTTTATATTCATGGTGCAGAAGTATTACTTGGATCAGTTAGATGATAATATTGTTTAATGGTTACAGCATCCTTTGATTCTATTACTATAGCATGGGTTACTTTAAAATGCCTCAGATTAATTGGGGAAGCATCATGTTTGTTTCATGTTGCATTTTGATTATTTAGATGGCAGCTACTTATGTAGTCAGCCATTTTGTTGTTCCTCATATGGAGCTTTTATTGATGTACTTACTAATTAAGTTTGTACAGCAATAACTTGCCAGATTTCTGGTGCCAAAGAAAACACTAATTTGTATTTCTATGGTGTTAGTGTGGAAATACTGTTTTTAACATTAAAGGTGAAGACTCAGGAATAAACATGTAAAACATATGCATTGTAAGAGTTCACATTGTAAGATACTGAGCAATATGGCTCTGCAATAACATGTAAGGTCTGCATTTGGGAGATCTGTGGTTTCTTGCCAGGACTGATTGAGGTTTTATCAGTGAGCATTGGCTGCAATTCAAGATCCAAAGTTAAGTGCATGGGTACAGTGGTTTTCTAGCTAACATGACCTGTGATATGCACTATAATCTTCGCAAAACTTAAGGGCATATGGAGGCGGGGCGTACTGCGGACTCCAGCAAATCCTACGCTTGCCCCTCCTACCAGCGCTGCCGAATGTGGTGCATGCATCTCACACAACCTTATGTACAGACTCTACCGGTACACGCACTATGCTTGGCAACAGCGCTCTGCTTGAGCATTGGCCAGCGTTCACATGCCTTTAACTTTTGCAAGCGGTATAGCCCTTAGGCTTTCAGAACTGTTCCCTAAAGGCAATAAAATTACTGTTTGCTGATATGTTCTATCCTTTACATGCAAACCTGCACATTTTGGCCAGTCTGAATAAAACTATGGATATGGTGTGGCTAAAATAATAGTCTTACAATTTTCAAATACTACCTCTACTTTTATTTTCAGCTCCTTGTAAACAAATCTGCACCACTTAAACGTATCTATACAAAAATCTGCACTGTTATGCTTTTGCATGGGAAAATTGTTTTTAAAGCCTATCTTTACTTACATTTTCAAACTGGGTGAGATGGCTCCACTGTAATATGTGAGGCTCACATACAGGAGCTCCTGGGTTCAATTGTCATGGCCAACCTTCCTGACCCATGGTTTTTTTGGGGGGGAGGGTGATTCATAAGGCAAATGCTGGTAAGGATAATTACATCCTTTGAATTTCCTGTCTCTCCGTTTCATTTCACCTTAATTTAAATCCGTCTTTCACGGTTGCAAGTGTTGGCGATGAGGTGAGTTTGGTGCTTCTGTGTAAGGAGTTTACGAACTGTAACTGCTGTTTTTGATGGATGGTTGGCATTGTAGCCACCTCGCTCTACCTCTACCTACTCTATCTCTAGATTTTCAACCATCATAAACTATCCCAAGTGCTATTTTCAACTCTTTAAATACAAATCTACATTGTTTGAGTTCTTTGAACACTTTAACCATTGAGAATACAACAATCATCAATTATAGGCTGTTGTACAACTTTCATGAACTACAGTCCATTTTGGCCAGAGCTTGGAAGGAGGGGGAAGGCATTGAGCTATCCTAACCTTCCCTCTAAGTCAGGTATGTCACATGTTGGTCACATGCCAATGAAGAGAAATTGAAATACCGGTGTTACAACATCTCCTTATTATGCAACATGACCGGAAACATAGTTTACAGCATCTATCTGGCTGAAAAATTGCTTCGATGTGATTGCAAATAAGAAACCTGAATTAATAGGCCGGAGAAGATATCAGGGACATGCTGTAATCAGTAAACATGAAGAATAAATAAAACTGTAAAATATACACAGTTTTATAGCACTAGTTATACTATGAAATTAATGTAACATTAACAGTCATCCTCTGAAAATATATCGTCATTGTCTTGTGTACCCTCAAAGGAAAAATATTTGTTTCATAGTTCTTCAACATGACATGCAGTTAGGCCAATGATTGTTGTTTTTAATGTGTTTTATAGAATTTTGAACTAAGGCTCGAATTTCAGTAACATATTTTCTTCCAAAGATTTCGTTGGCTGCAATGTTTCTTTTTAGTTCTAACCATACATATTCTATGGGATTAAGAGCACAGTGAGCAAAGGGCAGTCTAACAACTACATGGCCATGCTCAGAAGTTAACTCAACAGCATGCATCTTGTGTTTATTGTACATTTGTTTTATAAGTTTTTGTAGCTGAGTACTGTTGGTGGTGGCGGTCCCTTTTACCATTCACTTGTAATAGAGAGTAGAATGTTCAACATCGACTGCACTGTTTACATACATACTGTGTGTAATGCCGCTTGCTGCATGGACCTGTCTTCCCCTTGCCTTCCCACCAGGTGGCCGAAAAGAATCAAATAGACTGTAACCCTAATCCATATAATATATTCTACCCATTAGGTAGAAGTCGGCACTGTTTGACATAAAACAATGGATAAAACTTCAGTCATTTGTGCCTTATAATATAGCAAACATTGCAGACTATCTTACAACTTCCAAAAACTGCCATTACCTTATTAAAACCTATACTGTCTCCAATCTAAACAAAAATATGGCATCAGGACCTAATGAAAGTATTACAGCACTAACAGCATTCAAAACTACCCGTATAATATTTGTAATGTACGCCACTTCATTATTCCGTACAAATGATTACCTTAACAGTAAAATATTTCATAAAGAAAATATCCTTAGATAACCTAAACATCTCTTCCTATTTAGACAATAGCGAGGCATGGCTTTTGCAATTGTTTGTATGCATGTAATGCAAATGATTGATCCATTTGTTCTGGTTGATTTGTGAATCAATTACAGTTTGTAATTATAATCCTTCATTATTTCCTTATCTTAATGTTATAACAACATCCTCCAAGGTTAAGTAAATCAGCACGTACTTAAAAAAATGTTGGGTGTCTACTTAAATAAGCAATTAAAATGGAACAACACATCCAGTACATACTTGAAAAATTAAATAGCACAAGTTTCAGTATGAGTTGCATAGCAAATGTAACCGACTTAGAAACGAGAAAAATTCTGTACTTCAGTTACTTTCATCCCATAATGACATACAGGATTATGCTTTGGGGAAATGCCACAGACTGGGAAACTATCTTTAAAAGCCAGAAGAAAATAATCTGCATAATGACACTAACTAAACCTAAAGAATCTTGTACAAATATCTTCAAAGACCTAAAAATACTAACCCTACCATCTGAAACTGTCTCTTGTCCAAGGCCTCTAAAATATTTACCTTAAAAACCACCGAAACGGAGGGAACAAGAGATAGTGCTTCATTTGTTTTCCATGGTTACAATAATAACTGCTTAAAATTTTTTCTATATACAAAGAGTGTATTACTTATTCCAAGTCTACACCTGTAAAACCCTGGAATGAAACCCCGGCTGGCTAGCTGACCCGCAAATTAACGGCGAAGTTTGGATTTCTACATATTTTATACTTTTGAACCCAGGGCCAACATGAGTTAAAATATATTGGCTCCTTCACTTGAGGGGACCAAATGCAATTGCTGCATCGAGCCTACCACCGCAAATGACGTAACAATGTAGGGCGAGTAAAAAGGCTCTGATGTATAAAAATCCTACTGCCACACATCACAATATCTGTACAAATTAAATATATACATACAAACTTTGAAACACTATATAATGCATAAAATCATCACTGTCACAGAACAAGAGCTAGAAATTGCCCAACAATATCACCGCAACTAAAGACAAAATATTTTTAAAAACACTAAAAAATCTATTAATTGACAAGGTCTGCTACTCGGAGGAATATATGAATGAGCTAGAGCCTTAGTTCCCATAATGCCTTTTTGTAACTTATTTTATAGTTTAAATACAAGTATATTAACTTGTTATCTAAGGAAAGTAGTATAGATGTATGCATTGTACACTTCGTTTTAATTTTGTTTATGTATATATTGTTAATCCTACTTGACAAGTCTCCAGTTTACTGAGCTTTTGCTCAAAAATTTGTAAGTGCAACAATAAACCATATCTTATTTATCCCATTTGGTATATCCTGCTGTGTATCACAAATTGCAGTTGATTAGTAGTTATTCATCTTCCTTTTTTAATGTCCTTGCCTCACTGCTGTAACGAAGTGTAGATCTCACCATAGTTTTGTACAGTAGAATCCTTATAACTTGACCTAATGTGGACTGAACCGGTGTTGAGTTATCTAAATGTCTAGTTTCATAGAATAAGAAGTCTGTTATTCACAACTCATAACATAATACTGCAAATTAAATGCATGTTCTACCACAATAGAGGAAATAGAAAAGTGTAACATATCCTAAAATTTGATAAGCATTAAAATGTTCCTTTTTGTCCGGCCTCTTTTACACATCCAATTTAATCTCCATTGCCATGTTAACTTGTCTTTTCTTCTTGTTTGACATTTTCACTGGCACAAACTCAACTCAACACAAACAGTAAGCTTGAAATTTGAGAAACAGTACTGTCACCAACATACATAACTGAAAGGTTTGAGAGGTAGAACTGGAAATTAAAAATTCAATGCCACAACTGGGATTTGAACCACAGACCTTCCGCTTACCAGGCAGCTGCTCTAACCATTGAGCTATTGTGACAAACTGCCAGAATGGCATTAAATTCTCAAACCAATTTTAAGTTCCAGTTCTACCTCTCAAACTTTGCCCACACATGGCTTATGTGTTTAAAAATACCAACAGTAAGTTTGTTGGCATAAATAAATAATAATTACATATCTGAAAGTTTAGCTTGCTACATAGATACTGGGTAAAGTAATAAATCTTCAAGCCTTCCAAACAACTGTTTGTGCTATTATCTACATTATTAGTGGCAAGCTTTCGATTTCATGACAGTGGTCTTCTCACTAGATATGAAAGGTCAATATGTGGTCAGCCTGTTTGTTACTGTGAGGGAGAATGCATTAGATTGTATATGTATGTTATGTATATTAATTAAATTATTACAGTCAATTAAGGAAAATTGAAGCTATTAACAGTGAAGTAACAGAATCTAAAATAAGAACAAATTAGAAACTAAAGCTTCACTTACCTTAGTAATATTGCAAGCTTCCCCACAGCTGACATGTTTCAAGTTGTAGTATATTGTTTGAAAATAAGTTGGATTACAACTTGAAACATGTCAGCTGTGGAAAATCTTGCAATATTACTAAGGTAAGTGAAGCTCTTAGTTTCTAATTTGTTCTTTTTTTATTATTACAGTCAAATTTAACATTAAAAAAAAAATAAAATGAAAATAATTGGTTCAATCCAAAAGTTGAGCCGATTAATAACACTCCACAACACTTTAAAATTTCCCAGAACATGTTTCAGAGGTTGACTTTCCTCCATTATCAACCAGACATTGACTGGTTCTCCCTGGTGTAGCTGCTGATGTTTCCTCTGAGGTCTCCTCTGGTGGTGGTTCAAGGAACTTGCTAAAAATATCCATCTCGGGGATGTCGAAATTGAATACTCTGTTTCTATTTTTCAAAATGAAGATTTGTTCCCATGTGGACAGCTCTTGTTTTCCCATTATGTGTTTGAGAAGTTTTGATTCTGGCTTTATGTTGTGATTTCTTGTCCAAAAGTGAGTGGCACTACTGATTTGTCCATCTGTTTTTTATGATTCTAAAGTGTCCTTTGGATCTTATTTCTAAATTTCTTTTGGTTTTTCCTATGTATGCTTCATTACAGTTACCTCATTCAATTTGGTGTATGCCAGATTTTTTATTAGGTGGAATGGCATCTTTGATGTTTGAGTTCAGTAGATTTTTTATGGAGTAATGGTACTAGCTGAATGTCATGTTCTTTGAAAACTCGACAGAATTAGCATTAAAATAGCTATGAACTTACAGAATTCATTAAGGACTTTGAATTATCAGAAGAGGACACCCTAGTCTCTTTTGATTTAAAATCACTGCTACACGGTATACCATTAAAACAACTTTCACTGCTGATAAAAACTGGCTCAAATCACTTGGAAAGTCATTATCTGGAATTGCAGAATACATAGAACTCACCAAATTATGCACAGAGCAAAACTTTTTCCAGTTCCAAGCAAGATATTTTCATCAAACTTCAGGTTTAGCAATGGGCAACCCTCTCTCACCCTTCCTGGCAGACATTTACATGAGTGCATTAGAAATATGGATCACCAAGAGTTTCCCGTGGGTGTTCAAACTCCAGCAGCAGTACATAGATGACATCTTTGCAATAGTTCCAAAAAAATGCATCAGTCATGCACTAAAACTTTTAAACATCCAGGAAAAAAAGCATAATTTCAGTGTGGAAGTAGAAAAAGATGATTTAACTACCATTTTTAGTGAAAAAGTAAGAATGAAATAAGCTTCAGCATTCACAGAAAACCAACAGACTGACAACTACATAAAAAGTAATAGTTACAACCCAAGAAGTCACAAACAGGCAATCCTTAATAATTTAACGCATAGATTGGTGAACATCCCTCTTCCAGCAGAAGAATACAAGGCAGAATATTACAAAATAATCAAAATAGCACAAAGAATGGGCAAATCTTTAGTAGATAAAAGAGTGAAACAAGTATAAACTAAAAAATTACTAAAACACTCACAGCAGCAGAGACAAAAATGACATTCAAAAAATTCACATACCATCCATGGGCCTTTGATAAATTCAAAAAAGTTTTCAAAGAACATGGCATTCAGCTTAGCACCAGTGAACCATTACTCCATAAAAGATCTACTGAACTCAAACATCAAAGATGCCATTCCACCTAATAAAACAAATTTGGCATAAACCAAATTGAATGCAGTGTCTAATGGAAGTGTATATAGCAAAAACCAAAAGAAATTTAGAACTAAGATTCAATTAACACTTCAGAAACATAAAAAAACAATTGGATAAATCAGCAGTTGCCACTCACTTTTGGACAAAAAATCACAACGGTCAGGACCAAAGTTTCTCAAACACATAATAGGAAACCAAAAGCTGTCCACATGGCAAAAAATATTCATTTTGAAAAATAGAAACAGAGTATTCAATTTCGTCATCCTCCAGAAGGATATTTTCAGCAAGTTTCTTGAACCACCGCCAGAGGAGACCTCAGAGGAAATATCACCAGCCACACCAGGGAGAACCAGTCAATGTTCAGTTGAAAATGGAGGAAAGTTAGCCTCCGAAACATGTTCTGCAAAATTCTAAAGTAAGTGTTGTGTAATGTTATTAATCAACTCACCTTTTGGATTAATGTTGATTATAACAACACTTGTTTTCAAACTTCCAAGAAAGGAGACACCAAGTTTGATATTTAACCAGCTTTTCATTTTTAAGTTATACTGTTCCAAGACGCACAAAAGGGAATATTTTTCTAAAAATGCCTTGTTTTGATTCAGAGTGTCGCAAAGCGTTGTATTTCAGTGAAATCTTTATCAAATTTTTTTATGGAATACAATACTTCCCTACTTACTATATGTAGTAGAGAAAGTAAAAATTAAATGTAAATGCGGTCTTTTCTTAAAATGCAAAAGGCAATAGTAATTCATTGTAGCCCAAACCACAGTTTTACTGTAATTATTGGTGACAAAATAACCCCAGAGTTGTTACTGATTCATTGATATGGATAAAATATTTACCACTTGAGACCTTTCTGCTTGGAACTAGTTTTAACCAATGTTTATAAAAATTGTTTGTTGTTGAAATTACTACTGTTTAATAGTGTGTTTGCAACTGGCCTTAACAATAAACTTTTGTATTTCATCTGTCAAACTGGCACATGAACTTCAGTCTTAATATGTATAGTTAACTTAATAGGTGCTGTAGTTTATCCATGAAGTTTTACCTGTTGTACAGAGTATAAATTTAACTACCTTTGTAGAAACACTAAATGAGCTAAGCTATGTTAAAGCAATTTTTTTGTTTGTTTTTGTTAAATCTGTATCAAATAAACTCTTTATGTGTTTGAATAGTTCTCTTTCTTCTATTTCCCTGTTCTCCATTCTTTATCTCTGTATTCTGTGCAGTTTTGTACTACATAACTGTCCTCTTTAATGTAACAAGATTAATAAATCTGTGGATTTTATAGCATCAGGATATAAAGATATTGGAATTCATAGTTATTCTTTCTTGTTCCATAGAGCACGCCATGTAAGCATCCGGTAATAGTTCTGCAAGATGTGGCATTTGCTGACCTGCACGCTCTAGTGGAATTCATTTATCATGGTGAAGTAAATGTTCATCAGCGGAACTTAAGTTCATTTTTAAAGACTGCCGAAGTGTTGAGAGTGAGTGGTCTGACTCAACAAGCAGATGAAAGAGATGAGGTAAGAGCAATATCATATTAGGCTTATATTCAAGTACACTTTGCTTAAGACATTAAAAAAATTTGGATTGCTTTATAAAATATATTATATATATATTGGTCATTGATTATGTTACAGTTTCCAACTCAACTTCCGTCACGTAATAGTCACCAACAGAGTTTCTCAGACAAATTAGAAGATTCTCTGTTTACGTCACCACCCTCGCCTCCATTAACTTCCCAACATACAAATGCTACCTCTGGTGGGGCCACGGTAAATCAGCTGCTAAGACGTGCTGCAGCTGCTGCCCTAGCGTCCTCCGCAAATCGTCGTGAAAGACATAACTCAGCTGAGCATCAGTCAGACTCATCGGAGCAGTCCCAACATTCAACACCAAACAAACGTGCAAGAACAGCAGCCAGTGTTGAAAGCAACCACAATAATGGCGAAACTACCTCGGCTTCAACCAATCAAGCAGCTACAGATTTTTCTTCTTCACCCTTTGCTTCCAAAGCAAATCAAGGATCTTCCTCTAGTAACAATCGAAAAACGGAGTCTGACGGCAATGCAGCTTCTGGTGATGGCGATTCATCACCTTCTCCTACCTCTGGTATGTTAGATAACGTAAAATCAGAACCCATGGAACTGCTCTGTGGAACAGGTGACGTGGACAACAGCAATGACTCAGTAGAAGCTACTGATGAAATTCAGGGACCAGCTGGTAGTCACCAGCAGTCATCACTCTCAGCTGGCGATCATGAAGATCATGATAGTGTACAAGGTCATCCAGGATCTACCTACCTCTCCCCTCCAGATAGTAAGCTCTTTGCTACCTCTGCAGGATCATTTAACTTTAGTATGGCAGCTTTAGCTGCAGATCCAACTGCGTTATCAGGTTTGTGATTCAGTTTCTGGTGAAAACTTACCTGTTTTTTAAAAATTTATGTGTCATTTTGAATTTATTGGTTTTTGTATTTCTGAATTTCAGGGATTGCTAATACGTCTCTTCAGGGAAATGCAGATGGCACTGCAGGTACTTCATCGCAAGGTAGGGAGAAGTATAAATTATTTTCAGTGTTATGGTATACGAGAGAATCTGGATAAGCAAATCAAAACAGAATCAATAATTTAAAGTAGTGTACACTATTTGCTTTTTAATTTTATTTTAAACACACAGTTTGTCTGTACATAACTTTAAAAGTTAGTAAGCATGCTGTATTTACACAACCATTTAAGAGCATTCCATGTAAAATGAATCTATATGGAAAAAATTAAGAAAATATTTTATGGTAAATAACTGACATTGAATAAATCAACAGCAAAGACAAAAAAACAAGTACTTTTTAAAGAAAAAGCCATTTATTTCTGGTGGGAAAGTGAGATCTTGACAGTTGCTGCATTACAGCAATGAAATCGATCTTAATTTGGATTTCCCAGGGAACATAATTCTCTTTCGTATATTGTTTTAAAACTGTAAGTATCTTTAACAGATCTGGCATAGAACAACCTAAGAAATTAAACGTCATGACCATGGCAAAAACTCAGTTTATTTTTGGCTAAATTAATAAAAACTTATTGTAAAATCTCCCATTGCGCATTCTACCAATTCTTTGTTAATTAGTGCTTGGTCTGTTGGTTTGTGATGGTACTTGCATATTTAAAAAAAGGTAGTTATTTTGTGTCATGCCATTTCCTGAAAGAAGATATGGCTAAGTGGGTATATCTTTCTGCTTCACAATTCAAATGGTATGTGGTTTGCTTAGTTGAGCTTATTATAGATGTTATGACATCAAGATTTGCCAAGCAAATATCACTGGTGCTCGTCGTTAACTCAGGAGAATGTCTTTATCCTTGAACGCACAATCGCACTGTTCAACAATACTGTCCACAGGGCAATTAGCCTGTAAGCAGTGCCAGTTTGCTTCAGTATATTGTGTGGTTCTTGAGTCTCTAATAAACATGATACATTAATGATATTACTGAAAGTATGATCATAATTGTTCTGTTTTATGTAATATAATATATTAGTGATACTCTTTCGCATAATATTTATTGTACCGGGAAAGAAAGGATAAGCTGCTTGTGAAGCAGGATATGAAATGTCAGCATGAGAGGGGAAAAAAAAAAAAAGCAGTGCGATATCTTGGGTTTGCTTGTGTCAACCACAAGGTCACAGTTAAACTCCTGACACAGATACAGTAGTTGCCTTACACAAACTGCTGCAGAGATTTTGAGAAAGACTGATATAGGTTGGTACCGCAGCTCAGTTGGTAGAGAATGTGCATACTATATGAGGAGTCCCAGGTTGGACTCCCGGCTGGTGGTGGAAATTATTCCCTATCCTTTCCGTAGTCTAGAAGTACTGGAAGTATGAATGTGAATGTGTGTGATCTAATGTATACAATCCAAAGAAATCCACTAACTGTATATGAGTTAACATTATTGTCCAATATGTCAATGTGACCCAAAGGTAAAAGGCTGTTGACAGCATTCCAGAATGCTTGTTCTGTGAGGGTTCTTTATAGAACTCTTGGCCAGAGAAAGAAGAAAAGATTTTTAAACTTTTTTTCAGCTGTCACTTTTGAGCTCTGTACTACCTGACCAAATATTTCTTTATACCCTCAGCATTAAATGCTTTTTCAGCTCTGCAGAATAAGGGTTACTGTGAATTAATCTGTCCAACAAGCTGTTGCAAAAAGCTTTGGGAAGAGGAAAGTCACTGGGAGCTAAATCTTATGAATGTATGCAGTTCAAAGTGCAAGTCATACAACTATGTGGCAACAGTTGGAAGTGCCCTGTTGCACTGTCTCGGAAAAGAACTTTCTTATTTAGCAAATACCTTGGCATTCCTAACATCCTTTAGCTGATCCAGCAAAACTGCATAGTGCTGTCCATTGATGGTTTTGTCCTTTTCCAGGAATCAACACCTCATCCTAAGCATCCTAGGAAACAGTGGCTATTGTTCTTTCTGGTGAAGGAACGCACTTGCACTTCTTTGGAGCATTTTCAACCCCCCCCCCCCCCCCTCCTGCACCTCTTGTTTGAATAGATGCTTCCTCACTGTGGTGGTGAAGCTATTTCATCAACAATGACTTAACACCTCATAAAGTCAATTGAGTTATATCTGAACATGTCCAAGCACTGTGTGAGAAGCTCATGAAATGGGCTTCTGATTTATATCTAACATGCTGTACCCATTGTGCACTTTCTCATGTGTAAATACTCATCCAAAATGTTCCAGGCTAATCTCATAAGAATTTGGCAATATCAGCAAGGTCATATACTTTGTTTAAATATGCATTAAAATTCTTGCAATAATGTTTTCAGTTATGTGGTAACTGAATGTTCTGGACTTTTGCCACTAAAAATGCATATTTCTTCATCGTAGAAAATTATGGTGAAATTTTTTTTTTTATTTTTTCAGTTGCCAATAAACTTTTTAATACAAAGTAATTATTGCACAACATTCGGTTTTATCTGGTTTTGGAAGAATGTTAACTTGTTTATTTTGCAGCTCTGTAAAAACCGTCATATTAAAGTACATACAGGTTGCCAAAAAAAAGAACATAAAGCTTAATATGTTGTCTGGTATGGCAAACTGACCAGTTTTCACGAAGGAAGCCCTACCCAGAAACACGGTTTGAATGCTATATTGTGTCAAATGGTGTACATTTACATTTCGTCAATAAATCCAACATGAGTAGCACATCAAGCTGTCTACATTACGAAAGGGCTTTGAGCTTAGTATAGGTCGTGAGGTGAGACATGAATAACTCTTGCACAAAGGGGAAGCTGCTTTCCTTCACTCTTTCTCTGCAATAACTAAGAGGGGGGGGGGGGGGGGGGAATATATGCACCAACTTGCTGCAAATGAATAAACACTCCACAACAGCTTGCAGCTGAAATAATTGCTGTTTATGTGAAAGTAATTGTTGGCATATAGCCATAGCAAAAGCAAAATCACTGTTCATTATATAGCTAATTTTTACACATATGTCATTAACAATGTACATTAAAGCTATGCTACCGAACGTCACTCCTTCGTGGACCAAAATGTTATGACTTCTGTGCATACATGATTATGCAACTTCCTCCCCCATCAGCCTTTCAGGTGGAGAGTTGCCACTGTGCAGCTAAAGGAATTGCTCTTGTCTTGCCTCACGATCTATACCTGCTACGTCATTGCAGAGCTTACATTGGTAGTGATGAATCTCATGCCCATGACCCAATGTGAGCGGCTGTCTTTGGAGATTTTTAATTGCTTCTTGGACTCGAGCATTGGGGTCTTTGTTGACATTACAGGAGTGCTATACACCAACAGTTGAGAGGTGCTAGATCTGGTGACCATGCTGGCCATGGAACTGATCTACCTCTACCAATCCATCAGTTTGGATATGCGACGAAGTGATTCCCTAAATTTACATCAAATTGTACTGGAGCTCATGTTGGCCATTTCCACAGCTGTGTACATGCCGCACTGCTATTTGCAATGTTACTGCTCTGGAAACTATTCAAGTTACACAGTAGGATGCACACCAAGGAGACTATGGGGGAGTGTCATTAGGCTCAAGTTCATCCGCAGTACACAGATGCTAAAGGATTACATACGTTCCGTATTAAGACACCAAAACAAATCAGAACAAATTGTCACAACCGTTCGTTCTCAGACTTCGATGCCTGACAGTGCCCCACCAGTTCCGGACAGGTGTTCCTTCTTGAAAACTGATGAGTTTGCCATACTGCACAACATACTAAGCATTGTGTGTTTTTTTTTTTTATATGAAATTGCATACTGTACCGTCTAAAGGCCTGAGCTATAATATTTGATACTGCCAGTGCCGTTTCTGTGTCAGCCAAGAATTTTCCAAACAGCCCTCCTAAGTGAAAGTACTGGTAATGTAGCTGAAATAGTTTTAAGCAAGGACACTATAAGGACTCAACCTATACCAATGGGCTCCATCAAACCAGGATCTTATATTCTATTGAGAACAAGAAAAACTACATTGTGTTTGCACCCACAATTTTGAGAGCCCAAGGAAGAAGTAGAATGATGACATGAAAATAAAGCATGTATATGAATGTTTTAATCAAATGGCAACATTTTCTGAGCTAATGAACTATAAATTTCCTAGGTATGCTGTGATCAAATATTAGTTGTACCACTTTCTTCCTGTTGTAAACAATCTTCCAGTTTGCTTTTGTCTGAAACAGAATAAATATTTCATTTGAGTGCCATTTTTTCCTCTATAGCCCTGCTTATGTTAAGATAGTATATAGAAATATTTAGAAGAGCAATTAGGGGTTCCTGAATTATATAACAATTTTAGTGCATAAAAATGGCTTCTAAATTCAGAAAATGTCTTATTGGCAAAAGTTGATTTCAAATGTGTTAAAGCAACCACAGGTAAGTTTCCACAATGTCATGCCCATGCAAGTTGGCATGCTTGTGAGACTCGTTTAATAATTCTTTTGTTTTACAAATATGGCATCAGCACTTTAAAATTAAATATATAGAATAGCTCCTAATTTGAATAAAAATTAGGGACAAGATTTACTTGGCCGCCTATGCAATGGCATCTCGCAAATGGTTTGCACCTATTAGACAATTTCATTAATTGGCTTTTTAAACTATCTTTCATATATCCAGGCTGTAAATGGAAACCTACTGCAATAACCAGGAAATTTATTACTTTTATGTACATTTGGTTTTTAAGTTAGGCAGCTGCACTGTTGCTGTATTTGAGAATGTCATACCTGTTACAGTGCATATAAAATACAGACATAACCGGTAAATCATAAATAGGGTTAATATATCAAGGAGTGCAAAATTTATTTTCTTGGCAGTTGTGCTCAGATTGTTGGTAGAGACAGCTCGAGAATTACCGAGGAAATCCTGTACATGCATAAAGCAATTTTGTTATCCAAGCTGTGCACATAATATGCAAGGATTAGTCTTTAAATCCTGACATCATGAAAGACTGGTTTTCAATCTATCATTGTGGTCACATGCTTTTCATGTATGTCTGTTGTCATGTGATGGCCTTGATTGGAGCTATTGTTGATAAACAGTACACATGTATCTGCCCAAAGAGTGCATGCACACCCTTCGCAACCAAGTGATAAGATTGCATTATTTTCGAAGTCTGAAGTGTAGGCTTCATTTCAGAATGATTCAAATTATGTTCGGAAAATGTGATAGGAAGATAATCGTTGCCAAAGAGTTTCTCAATGAGCCCAGGCTCTGATGTGTTCTCTGAAGAGCATTTTCTCCTGTCTAGTGTCGCTGATCAATCCCAGGCATATTTAAGCTAGAATTTTGGTGAAACTTAAGAACTTCTACTCGAAGTGACAGTTTAACGGCATTTTCAGTGGTGACCCAGGAAGTTATCTCCATCTTTGATGGACCCAGAGGACCTAGTTGATGGACCCTTAAGCCCCACTCACAATATCTAAGGGATGTGAGGATGCAGCAGAAACAATAGTTTCACTAGCAGAAATATTGCCTTTACCAACAGCTAAACGAAGAATAAAGAGGAAGCAAACTGTCAGGCGATTGGAGTTAATGGTATCCTCTCCATATAGAAATTATATTTTGGAAGTAAAGCCAGTATCTATTAGGGCTATGATAAACTTGCACGGTTCCAGAAAGAAGATTGCATCTGAAGAAACAGAAGACAAGTCAGTTTTTTCTGTCCGACATGTTATGAGTAATATGAGGAGCCAATTGCAAGAACTGGATCCAATGAATTAAATTGGTGAGACATAAGCCTGAACACAGTGCATCATTTGAGAGTGGTATTGGTTTTATTTGTGACATTTGTTTGCACACTCTTCGGGCATATTTTGCATACTCTAAAGCTTTTGTGAACGAAAGAGTGTGCATGTGTATTTTTGAGAGGTTTGAAAGAATTAAATTGTGGCTACCACTGTTTTGTGAACGTACAATGTATTAATAAATATACACCAGCCCATATATTATTATTTCTTAACTGTGCATTCTTTGATATGTTTACCCTAATATCTTTTACTGTTTGTATAATACACATTTAAGCCTCACCTGTACATTCAACGCAGATATACATTAAATATTTTTAGGGATTGCACTTTGACCATTAATATTTAGTTAAATTATACATTTTTTTCAGTGTGTCACATAGACCAGTTCACAAAGGAATGGTCATAATATTGAAAATCATGAAGCAAATTTTAAATGTCATTACACAATTAGATAACTGACTTACTAATGTTGTGCACTTCAAAACTAGTAGTGAAGAAAAAATATGTTAAGTCAACTAACACACACATTAACACAAAACTAAAAGCTTGGGAATACATGTGAAGCTTAAGTTAAGTGGAATAGCTGTCTGGAGTAAGTAGAAAACATATTACATTCACCTCTTGCTACAATATGCCCTGTTTATTATACCAAAAATATTTTATTAGTTACTTTCAGTCCATATTGGAATATGGTCTAATTGAGGAGGTTGCATGCAAATACGAACTTGTCCAAAGCTTTAAAAAAAAATTAGTTGAAATATGGAATGTGACATTGAGAATGAGCGGAATGTGTATACATTGTGTAATTCAAGCAATCTCCATCCTGTCCACTGAAATAAGCATACAAAAATACAGTTACACAGCAAACGCGAACATGTCCACATATACATTTTGAGCAAAGAAGAGTAAGTTCATATGGCCAACAGGAAGCATGTGATACTCGAGCAAACATCATTCTCCCGCATAATTTATTACAGCCCACGTCTTGTTCTTCAGATTGCCATCATTGTTAATCGTAGCAATAATAAGCAAAAAATGGATGAGGGAGGGAATGTATTGTGAAATCTCTGTCTAAAGGCCTGAAAAATTTAGAACATATTAGTGAAATGAAGTGAATTTTCATTCTTAAAAAGGAAATAATGAGAAAGATTGACACTGAAGTCAAGGCAGCCACAGATCCTGTAAAGATCAGGAAGAATGGAAGTCTTCTGAAACAAGGATGGACCATGAAGTAGTTCTTCAAATAGCCAATTGGAAGTATGCCACTCAGTGCTTAATATTATTTTATAATGGGCATATTTATGAATTTGCTTTTACTCTTTTATTTGTTTTTTTTATTCTATTACAGGAAGAGTTCATGTTGGTACGTTATAAGCTCAAATTCAATGTTTGACATCAAAATTAACTACAATTTAAAATGAACAATTTGGTAAAGATATTAAATATATTTTCTGAAAAAGGCAACACGTGAAAGAGCTTTGTTACATAATTCCAATATGTTTATGACGTCATCTGGACCAGCTGCCTGTAAAACTTGTGTTCTTATAACGTACATCAAATATATAGCATCAAAACTGAATATATTAAGAATAAACCTCATGAAAATTGTTCAAATCTGAAAATATTTGTTATTCATGCGAAAGCAAACATGCCCATATTTAACTGTGAATTTTAATGAAATATTTTCTTTCTAGATTTAATTAGTCAAAGTGACTTTTATATACCAAAATTAATGTTTCCATTTTTTGTTTTCATACTCAAATATAGACCAGATAATTATTTATTTATTAATTATTTATGCTCAGTGGTAGAGCAGCCACCCGGTAAGCGGAAGGTCTGTGGTTCAAATCCCAGTTGTGGCATTGAATTTTTAAGTTCCAGTTCTACCTCTATAGACCAGATAAGTTTTATGCTTATTCTGAAAATTCAAATTTGGTGGACATGTTCGCTTCAATTGTATGGAGTAATGCTGCATAAGGATGAGAAGTATTTCTGAAAATTGAAGAAAAAAAAAATCATTAGAATAATGATCCATTCAAACCAAAGAGTCTTGCAAGCTATTATTCAAAGCATTAGGTGTTATGACACAACCTTCCCTTTACATATTAGGTAGCGTCTTACATAAACCAAAATTACAATAATTTCTTAGGTACCTAACATAGCCACAATTATGAAACTTGAAGCAAAAACAAATTAAAATAACCAGCATGCAGGCTAAGGGTTCTTGAAAAAGGTCCAGAATACATGCAAATTAAAGTATTTAACAAAGCACCCCAAAAACTAGAGGATTAAGAAATGTTGGTCAATTCGACAGTGAGATAAAAATGCTACTTATGGGAAAAGCCTATTATTCAATGGAGAATAAAATTTGAAAATGTGTTGAAACAAGAGGTCTTTTAATCTAAATGTAAAAATGTATTTAGACATTTATATTCATATTTTAAGAGGTAGAACTGGAACTTAAAAATTCAATGCCACAACTGGGATTTGAACCACAGACCTTCCGCTTGCCGGGCGGACGCTCTAACCACTGAGCTATTGTGACAAACTGCCAGAATGGCATTAAATTCTCAAGCCAGTTCGTATTTCTCCTGGTAAACCACAAAGGCAGTCTCACATCAGAGACAATTACCCCAATGGTGACTTACTATTGCAAGTACTTTATATCCCAGGATTAAATAACCTTCACATGGTAATTATTATTTATTTATGCCAACAAACTTACTGTTGATGTTTTTAAACACACAAGTCGTGTGTGGGCAAAGTTTAAGAGGTAGAACTGGAACTTAAAAATTCAATGCCACAACTGGGATTTGAACCACAGACCTTCCGCTTGCCGGGCGGACGCTCTAACCACTGAGCTATTGTGACAAACTGCCAGAATGGCATTAAATTCTCAAGCCAGTTCGTATTTCTCCTGGTAAACCACAAAAGTCTCACATCAGAGACAATTACCCCAATGGTGACTTACTATTGCAAGTACTTTATATCCCAGGATTAAATAACCTTCACATGGTAATTATTATTTATTTATGCCAACAACCTTACTGTTGGTAAGTTTGTTGGCATAAATAAATAATAATTTATATTCATGTTCATTTTTATATGTGCAATTTGTACTTGTTTTATTTTCATTGCAAACCAACTGACAAGTTGTCTGTTTATGAATATTTGCTCATTATTGTGTTATTTGACAATAAATGTTCTGTTCTAAGATTGCCGCATCACAAAACAGTAGATGTGTTGTATGAGGCATCAATCTTTTCTGAACAAATTGCTGCTCACTTGTTAAAAAGTCTAGCAAGGTCATTCTTTCCTTACTCATAGTGGTGAAGAAGTTGGTCTAAATAATAAGAGCGTTCCCAATGTGCATAAGGCAGATAACTTACACCCAGTTTCTGTCATTGGCAGGCTTAAGTTATGAAAGCGTTTCTGTGATTAGTGCATTATTCAACTAGTGTATGATTGAAAAACATAAAGAGGCAAAGAAAAGCTGAAATTATAAAAGCACTTACACTTCTAAATTATGTATGAATAGCAGTAGTGGCATGCATAGAACTTCTACTGTAAGTCGTTAATTGGTTTCATGTTTACATGTTTGTTTCATTAATTTATTTCTTATATTAATAATATATAATTAGTTTGAGTAACTAGTAAGAGTCAGTAATTCACTTTCACATTTTCTCATACATTATTTTAACCATCCCCTTTTGAAAACATAACTGAGATTATACTACATAAACAACATTGGAGGTCATTGTGAAAAATGACTCCAATGCATTGAAAGTAGAATTTCATAAATTTGAATTCAGTGGCTTTTATTGCATTCAGTTATGTCTTTCGTCCAAAGATCTTCATTAACCTTTTCACTGCTGGCATATCATTACCTGGGCAAACCCCTCCATGCTAAGTTATTTTCAGAAAACACAAAAATTTGAAAAATACCGATAATGCCATGAAAAACTATAGTAAATGACATAGAAACTCACCTCAGATGATGCAGACTGTCCTTGATAATCCACATTGTAATAATTGTCGTTTTTAAATTATATGCTGGGAAGCATATGCAACACTCACAACACAGGGTTGTCCACAAGGGGCCTCTAGTATACATTTTTCTGTCTGGCATTATGTAACGTCAATGCACTGGTTTGTTACTTGCAAAATAAACATATTGATTATATATTTGCACTTACATTTTTCACTTGACTTCATACTTAGGGGTGTCCAAACAAGAACAGTTAAAATACATGTGAAAAATTATGTTTGGGGGAAAAAAAAGCATTTCGCGCAGTACATTTGCTCGTTTTCTTACACGCTTCTTTGCACAGCAACTCAGAAATTTAAAAGCGTGTGATATTTTTCAAAACAGGGTGTTACACATAAGCCAACGCCACATTTGGCACACATATACCTGCTTTCCCTTCGCTTCTTCTCTCCTAAAGATGTATTGGAGCAGACATAGCATTGCCTCATGTGATTTGCTTTCTTTGGGGTGGGTGGTACACTGGAAGGAAAATGCCTTTCTGTCAACCGTAGAGGTTGGTCACCTGATGATGGTCTTCCTGATGAAGTGGTAGGTCTTGGCGTATAGTATTTCTGAAAAATTTCTGTAATTAGTGAAATTTGGAATTCAGCCAATGAGATGTTCTTGCCAGTTTTTACATTGTACAGCATCTGGGAATTTAGTATGACGATATCCAATAGGTGAAAGAAGAATTTTCTGTACCAGTTTAGTGACTTTCTAAGACAGTGAAGAGAACTTAGAATCATATCCGATCTATCCACTGCACCCATGTTCCTGTTGTAGTCCATTACACATTGTGGTTTTCTTACTGGTGTATTTGTAGTCCTGCTCACTTTTCCAGTTTCCTTCATGTCAGTTGTATGCATTGTAGTCAGCATACACACTTCTCGCCTATCCATCCACCTCAATGCCAGCTGATTATTTGTGTGCCTTGATTCCACTTCTCCTCTTTTCAATTTGAACGTCATCTTGGGCATTCCCTTCCTGTTTTTTCTTACTGTACCACAAGCGTTAGTGCCATTCCTGTGAAGCCAATCATAAAGGAGAGGACTGGAATACCAGTTATCCAGCCAAACACTGTGCCATTTGTGCAGATATTTATTTATGAATGTCCGGACTACTGCTCCGGAAACCCCAAATTCACGCCCCGGAATTATGTCTGTAGTTGCTCCTGTGTATACTATAAAGTCAACAACGTATCCTGTTTCACAGTCACACATCACAAACAGTTTTATTCCAAACCTGTGTCGTTTGGATGGAATATATTGTAAAAATTGCAGGCGCCCCTTGAAAAGTACAAGGCTCTCGTCAATACAAATGTCACGAAAGGGAGTAAATACTTCACTGAAAACATTTCGGAGGTGATCTATTTCTGGTCTCAGTTTATGAAGTCTTTCTCCCTGAGCTTGGTTGTCATTATCACTGAAATGCAGCACACGCAAAATGAGAAGATATCTATCCCGAGACATATAGTTCGTAAACTGTGGGGTGGCAAGAAGAGGATGTTTTGACCAGCTTTCTGCAATTGTTAACTTTTTTACCCTGGCCATAAGCAGAGTAATACCGAAAAAGACATACAATTCTTCTTTTGTCACATCCTTCCACTTCTGAAGACGAGAGCTGGGAGATGGCTGTTCTTTCTGAATGAGAAACTTATAATATTTATTAGTTTCCTCAGCAATATTCTCAACAAAATGAGGGGAGAAATAGAGCTGGAAATAATCCAGTGCACTGAATTTATCCCCTATATTCACAGAAATGCCTGAACTGTCCTTGTTGAAGTCATGCACACGTGGAGTAAAATTTCCAGAACACCAATGGAACAATGAAATGTCCTTTCGTGCCCGCTTTAGCACCTGTGTTGGTATTGCCTGTTGCTCATTTTCACCCTCACTGCTATCTTCACCATTATCCGTCACTTCAAAGTCGTCGTCACTATCTGCGAACTCCGAAATATCGAATAAATCTGACGGTAATGATTCAAAAACATTTAACATTTCTGCATTGCTAAGGTTCAACCGCGCACCATGTGAAGAAGCCATTTTCACTAAGTTGGAAAACCTTGAATACGCCATGCTGATCATGTGACCAAGCAGTGGTCGCAAGTGCATGCAGCTGTGTCATTGCACCCCCTTCAAATATTTCCCTGCAGAGGGCATTACTATACAGAGTGACAACAGAAATGTAGTTCACATGCTTCCCAACAGATGAGACTACATCCCTGTGTTGCTCAAACGCTTTTACGAATAAAACCTTGGAAATGCCCGGCATTCAAAGTTCCGTCCGAGATAACTCGCCCGTAGCACACCTGGCAAGCCTTTCCGCGCCCGAGATATCTTGCCCGTAGCAGTGAAAAGGTTAACTTTCCTGAGTTTCCTAATATAGTAATCCTAATAAAGATATAAAACTATCCAACTAAACATTTCTTGCAGCCATATTTTGTTTTACCCTAAATTGATTACAGTTTAATGATAAACTTGGGACTGAGTAGTTAAGGTAGCATTTCTGTTGTACTATATGTCCGTCAATCCTACAGTACACTTCCCAAAGAGGTAATGTGCAAAACAGATCAGAATGTGCAAATTTACAGGAAGTATTGCCTTTGCATCAAATCTACCGAAATTGTATGCTATGAATTTATGCCAGCTGGGTTAGATATGTATGAGGTCAATTGAACCTTAGCAAACTGTTTACAATGCACGATAATTCAAGAATTGGCATCTCAGTATGATTTTTGTCCTAGCTTCTTGGTGTTAAAGGCACAGGTCGATAAGGGAATCTTGTTACAGTAATCCATTGTTACTCAACAGAGTTATTGTAATTTTAAAGCTGTCTGCGGTAATCAACGTATCTTGAGAGCTCAGGGAATTTTACTGCTATGGAAGCAACAGTCTTAACTAGTTTGCACTATATAGAAAAGGGCTCTTAACATCTGAATATAGGAGAGGCAGAAAAGTTTCTATGGCTGTGATTGCAGAAGACATTGCAATTATGGAAAAATAGTGCAGAAGAATTAAGCTGTCATTGATATTGGATTGAGAAGTTTGTAACATATACATGTATTTATAAGAGTTTAATTTGTTTAAATGCTAAGTAGTACATGAAGGGGTTTTAAAAGTTCGGCCTGACTCAGTTGTCTGAATGTGGCCAAAGTATAGTTAAGTATTATCCTTTAGATTACATGCTGTGTCAATTTTGTTATGTTTTCGGGCACATTTAACTCCTGCTTAAGAAGGCGTGGGCACCATCACAACCACTGTTAGGGCAAGTACGATTCTTTAAAGAGGAAAAAGGGAAAACGCTGGATAAGGAAGTAACACATACCACTTTAGGTGTACAAATACATACTTCGTAGGTGTGTATACTGGAAAGATATTCAGAAGGAAATAGTTTTGTCTTGAAATTTCAACTAATATTAGAAATTGTCAAGTAAAAATTTGCTTCTGAAAGGTAGTAGTGTAGTATTTAATGTCAGCTTTTACTACTATGGCAATGCAGGTGGTGACACTTATGGTACATGGAATGAAAATGGAGTACTGGTGGAATGAGATGGCGGGGGAAACCGAGAACCCGGAGGAAACCTGTCCCCACTCCGCTTTGCCCACCACGAATCCCACATGCAAATGCCTGGGATCAAACCCGGTCCACTTTGGTGCTTAGGAAGGGTGCCAGAAAAATACATCACGGGTGCCACGTTATACAGCGCTCCTGTTAAGTTTCATATACATAAATGGTCATTTGTTTTGTTGCAATTATTGAAACAAACTAGTGTTAAATTAAGGAAAATAAATTGATTTCCATAATTTATTTGCTTCATGTGCAAGTTTCATTGATTTTAAATTTAAACCAGTGTTAGCATTTTTACATCATGGATAAAACTGAAATAAAGCAGCGATAAAGTACTTCATTTTTGTTGTTAGCTAATGCTGGATTTCTGACAATGAAGTCATTAATCCTCTTGCTCTCCAATATATTGAAGAGACTTAGCAGTAAATGTAACCGCTTTTTAGAGAGCGCCATATTTTTATGTTTTGGCGGTCACATCGCTCTCTCACAACCCCCAGAATGTCTGGAGGACCACACCTGTCGTTGGTTTACGGGTCTCACCGACCTGACCGGGAGAGTTATCAAAATAAATTCACCGACCATATCCTCTGATTACCAATCAGAGGACGTATTACATGCCATGACAGGTCAGCATGTTAGGGGTTAAGGTTTTATAGAGCAATTAGAGAAATGGAGAGGTTGGAAAAATAAAGACTCCCTAGCCCTCAGGAACCCTAATAGCATCGGGGTCGGAAGAGAACAAGAGATGACCAAGGTAAGGTCAGATAGAAAAGTTACAGTGCACATAATGTAAAAGCATACATTTTTAACCCCTATGAAAAAACATGCAAATCCATGAACTTCCTAGCCCTAGTCATAACCTTAATTAATCACTTCCATACAACTGCATGAAACACTAATGTATCTATGTAATCTGTGCTTTGTTCTTACTTCATTTTGAAGGCTCTAAACACGACAGAAATTCAAAAGCTGTTATATTTGGTATGAAAGGTTTCTTACCTTCATTTTCAACAGTTCAAAAGAGGGCTGCTGGATTTAAGTCTGTCAAGCATCCATTCAAAATGAGTACTCAGAGCATCACAAAACTATTAGGATAAAATTGTAACAAAAATTCACTCAGCGATACTCAGTTGAAAGTATGCAAGTTGGCTGACAGGAGCAGTTCAAGCAGGGAGTAGCAATAGTGAAAGTAAACCAAAGAAAACAAAAACAGTCATTGTCACAGTTTTCTAGGATTCTTGAGCATGGTGCCCATAGACTACCTTCAGAAGGATAGAACTGTCACTTGCAAGCATTATGCTTTACTGCTGGACCAGTTGTATGCTTTTGAGGCTAAATGGCCACATCTTGCATAAATGGAAGTTCTGTTTCATCACTATAATGCAATCACACACACCTGGGATTGCCGCTACAAAACTGTGCAACCTTGACTTCCAAGTGGTTCCTAATCCACCATATTTACAGGATTTGACTCCTAGCGATTACCTTTTGTTTCCACATCTGAAGAAATGGCTGGATGGACCAAGATTCACATCAATTAATGAGATGCTGGAACAGACCGTAATTTTGCACAATTAGACAACTTATTTTACCGAAGGTATTAAATAGTTGGAAGTTATTGGACTAAATGCAATGAACCACAAGGTTACCTTGTTGAAAAATAAATTTTAAAAAAATGCATTTCTCTTTAATTTTGTGTTAACAGAATGCCCCATGTGCAATTACTGTCTAAGGTTTCTATTCATGCTAATATTGCTGGGGTTTTTTTTTTTCAAGTATATGTGAGAAGTATATTTTAAATATACAGGTAAAATATTTTGTACACATTATTATTATTATTATTATTATTATTATTATTATTATTATTATTATTATTATTATTATTATTATTATTATTATTATTATTATTATTAAGATTGTGTTTATGATGTGCTATAGATAGCGACACAATTTTATGGTGAATAAAAATTGTGAATGTTGGTAGAAAAGAGGGCTCAAAACAGGATAAAAGTGGTAAAATGAAATATCAAATATTACTGTTATAATTTACATTTCAAATGTTAATATGTAGCTTGTTCATTGAAATAACAAGTAAGCATGGTTTCTAAGTTCCCTACGGTAATTTGGTTCTTTTATCTGACAAAATATTGTACACTGAAAGAACTCCTTCACAATCATTAGAAATTGAAACGTAGGTACATAGACTGTGGTTCTCATCGTCCTGTTCTACATTGGGCATGAAAGACCACATAAGTTTGTTCATAGGCCTCTCTATCAAGCTTGAAGTTCTTTTACATGCCATAAAAGACATGGTACCATTGGCTTTATTTCCCTTCTGAAGGAAGCCATGCTAAGGATTCCTATGCCTGTAAAAATTCATTGCCCTCTGCTGGGTTTGAACCTGTGATCTAGGGAAACAGGCCACTATGCTACTCCATGACCACGGCTTGTGTGTTTAAAAACACCAACAGTAAGTTTGTTGGCATAAATAAATAATAATCTTGTTTTATTCCTGAAATAAATCTTTTAATGCCAGTTTTACAGAAACATCGCAAAGAAATATTAATTTCATGTTAAACCATAAATAAACATTCATTTTGCAAGTACATATCAAAATAAATTATTTTGTGTTTAGTCGTAAATACTCATTTCACGAGTTGCATTAAAATTAAAATTATGCTCACAATTGTGAGCATAAATGTTAGTAATTATGCAGACAGTCGCAATAGAATTGATTCTGAAACCTTTTTATCATATTGATGTATTTCATGTCAACGTGGTACACCAAAAAATTGTGTCCCTAGCTATAGAAGTGCACACATGACATCAGAAATTTTTAAAATAAAGTATTGTGTGGTCTACAAGAAACTGAACTTGGTTTTTTGGTTTCCAGATTACCTTTCATAGTATTCTTGTAGGTCTCTGGAACACAAAAGGAATATCCTGAATGTAATTAGGATTTAATTAAAGTATAAACTTTTAGGTCTTCTTGGGTTGATACGTTCTTCATAAGGCAACATGCTTAGAGTTGTCCAAACTAAATCATTTTACATGGATCAACGTTTAACTACCAAAGCTCACAATAAGTAAAAGGGCTGAAAAAGTTTGCTAATGAGGCAGTTTAGAATAATTTATTCAGAGTCGCACATTTAGTATTAAAAAGGAATTTAATGAAACATTCTCTTTGATCAAGACAAAGTGTAGAAGTTAAATATAAGGAAGTGTAATAATAATATGCAACTATACTCATTGATATAACAGAGAAAGTTTTGCTATATAGTTCAGTTTTGTGTTTTTTCACTTATTTTTTCTGGGTTTATGGATAATCTCTTTTTGACAAGGAACTATTTCATTGCTAAATTGATCAGCTTTTACACTGGGTATTGTTAATTAAAAGAAAAATTTGATTAATAACATTTTCTTCCTCTTGTCTAAAGTAGAGGAAAGCTTTTTTTTTGTGTGTGTGTGTGTGTGATGGGACAAAACACTGTTCTAGCATTCTACGTATGGATTACTATTTAATCATACAAGTTATACAGAAATCATTATCTATATTTTGTAGAAAACCTTAAAGGGACTGTGGTAACATAGCATGCTGTATAAGGTATTATTGTACAGAATTACATATAAGTATTGGTTAAGCAATACAATTTCATTTGCAGATGAATGCTACATCCAGATTCTCTCAATTGTACTAAACTTTTGCTAATGAAAAAGGTGTGCTGTTTAAACAACAAAAAGATGTAATTATTCATGTAAAGTTGTCATAATGCACATCAATTTCATTAGCATTCTTTCCTATCACCTTTCTTCCATGTACACTTAACTGTAGCTGTTTCCAAAGTTTCAAAACCAGAAAGATACTGTTGTTATTGTTGTTATACTAAAAATGTATTAAATGTTACTTGTCTGTAGACTTTGTTTCACTAAGCAAGCTTTTTTTTAAGAACCTCCTGCAAGTTTTGCTATTCAGCAAAACACATCACTGTTTTTGTTTTAGCTTGTCAGGCTATTCATTTTGTGAGCATCATACAGATTTATTTGAAAGGTAAGGGAAGTATGTGAATGTTGCCAGCTGTTGAATTCCAAAGTCCTGAAAAGTATAAAGCATATCACAAGTGTAAATTTGTCACCAGTTATTTCCTCCAGACACAAATTAATTTCCTATGATTAATGAATCCCAATATCATTGTTCTTCCACTGTTTTGCTTAATTAATAATCATGTTAAATACTTTTTCATCAATCGTGAAATGCCATGGAAATAAGATAGATGTCCATTATCTAACTTAGGGTTTGAAAATGTTATGCATTGTACAATATATAATGACTTAGTTGTGAAAATGCAATTCATAGCTGCAAAAATAACGGGAGGCTTTCTATCCAGATTTTGCACTTGGACTTGTCTGCAATATTCAATTGCAGAATTCATTAGTTTCTGCTCATAGTAATAATTGCAAGAAAGGGAGAAGAATCTAACCTTCATTTTGGAAAAATTCCATCAACAGAAATGTGACGGTAAATAGTATAAGTCTGGTATTAACAGAAAAGAATGAATTAAAGTAAGTTCAGGTAATGGGGCAGGAAGGGATGAGGGAAGATATATGTAACGTGTATGTAAGTTTGCTATTATTTCACCAACATTTTCAATTCAGTTGGAGTAATTATAATTCCCAGAACAAAGCATTTCTTTGTCAACATAAATATAATTCTAATAAACTATAGGTCATAAATTTAATGTACTGTGTAATTATTCAAGAGGGTTAGAAACTAGATATATACGTTAAAAGTATAGTGCAGGATTTCCCACTTCCTAATTTCTCCTCAATCTCCTTTAGGTTTAATTCATTTTCTTGCAGTTTTCTGTCACTCACAATCTAAACATGATTTGAAGATATACATAAGCGTAGAGCTGCACAATCAAGCTCCATGGAAGCACAACATTAATACAAGGGTCACTATATATGTTTGAGACAACAAAAAATAATCATAGAAACTTTGAGTAGGCGTAGGCTTTCACGGCCGGTGTTCGAAATTCTAAAAGAGTCTTCCGGGCTGATTTGCCGTGGTCTGCTGGAGTAACTTGGTCCAGACGTTTCGTCCACTGCTGCGGTGGACATCATCAGTGGCGTGGTCGAAGTCTTCTTGGTGAAGGTACAGTTGCGTCTGAGGCGTTGACCTTCACCAAGAAGACTTCGACCACACCACCGATGATGTCCACCGCAGTAGTGGATGAAACGTCTGGACCAAGTTACTCCAGCAGACCACGGCAAATCAGCCCGGAAGACTCTTTTAGAATTTCATAGAAACTTTATTATACACACCTGAAGCTATAAACAGTGAAGCAATACAATCCACCAATATCACAAAGTATATAGAGACTAATAACTTGTATAAAATTGAGTAGACCTCAATACAACCAATGCATTTCAGCACCTAGTTTGTGCCGTTTTCAAAGTAAACTCCTCTGTCTCAGTTTACCTGGAAAATGGCACAAACTAGGTGCTGAAACACGGTGTGTATTGAGGTCAACTCAATTTTATTGAAGTGAAGCTATTAGTCTCTATATACTGATACTGGTGAGTCAGAAACATTACGTTTACCTCAGTTTCTCAAAGAATTTCCCCTGGCACTGTATGCAGCACTCCATACTCACTTCTGGAAGCATCTACACCGCAGTTTCCAGCACTGCAGATAACTCCCCTGCTAAAACTGTTTCTTCAAGATTGGAAAATCAGCAACCTCAGTCAGTTCTTCACAGTAGAGAACAGGAAAAAATTGCTTGGTCTAAGTTGAGACTATAGAGTGGAGGGGTCAATTTTTCCTCACCTCTGTAAAGAAACTCCATTGTTACATTAGAGTTGTGAGCTTAATGCATTGTGATGCTGTAATGAAATGCCCCTTGTCTTTGGGCACTTTTCTCGGGTTTTCTGAAACACCTTCGTAAGACTAACTTGAGTGCACTATTTTGCAGTAACAGTTCTCTAATTTTCAAGCCCAATGGTTGCCATGTGGCCACTTGTGAAGAAAGCAGCAACCATTTCTTTCCCACATTCCTTGATCTCTTGAATTTGAAGAGAGGTTGGTCATCCGAGAACATCCAAATCGAGGACTGGCATTTTGATTCAGGGTCAAATGACAGATCCATATTTATTTAAAATAAGGTGAGATGTTTCATAGTTAAATATTTGCAGCATTTCTTTGCACCATTCTGCCCTGTACAACTTCTGTGGTTCAGTCAAATTATGATGCAGTCGCCTTGAAGACCTATTTTACATGAAGGTGCTCTTGAAGGATGGTTAAAATACTCTGCAAACTAATGCTTGCTGCCACCTCAATTCCTAGTAGGTTGGTTTACATCTTCCGTAATCACTGTTTTTGCAATGGTGATGCTTTTCTCAGTCACTACGGTTGTTGGCCTGTAACTCTTCTCTTCACCTTAAAGAGATAGTCAGCTCCTCTTTAATTCGCTAAACCAGTGGAAGACAGTAGCACGTGAAGGAGAAAGGTCCCAAAAACCCCCTCAACCACTCAAGTGGCTGCATTTCACTTTAGCCACATTTTAAATCCTACAAAATCATCGCACAAAAATGCTCTCTTTGAATCTCCATTGCACTTGCAAGAATTTTCACGTTTTCTAAGCTTTGAACATAAAATGAGGGAAAATGAATGATTAAACAAGCTCTTGCTGCCATTGCAATACCAGTGAGTCAGCTATTTCAACCCAGCAACAATGTTTTCTCTAGGGCTGGTCAATATCCATGTCTCAATACTTATCAATAGTAAATCTGGCCTAAGAAAGCTACTTAATATCAACACCACTAATATAAAACAAGAGCAGTAAAACAGAAAAACTGATCTATTTAGTTTTCTTCTTCAGAGAACTTCAGTCAGGAACCAATCAGGGCATTCACTATGGTCATGTGCTTACAGGTGCTATGAGTGTTTGTGCGCTCTTACTTCGGCAGCACTATACCCTCGTACAGAGTCAAGCATGATAAAATGTATCCCTAAAACTTGGCAATTAAGTAACCTCGATAAAACCTTCAGTATGGATTCCTTCTTGCCTTGCACATGAGTATCTTCATTTGTTGTGCTAGTTTTGAGAGAAGACGGACAAGAAAGCTGTACACCCCTCATTTTGATTCAGCATTACCTTTAAAAATTCCAGGAATACAAGGAACACTCACAGCAATGTATTAATGTCAACTTATTGTTACATCATTTTTAAATTGAGTATCCCCACTGATCATATATACGTATGGTTATCTCTTGCATCTGAGACTGAATCTTTCATCTTTAACTTGAGAAGTACTTCCCTGTGAATTTAGTTCTCTATTAAATTGGTAGAGGAAGTAGTTGCAGTGTGTCATTTCAAGAAGTTCAACTCCCAAGAATTTTGTATGGCATTGACAGTGTGAATTGGAGTATTTTTGTTGTGAATGATGTTTTCAATGTTTATGCTGCGTTGGAGGAACAGCCCTCCTGTTTTCAAGGGGCATTGTTGCCACGAGCTGCTTTCTTCCCCAGATCACTTCACTCTCATAACTTTGGTGCTTGACATTGGGAAGGTCCAAACTGGTCAATAATATTTAGATGGATAATAGTAATGGAACCATTTTTCATCACCTGTTACAATGCAGAAACATGTGAAGAATCTCCATTGTTGTATTTTAGGCCATTTTTCAACACCAGTTTAGTCAGGTGACCTTCAAAGAAATTAATCGCCTAATGAAAAGAAATTTGTTTCACTACTAATCCAATATAAGAGGTACCTCTAAATCCATATTGTCACATCTTTCCTAATGGCAGTATTTTTTGCAGCTGTCTTTCAGTGATTTCTGTCACCTTTTAATTCTGTACACCAACTGAAAGTTGTTAAAAAAGCTGAAATGTCTATGTCTCAAAGCCAAATAAATCTCTCAGATATTCCAGACATAAGCTGCTTCAAAGGTCATAAAAGATATTGCATAAAAATGTTTTTTTCAGCTCCATTGTGCAATAGTGAGCACTTCTTTCATCCTGCATTGTTGAGTGTGCACGAGTGGTTAAGGTTTAGAAGGAATAAACTATTTAAGCCCTAAACACCTTGACCATTGCTGATTCATTCCGCATTCCTTTGTTTTCTGGTCTCTCGGAATGCCTTGTATCCTTTACAAAGGTGGCTAGCTATCGTGTTGAGACCTAATTAAGTTTGTGCTAGTGTATAAACCCTTTTTTTATCTTTTAACCTCCAAACTGCTTGCTGTCACACAACAGATAATTGCCATTGCATCTGCCTTTTTTTCATCATGTACTAGAGGATCTACTTCTGTACCTATTTTGTATGTCCTTTGAATTAGTCATGTGCTGTTATCATTCCAACATTCAGTGAAGATCAACTCTATTCACAGAGCAGTTAACGAGTCCTGTTATTTTGTAGTACCCATATCCTGCAGTTGACTCCCAATAAGTACTCTTTGTTTTCCAGCAGTCCTTCCAGGGTAAACCCTCGAACATATGCATAAGGTAATCTAAAAATATGTTGTAAAATATTTGTTAATCAAAAAAACTCATTTATCCCAGCTTTGATGGACCTGCTCACATACTTGTGCCAAAAACACACGGGAATAAAATATAATTTTATTTACACATTCACAATATTTCAGCTTGAGTTTGAAATATGGCTTAAAATGTGCCCAGTCAATTTTTTGATAAAGCAGCACACCAATATTCTGAAAACCAACTGAACATTAACTCATTCCTTTTTAAACTATGTTTATGTTTGAGGAAGGAATGGTTGCATTTTTCAATGCTGGATGAATGTTGTGGAAAATAGACATGTGAAGATTGAAGATGTATAGCTCATGTTCTAAGTATCGTAGAGACAGGAGTTTTGTGCAACTATGATCAGAAAACAACACTGTATAATTACAACATTGGCATCTGTCTTTAAAAATATTTATCCAAGTGTAATTAATGAACATAATATTCTAACTTAAAATATACAAAGTGATATAAACAGTGAAACTTTTCAGATGATTTGTAGAAGTATTTGAGTCGACCTATAGACACTTTAAGTTTCACTTAAACTTTTTATCGGGACACGTTTGATTTCATTATTAATGGTTTCTCAAGTGGCATTTTAAAATTAAAAATCTGTTGTGATTGTGCTATCTGGGTTGCTGGATGTAAGCTTCAGGATGTCGTCTGCTTGTGATATTTCAAAATTCATGGCTAGGTGAACATTATCCTTTTGTATTTTTTCCAAGTTATCAGTTCAGTTGTAGTTTTACAGGTTTTAATAATTTTATGTCCTGTGCTGAGTCGATCAGAAATGATGGGCTATGGCTGATTTGTCAATTTGTTCCAGTTTTATGTTCTTGATGCATTCCTTCAGTTTTGTTTCCAGGTTTCTTTTAATTTGGCCAATGTATGAAAACAAGATTGAAAGAACATATCAGGAACTTAAACAAATTGACAAATCAGCCATAGTTCATCCTTTATGGTTAACTCAACACACCATAAAATAGGATATAAAATTATAAAACCACGTAAAAACTACAGCTGAACTGATAATTTGGGAAACAACACACCTAAAGAGGAGTATTCACCTGCCCATGCATTTTGAAATACAATAAGCAGACGACATCGTGAAGTTTACATCTAGCAACACAGTGACAACCACAACCGATTTTTCCTCTTCAAACGCCAGTCAAGAAACTGTTGATAATGAAGACAACAGTCATTAAAGTGCGTCTGGATAAAAAGTAATTTAAGTGAAACTAAAAGTATCTGTAGGTTGACTCAAATACTTCTACAAATCGTAATATTCTCAGTTCAGGCACAGTGTTGTTGTTTGTAGTGTTTAACGCCCGCTTTTACTACTACGGCACCGCAGGCGGTGACACTGATGATACATGGAATGAAGATGGAGCACCGGTGGAATGAGATGGCGGGGGAAACCGGAGTACCCGGAGAAAACCCGCCCTGACGCCACTTTGTCCACCATGAATACCACATGCGGGTTCCTGAGATCGAACCCGGGCTGCCTAGGTTGTAGGTGAGTGCGCTAACCGCTCGGCCACGGCGCTGCCTGGGCACAGTGTTCACTGTATTCAGCAGTGCTAGGAGAAGGGCAAGCCTATGATTTGCTGAGCTCTTCTGTATGCCTTGCCTTCATATGCCTTCAACTTTTGCACCCGTTTGAAATGTCAGATGATACATTATTTAACTCTCTCCAGCATTTGTCATAGTTCAGTTGCAGGCTTTGTTACACTTTTATGATTTCATCTTAATTAGGCAAATTAACAAAATAATATTTCATGGCTGATTTTACAAACTCATATCTTTAAAATTCTGTTCTGTGTAAATAATAAATATACTTGAGTTGTGGTTCCTTAGCATTATTAGTATGATATAATAATATTCTCTTATTTCTAGTTTTCTTATGATACTCCATCCAAAATAAAGAAGATTCAATTTTTAGGATATCAGTAAATTATTTTCATTCCCTCTTTCTCCCCTTTCTAATTTTGTCACATGCATTTAGTGCATAATTCTGTCACAGAAGTAAATTTATACTGAGTAGATGTTAGATTTATGGTAATTGTTGAGAAAGAGAGCAAAATTTCTGGTTTTGATTTTAATGACATTTTTGGAAATAGCTGCATGTGTTTCAGTTTGTGTAGTAGTTGTAGTAAACCTGTTACATTTTGGAATGCTAAATAATTGTCGCATTTGTCTTAAATGGCAGCATGATTAAATGTATTTATGGAGATGCATTATATGGGAATCAATATTGTACTTAACTACATAAGGTGGGTTTGGAAACACCACCCCAAAATTAAACCTGGTTTGCGTTTTATCGTTATTCTTATGTGAAGAAATGTGTAAGAGCAGCAGTTTCGCAATGATCCATATTAATAACAGTATGCTCCGTAAATTTAAATTAAATTTTGTAATGCATTTTTAGGAAGATTCTGGCCTTTAAATGTGTTGCAGTATCAACATCTTTTATCAAACAGAAAATATTGCTTTTGTTAGCAAGTCATGTACCTAAGCTGAGCAAAATTTGACGGTTATTAAGGACGAAGCAATCATGTGCATAAGCAAAACATGACAATTTTTTACTTAACATTTTAGGGGACTTTAGATACTGTATGAATTGCATATCCAAGCATAAAGCTTGAATGAAAAAAAACAGATTTTGGATAAATAGCTAGCTGCTTAAAGGGAAGGGAATCCTTCTGCAAAATAGGACATGGGATATTCATGACTTGACAAAGAGTAGCTTTTGCCTACCTAAAGTAAAAGCTTGAGTTCTAATAGAACAGACTGGATAACCATAAAATTAAAAGATTTTGTAAGAGTTGATTATGACTAGTTCCTGCTGTAAATGCAGAAATGGATTGTATTAAAAACATTTTTGCTTTGTTAAGTGTGTTTTTAGGCCTGTTATTAGTTTGGGTGACATTGATTCAGTCCATAAGAAATAAACTAAAAAGTGAATCCTAAAGTTACACACTATTTTCAGGGGGGATTGGGATTGGAATATGGTAAAGTTATTTTAAGATTAACCTTCCCTTGGAAAACTTTTGGTTGCATCTTTAACATTCGTATATAATGGTTAAAACTGTTTGAACCCTGTATAAATATTGATAATTTTCATACTGTTCTAGGGATCCCAAATTTTAAAATAAAAAAAGCAGGACACCAATAATAAAGATATAATTTGTATTCACCTTTAGGAGGCCTATATGGTATTTACAGTCGCTTCACTGCTAGAAGGTAATGTTGCCACTCTGCTGGGTTTTGTGAACTGTATTTTGTAGATCCATGAATCAGAGTCAACATTTTACGATTTTTTAAAAGGAAGTCAAAAAAAAAACCCACACTTGTAGTCACTGAAATGATGTTTTATTGTAATTACAGCTTTCAGTGTGTCAATGTCCATGCAATTCACTCTTTTGTCCAAACTACATTCACAAAGGAGAATAAACGCTCCACAGCAGCATTGGTTCCCTGAATACAAAATGAGAATTTTAGCAGTTGCTTAAGGTTTTCAAGTGATAGTCCTCTTTAAAATACTGAAACACTTCCTGCCAGTGCTCGAAAGGAGATAATTTGTTTTTCATAGCACTTTCCCACTGTCCATGTAACGCATAACATTTTCATTAAATAACATATTTTCATTAACTTAACAATCAAATCTGTCTATAATAAACTTGGGAGTTCTGTACATTTTCCCATGTGTAAGGCATCTTTAGAGAAGTCCATGCCAAGCAAGAACTCATCAAGTGGATAACTCCATTCCTTTAGATACTCAATATGTCATAAAGATCATAGGTTGTAGACTCAAAACTTTGCTTACTAATTCCACCTTCAGATTTTAACGAGCGAGAAGATTTTTCTCTCCCTATGTGTGAAAGTTGCTTGTCTTTCGATTTTCTACATGCATGATTAGATAATTTATAATCGAATGTACATCTGCTTGTGAAATATTATCCTGCTCAAGGTGTTTTATTGAAGAGTTAAACAATTCAAGTTGATTATACAAAAATGTAAGAAACAGCAATGAATTTTCAGATGCAAAGTATTTTTTTAGCATTGTTGGACTTTTTTCACTGATAAGAAATATGATTTCAAACTGGGATATATGGCGATTATACTCTTTACAGCGTGCATTAAGGATAGCCACCTAGTTTTAGTGTGTCCTAATATGTTTTTAAATTCCACTTCTATGAAATTGCAAAACTCCTTTTGTGTTTGAACACGCACCATGTGTATGTGAAAATGTTGAAAAATTTTGCCAACAGTAAGTTGAATGTCTACTGGTAAACAGTCAGTTGTTTGTACAGCATTACGTAATATATGTGCTACACAACCCATGCCAATTACTTCTGTCTTTGTATTGTTCTTAAGTTTGTGTTACACATTATTAATCACTTTTCTTTTTGATCCACCAAAGTTAGTGTTTGTATTATCTGCTGAAAATGTCACAATTTTATCGGTTAGCTGGGCATCATGAAGTGTCTGCATTATGTGATCGTTAGCATGTCAGACGTTTCATGCGTCAAGTTTGAGAAAGTGACTATTTTTATTTTAATCTTCTCTAATGGAACAAAATAATGAACACGGAAACAACTTATATGCTTATAATTAGATGAGTATCATTACTGATATCCATTTAGCTTCTGTGAGTTCTTTTATTTGAGTGTAAGCTAATGGAGGCAGAACATTTAAAACTTTGCTTTCACCTTAGTCTGTGCACAAGTAAATTTAGATTCAAATAACTTCCGTATATCTGAAGGTGTGCAGTCCATTGATTTGAAACTCTGAGAAGTGAATGCTCCCTCTTTAGCCACCAGCACCATTTCACTGTCACCCATACACTTGTTGGGAAAATACAAATCAATTGTTTCAGGAGACACACGCAAAATCTGCTTCTGTGTGTTTCTTAGTTTCAATATGTCTTTGAATATTTCTACCGCCATGGTTGATTGAAAAAGTAGACTTGCAAATAGCACAAAACACTTTATCCATGTCGTTTCCAACGCTAGTAACAAAACAAAATTTGCATTTTAAAACATCCGAAAACATGCACTTTTGCTTTGGTGGCATCTCACTATCATAAAACAATGAACCCAGTCCCGACACTCGCAGAGAGACTCACAACACGTATTGACTTCTCTTCCTTCAATCATATACTGCTCAAGTGCTCATAGTATAGTATTGTTGGTCCGACTTAATGGGTTACAGTTGACAGGAAAAATTGCCGCACTGTCTTGCATATGCTAACTAGGAAAAACAGTGTTGTCACATTTTCATTTGAAAAGAGACAGCAAGATAATGCATAATAAAAAAGGCTTTCTATTAATGTTATTGTTACTTTCATAATTAGTTTATTATTGACTTAGTAGTAGCTTCCTGACTTCAATTAAAGCCACCTTAAAAGTTGCAAGAATGTTTAATTTGAAAGATGTTCCATACAGTTGGGCAGGCGATAAAGAATGCTTTCATATTCCAGTTATATGAAATGAAAATGCAACAACTATAATCTTACTGTGGTGGTGACTATTTTTGTGTCCTACGTTTTTACTGCCCATGTCACAATTTGAGGCACCAATCTCTCATATTTCCTCCAGAGGAAACTATACTCAGCTAATGAAGGCATGAAGCAAAACAAGAATTTAATAGAAAAGTAACATTAAAAAGCAGTACAAATGTGCGTCCCATGAGACATAGGTGGGACACAGGTTTCAAAATCGCTACTGTCCCACTTTATACTGTTCCTAATTGAACTGGGTGCAATAACAATATTAGCCATTATCATTCTCTTTTCCATAAATTGGCATTTTTGTAGTCTTGAGCTTTTTAAGCACAATTTCATAACATTAGTTCCACTATCTGGTAATACAGGCTTATAAAAATTCAAGCTTTTGCCGCTTATAGTACTAAATGTTGTTTGGTTTTTTCTCAAATTAAATGTTTTTCGTGAGAATTATTGCAGCTACTGCTATTTAATTCCCACAAAGACAACATCCCACTCATACCTGGAAGGCTTATGTTATAGAAACATTTCCTTTAATTTACTTTTTTTTGTGTGCAAAGTATTGGAGTACCTCCTTAGAATTCATTAAAACAGGAATATCCATTTTGCATTCAAAGTAATGTGCATTATATGTAGTATGCATCAAAAATAGCCTAAATTCAATTTCCTCAGGGGCTGTAATAACTAAGTTGTCAGCGGGTCTTTAAACACAACACACTCACTCATTCAATTTCCTCCTGAATCACCATCTGCCATACATGTTCTAGTGTTTGAAATTAGGTTAACTGGTATAGACCTTATGGAATACAATGACATGTTTTCTGAATTAAATATTTCTATGACTGTCAGTAACAAGTGCTTGTTTTCCTATCAGGATATGACTGATGTAAAGCCATAAAATATGTAATAAGTATCTTTCAAGTGATTAATACATATAGAATCCAACTGAAAATCGTAGTTGAAGAGCTTCAGATGCTCTTTACAGAGAACGTATAAATTGTCTTGGTCTAACTTAATGGTTTGGGAGTTACATGTCAAGTCAGTGGTTCAAATCTTGGTTAGTGTGAGTTCTCTCTTTGAAGAAATAGGGAATAATACCACTGAATAACTAGCTTCACAGAACAATAAATTCTGCAGATGAAAGTGAAAGTTAAATCATCTTTTGCAAGAACACCAAAATCCTCAAATTTGTCAAAAAGAGGAGAGGAAATTACCTGTCGACTTCAAGGAAAATTGAATAATTTTTTTCGGGTAATTTATTGCCAGGATGTAGGTCTACCATTTAAAGCAACAAGTTTGAGTTTGAAACTTACGGTGAGTTACTTGGAGAAACTCCCTGACTGGATATTTAGCCTGTGAAGACAAATAGTTTGAGCTCTGTAGTCCATTGACTCATTGGATATTAAGTTCTCCAATTTTGACTTACCAGCAGCCATGCAATGCAGGTGGGGAAATTGGTTTCAACAAGTATTTCATGCAACACCAGTCCTAAATAAATGGAGGGTAAAATATTGGGTGAAGTGCAGAAGCCTGTAGTTTGCTATGTAATCCAAGCTGAAAGCATAGACATATCAGCATTACACAATTATGCAGCTGTTGATGTATTGATGACCCAAAGAAACCCAAGATAAAGAATTGGTGGCAAAACACTGTGATATCCTCTGAAGGTCATCAGTAATAAGAATTCTGCAAAATCTACAAGGTTTGAGATAGTTTTGGTCATTAGATAATAGGAACTCTTCTCAAACAAGCCTGACATCAAGATGAAATCTAGTTAGAAACCCTATTAGATATTTCTCTTGAACATGAGTTTAAATATTTAAAGTAATTTTTTGTGTGGTACTCATCTGTTTACATAAGTCTACACAAAAAAATTTCCATTTTGAATAGTCTCCTTTTTGCTGCTTTATTGATTCATTTGGCCATTCATGTTGCAGTGTGCACATTGTCTTTGTTGCTGCCTGAAGAATCATTTGGGAGGTTAACTATTGTATTTCATTTTATCATGGCATGTGTTTGAGGAATAACTACAGCTTCTAGATCAACAGAGTGGACAAGGACAACACTAAAATCCAGAATATTTATACCATGGATCCCAAAATCTGGAATTTCACTACTAATACTTTAGTTTTGAGGTGTTTTATCAGAAGTTCAAGAAGAGCTATTTTGCACACATTGGCCATATATTTGCCTTTGCAGTTATTTAACTTATTTACTCATTTTCTGCTAAACAGTCTCAGACTCAAGATGTTGGTGCCATCTGGACCTTCAAACCCACTCAAAATGAAACCTATAGCACCTCACAGTTCTAGGGATCTTCTAAGGTGTTCTTAATTGCAGCTTTTGAATAATTACCGCATATAGGTAGTTGCATTTTGACACTTTCTCTTTTTAATTGAAGCTAAGATACCCAGTATTTCTACAAAATAGGTCTTCTCTGAGATTCTGAGAAGTTTGGTAATTGATATGAAGATGTTTATCTATGGCTATTGTTTTATTTACATCTGTAATCTATTATTGCATAATGCTAGTCATGTTGTTGCTCATCTTTGTATGGGATTTTCATCCCAAGCATCAAGTTTAATGTTACATAAACATTTACAGCTACTAAGTTTCAGGAAAATTTTAGGTGGCAATTTTCCACATCTGTAAAAGTAATGACAGCAACACTGTTCTTGTATCTCAGTCCATCATTCAGCCTCTGATTTAAAGTATTGCATCTCCACTGTTGAACTTTGTAGTATTAATCCTTAACCACAATTGTGGAGTCTCTCTACGTACTTAAATGCCACAAATAAAAAAATCTAGTTGTTCTCTTAAATGGTCGCTCAAAATCACTGTTCACATATATTAGTCACACTAGCAAACAATATTCAAGGCACATATGAGTACTACACCTGTAGTACAAGTTAACTTGAGTTTGTTTTCTCTCTGTTGATCACCGTGATATTTGTTGATGTTAATGCTTGTTTCCAGTCCACCGGATAGGAACAACATTCACAGCTCTCTGGAATTCTCATATTGGTAACCCTTTCTTCAAGGTTCTGTTGCTTGATAGAACCTTTCAAGAGATTTATTCATTCTTGTGAGTGTATCCCTTGATTTTAAAGAGTGATGTATGTATTCATGGCACCCATGTAAACAATGTGGCCATCTTTATATCTGATGGCCTATGCAGTATTTGGCACACTGTACATCTGCTGCATCTACCCACCTTTTATGTGAGTAGACATAATTTCTGAGTTGTTCATTCCATCAATGATACATAGTTGAGTATTATGGCTTTGCTTTTCTTAGGTACATGAGAAATCATTTTGACTGTGTAAAGCCGTATATACTACTTGAAACTTTCCAGTCCTTTTGAGGCTGAAATAGTGGAAAAATTTATCTTCTGTTCTTCATTGTTCCTACGTTATTTAGCCCATGTTTTAACAGTATATTTGAAAGTTCCAAGGAAATGTACCACATTTAGTAGTCACATTTCTGTTGTTACTGAAAGTAGGTTTACATTGTCTTAGTATATCCTGCCAAGGAATAAAGTTTGTTCTTGCCTTCAGATAATACTAATCATCCCAAAATGGAGTTAAGTATTATAAATGCAATCCATTTTGGTTTCTACTAGCCACTGAAGTATTAGTCCATATTTTGCTGATTTTGAAGGTGCATACATTTTAAAACTGCAGTATCCTCTGAATGTAACCTACTTTATTTATGCTTGCATTAGCAACAAGTAATAGAAACTGGGAATTTGCTGTAAATTAGTTCAAATGTTGCAAAAATGTGTGCTGGCACCATCCGCTCTGCTGTCAAGATTGTCACATCTCAATCACTGCAGACCTAAGCTGATGGCAAAGTCACTCAAATATATCTTGACTCATTCTATCTGAAGCAAAGATCAAAGATCTTCGTTTGATTTGAAAATTTCACTGTAAATGAGGAAACCAAGGAAGCTTTTCAGTTCTGTAAGATTACAAGAAACCTAACTCTTGTCCGAATGGACCTATTTCTCTTTCACATTTTCAACATTTTGTTTGTCCATTTTAGTTTATTTTCCAGCATATTATCTGTGAGAATGTATTTAGATCTACTTTGTTTCTTGTATGCAACACAGGAGTTTTCACTTTTATTATGCTCTGGAAATCCGGAAATCGTGTAGGCTGCACTAAGACCACTTGAAACTATTTTTACCATAAAAATATTTATTTCTTATAATATTGGTTGCACTGCTTTGGCTGTCTTCATCACTTTCAATTGACACACAGTATCAGGATTGCTTTGAGTGCAGTCTCCATCCAGAGATAAAGAGTCTCATTGCCAACTCATTAATAAAAACCTACCACAATCATGAATAGAGCCTGAGCTTACTCACACACAATGTATTTATTAAATCTGTTTACAGCCCAGTTGGAATGCTTGTAATTAAGAAAATGCACTCAAAATTTAGTCACAGTGTTCTGTCTAAAAGCACAGACATTGCAATGTACTCTGACTAGCCCAAGATAAACCACTGCACACTGCCCTTCAGTATTCCTCTACTCTTTGAAGAACATACCAGTGACTGCATAAATCTGACTGATTGCTAGGCTCAGTGCAGAGAGATTTCCTGATATTTTGTGGTAATGCAGATATACTTGAAAAGAACTGCTTTTGTACATAAACCTAACTTTGCTCACTACAAACCTAACCCAGGAAGCTTCCACAAAAAGAACATTGGTTTTCCATGAAATCAACTGTATCTCTTTCAGTCTGCTAGACAATGGTTCCACTTTAGAAGCACATTCTGTCCAGAACGCATTGGGTATCACAACTTGGAATAGAAGTTGTTAATTTATTATCAAAGATTCTGCTCCTCCAACAAACTAATGTGCTCTGCAGACTTTAGAAAGAAGTTCCATTGTTTTTATGTTACTTTATCCTGCTTCAAATAAGGAAAGTTGCAGTGAATTCATTTAAAGTTGTGTAATGAATAATGTTACATTTATAACAATCTTTGGATACTTAAACTAATTATTTGAAACTAATTAGCATGGATTTGAAAGTAAGATAACTTCATTTAAAATTACAAATTCTGGCATTGTTTGAAATTACTTATAGGTGCTCAAGTGAATTTTCTCCCTTGAAGAATATATTTGAGGAATGATTTTGATAAGCAGATTTCCTAGTGCATTGTCAGCAAAGTTAGTCTTATCTCTGGGAGAAGCTGAAATGAACTTTAGTGTATTCTGATACTTCATGCATTCCAAGAAGCTTTGTTTATTTTTGGAAATTTTGATAGTTGCCAACAGCATTTGTTTTAGTTTGTTTGAATTCTATATACTTCTTGAATTAAATGAGGAAGGTCCCTCAACATTCACTTGGACAAGTATCCTGAGTCCAGCAGACATCGTGGCATATGTCTGTTCAAGGCAGGCAGTTATTGTGGTGCAATATAAAGTTTAAATTTTGTGTTCAGATGAAATCAGACCAGACTGTGCACCTTAGCTGAGTTGTAAGAAACTGAGTTTATAATTGTTACAAAGTTTATTGGTAGGCTTAGTAGTCAAGCTACATTAAGAAGGTATCAAGTTATCTGTGGTGGCAGCACAGTATGAGGAACTGGTTCTGTCAGCTTTGGGCTACTTGGAGAATCAAGTGGAGATGCAGTGATTATGTAATTATCCTTGGGAAGTTTCCAAATTCCCTATGAAAGCAAAATAATCAAACTATTTGTTTTGCGGCTATGGCATTGAATTTTTCAGTCTAATTCTGCCTTTCTAATTTGAGAAAGCTTCACTGTTTTAAACACTTCCATTAGTCAAGTAGAAAAATATTTTGTGATATTAAATTAGCAGCGTATATACAGTTTACCCTTTTATCTTTAATTTTAGTTGAAACAAATATCATTGGATCACTTGGTAGTATTAAAAGTATTAGTATCCTCCGTCAGTCATCTACACAAATTGAGCTGTTCAGCTAGAGTTCATGTTTGAGTGAGTTGGAATGATGGAGTTTTCAGTTGTAGAAAAACTTCCATTCTAGGTTCAAGAGTGGGTTAATTCATTCTCACATTGCAGAATATGATGGCAAACCGCCAGTGTCAACTTACCTTGTGCAACCTTTGGCAAGTCATGATACCTATCCATCGCCTAGCCTAGCCAAGACCTTCCTTCTGGCATGACACTTTGAAGTGCAGGTAGAGAATGTAAATATACACAGAATAAAAATAAGAAACCAGTAAACAGCAACTTCATAACAGTTTGCTGCTTATTTCTCCAATTAGAGTACGTAGACTCTAATCCCAGGGCTGGAATACTGTGCGGAAGATTTAAGAAATCTATGGGAAACAGGCGTTAAACACATTGTACTTCATGCAAGTGTTATTGATAAAATCTACTTCAAAAATGGTGTAGTTGTTTATGTGTATATTATATATTTTGGGAAGTAAATAGAGATTAAAACGGTACATCTGTTAGTTAATAAATATATCTCTGAATTAGAATGTTTTTTGATTTCACATAGTTACGTTTTACGGCAATAATCTGTCCAGTAGGAATATGTATCCTGCAAGGTGTTCAATTACTTTGATCAGAATGCTGTTTTTTAATAGTATTTGCAGTGTAAATATGTCATCACTCTTTTCAAAGTGAACAACCACAAAACTACAAAATGATATTTGGCATCTTGGAGCATATAACAGCAGTCAACTTGCGCAGTAGCACCATTTCAACTATATTGTATGAATTACTATTAAATTATTTGTAATTAGCATTGTACCAGTTTTGAAGCTTTAGGGAAATATTTAAGACTAAACCGTGAGGTCCGTATGAAGTATTCAACATGGAATACATCCTATACCTTTTCAGTAGGCTTACAAGTCTTGAGGTATGAAGTTAGGATGTCAGCATTTAAAGTTAAACAGGTTATCTTTATTACTACTGCTGTTAAGTAATCATTGTTAAAAACTAACAAAGCATATGTTTTCTTGTTCTTTTTATTATTATTTTGATAATTTCCAATTCATTCTTTCATTTATTCATCCTAAAATTCTGCAGATTGCCATAAGTTGTATATCTTCTAGTGCTCATAAAGGTTTCACATTACTACTTTATTTATTCTGTCTTCAAATTAATAAAATACAATTTCAGTAGGATTTGCAGGTTAGAATTAGGCCATACTCATACTGGAAATGAGTATGTTATTTATTGAAGTAGAAATTTCATTCAAGACTGGGATTTCTAGCTGTTACAAATACAGGTACGTCCTTAGGATATGTCTTGTGGTATCATGAAAATATAACTTCCTAAACATAAAATTATGACATCTGATGTGGCTTTACCTCGTAGTGTAGAAAAATTTACACTCTGCACTCCCAAAAGAGCCGCTTATAGTGCTACATACTGAAAATCAGTTTCTGCCATTTGTTATACAAAATGAAATAGCCTATTGTGTCTCTTGAAGGACAATGGGCGTCTACAAGAAGGAAGCTCATGTCTCCATTTTGCTCACACAGTAAGCTAGTCTACGTAGGTGGAGTTTGTACACTTCACCTGATTAACATTAGATATTTAGATTATAATGTTCAACACTTCTGTCACCGAAATATGTCTTTAGTTGTCAGTGCTGGTCCTTTCAGGTTGTCTTCTCAGCTCCTTCCACTCTCTTCTGCATCGTGCTGCCCTGCTCCAGTGCCTGAAGGAGTCAGCCCATATGACTCTTGGCATCCTCAACTTCTCTTCCCTATGAAGGGGTCCCAAGTTATTATCTGTGCCCATCTGTTCCCTTGTAGCCTGCAGACATGTCCTCCCCACTTCTATTTTATTTGTGCTGCTTCTTGAACTATATTCGTGGAGGTGATTTCCTGTAGCTTCGTGTTGGTTATCCTGTCTTTTAGTGATATGCCAAGTATTTTACTCTCCATTTTCCTTTGGCATACTTCTGAAGTATTTTTCTTCTTGGCTGTGAGGGCACAGGTTTGGCAGCCACACAATAGGACAGGGAAGAGACAGGTGTGGAGGTTTCAAGTCTAAGTTTTCTACTTAATGATTGGTCATGAAGAATTCAATGCTCAGAAGGCTTTCCAAGCTTGAGCTTTTCTTCTTTTAATTTTTGTGTCCATTTAATTGGTGAATGCCACTAATTGACCCAGATATATGTATTTATCCATATACTGCAATTGAGTCCCTTTTAGTCTGATTGGTACTAGTGCTATATTTGTCTTTAGTAGTGTCTTGGTGAAGTTCATTGATAATCCTGTTGCTTTGCTGAGTGTGTTTAATTTGTGGAGCATTTGTTGAAGTTGCTTGGACGAGGTAGTGAATAGCACAACCACAGATTTGTTAGTCTAATGCTGTCACAGATATGTCACACTTGTTCCAGTTTGTTCCGAAATATGTCTTCCAAGTTGCAGGTGAAGAGCTTCAGGGAGATGGGGTCACCTTTTTTTGTGCCCCTGCCAAGAGTGAAAGCTTGATCCATTTTCTCTGTTTTTAACTTGGCAGCACTTTAGCTGTAGATTTTATTGAGAATTATGAATTTTGGTTCTATTCCTTGATTGTGCAGTGCCTGAAATACGTTGGTGTGTTCAACGGAATCAAATGCCTTTTTGTACTCTACAAAAGCACTGTATAATCTCAGATTAAACTCCTCTGTTTTCTCTATAATTTGGTTATTTGTTATATGTAAGTCTTTAAATAAGGGATTGTGAAGCATTGCTTTCCATCTCAGTTGATTCGATCTTGTGTAATTATATGCCACTGAAATATTGGGAATTTATCACTGTATAAATCTGCATAGTTTTTCCCCGTCCAGAATTAAAAAATAAGTTGCTTGTATTGAAAAACTGCATTTTAGTATATCTTCCATTTTGTGGTCCCAAGTGACGGTCTACACTGTTATCATTCCCTCCTATTTCCATCCCTTGCTTTTAAATATCACATTTTGATATCTGCTTTTGCCCATGGGAAACAACTTGGCAGTGCAAGTTGTGTCATACAAATATAAACAAGAGTTGGAAATAAAACTTCCAAAATCAAAATATCAACGTTAGTAAGCAAAAATAATTTCAAATAAGAAAAGCTATGCTAGGAAATTTTAAGATGATGACATTTGCAACATTGACCAATGCTTCAGAGGTGTGTCCATGACTAACACAAGAAAAAAATTGTTGGAACAGTTGAAATGACGTTATTAGAGATAATTTGCAGTATATGCATTGCTGGATCTAAAGAAAAGAGAAAGAAGAAAAAAGAAAGAAGTAAGACATTAAAGACAACTGTATTACAGATAACAATAGGCTACAGAAGCAACCTCACAACTGTTTAGAAGGGAGTATATTTGGATACCATATCAGATGTATATGCAAGCCCCTAAAGGAAATATGTTGGTTATTCAAGAAAAATTACAAAAGGCATTTTAAAAACATCTTAGAGTAGAACAGGTTATTTGGCATAAGTGATAAATGATACAGAACTGCAAATAACGTGAAATGCAGATATTATTTTTCTTTAGGCTTAGCTGAAAGTAATTATCTTAGAGTTTGTTCATTTATAAACTGAACTACATGGTCAGATAAACATCAGTAACTTTCACTTCCTAATAAGAGAAGAAAAGAAGGGATGAGCATTACATTTTTAATTTGATGATGCTCAAATATAACCTAATATACATATTGATCTCATTTGTATGAGTTGCATTGTAAAGAATGCTAGAGCTTTCTTCTGCTTCTGAATGGTGTTATAAAATTGTAGTACCTGTAATACCAGGCAGCAATTTGCTGCAGTGTATGTTTTTGACATTTTATGCTGCTTTTTGAAGTGACATTTTAAAATTTTGTTTTATTAATGCTCTTAAGGAAGGGGCTTAAAGTAACAGCATTCAGGAGTATGTGTTTCTTAGCTTAAACTGTGTATGAAGGAAATTATTCCTGTAACTTAAAATTTAATTGGGAGGGATGAATTTCCCCGTCATACTCAGCCCCTTCCTTTGCTCGTATCATTGCAGAGCTACTAGGAAGGGGCTGGGTTGGCGTTGGTGTTGGTGTTGGTGGAGTGACTTCTCCTCCTTACTGTCCCCTGTGTCGCAAGAGCTTCACACGTGCATGGTCTCTGCAGCGGCACATGGCAGATACACACTTCTACGTGCCGCAGAGCTTCGGATGTGATGTGTGTGGACGATCATATCGCTCTCGCAATAGTCTTGTGAGTCACAAGTCACAGTATCATGGTGGTGCTTCAGGTAGCCGAGGTGCTCCTTCTTCTTCCAAGGATGTGGCAGGCATTCCAGTAGTAATCGATGATAGTACAATAAAGGGAGAGAAACATGACATAGGAGGAAGTGAATGAAATGTGATTAGTGTGTAATGAAGCTTTAGAGCATTGTGTACAAAAAAAGAAAAATCAGGGTTTTCTGAAGCTTTTTATTTACCCATTTATAATTTTGGGAAACACCTTAGAGCATACCAAACTTAAAGCTTTCTCTCTTTTTATGTGGGGAAATGAGGGGAGGGATATGGGGTGAAAGCTTTAATTTTTGCATGTGATGGCTACTATAAAAAGAGGATCTATGTAGTTACTATCAAGTTCTAGTTCCCTCTGCCCTTTTCATATCTATATGGAGATGCAAGCATAGAGGAAAACTCAAAAGACAGTATTTTAGAGCAATGGATATTACTTGTATTTAAGAAAGAATCAGTAGCCATTAAATATTTGTTTTTATGTAATGAAAGAACAAAATAAAGATAAAATGTATATACAAAGTAATATTTATTGTTCTAACATGCAAACAAGGTTTTTGGTTTAGTTTGCTATGTTTCAGAAACCTACAACTATTTATTGAACATTAGTCTACATTAATATATTGTTCCTTTCAAATAATTTTTACAATTAAATTGAATGATGTTTTTATATAAAACAATTTCTTTTAAACTGACAGCAGTAATAACTATTGTTTTGTGATTTTCTTAAAAAAAAAATTTACAAATGTTAACTAAGCAGTTGGTAACACTGGTTTTAGTAGAAAATAATGTGTTTGTCGAAAATGAATATAGTTACTGTGAAAAATAACATTCAGTTAACTGTACTAGACATATTCTTGAAGCATTGATAACCAAATTGCTGGTTGTGCTTGCTTGTATCAACAATACATTTCTACCTCAGTTTAGATAGTAAGATTTTAATGAAATTATTCATTACACAATCTGCCGCAGGTGGAAAATAAGTTAAATGAAATGCATAAGTTTAGGATTTTCAGATATGTAAATCATAAGCATAGAAGTGCTGTTTGTTAACAGTGTGCTTACTGTCCCAAGTTTCAAGTCCAGTTGCAGAAAATTATATAATAGTTTATATTGGCAGTATTGTCATATACAGTTGAACCTGACTTATATCAACTGGAAGAGGGAAGATTACTTATAACTCAGAATTGCTTACATCATATTTAAAGAAAAAAATACAGAGGGCCTACTGTGTAAAATTTTACAAACAACAAAGACATGTATGAAGAAAACATTATTTTGAACTTGGTCCTCCTTTAAAGAAATCAGTTAATTTGGCTTGTTTCACTTTTCTTGTATACAGCTCATTTTGTTACTAATGAATATACGTAGCGTGGTATAAGCAATTTCTAAGTCTGAGTAATTTCGGTTTTGGTTTTGTGTGGATTAAGTTACACCTCGTATGAATTTTACTTTCTGATCTAGTGTGTACCATTTCCTTTTTCTGTTCTCCATGGATGATTATAAGCAACCGAGAACTGAAAGATAAAACCACTGTTCAACAGCAAACACCAGATACCAAAAATGTTTGTTTACTTCTCGTTTGTTGCTACAACATTGCTGTGCTGAAAGCCGCCTGCTTAGGTTGGGTCTTTGTCAAAGATATAAGAAAAATATACCTCAAATTTTTTTTAAGATAATGTATGCCATATGCTCAATATATTTACGTAAAACTCTGTTGTATTTCACTGAAATTTAACACGTATAACTGAATTATGTATAAATAAGGTTTTATTAACACGTTTCTAAATTACATTTTGCCAGGATCTACAAAAATGTACGAATAAATGCAAATTACGTAGAACTGGGTTATATATAAAGCAGGTTCAGCTGTATATATGCTTAATGTGTAAGTCATACAAGCATATTCATAGAGTTCAGATTTAGATAGTGAATAAAATAATAAAATATGAACACAGAAAAAATGGGGTATAATTTTGAATCAGGAAGGAGCAAGAAAAGTGTGGTGACAAATGCTAAAAGATAAACTGCAGTTATCTTGGAAATTGCATTTTTAATTTTAATACCATTCAAGTGCCTCCATATAGGTCCTTTTCCTTACATCATATTTTCAAGCTGTCATTTGCTTTGAAATACTTTCTGATTCTAGCCTCCACTTCAATGAGCTTCTAGTTTCTCGCTTTTAAAAGTATTTCAAGCTTGAAATCTAAAATGATGTGTACCTTTGCACAAGCCACATTTAACTAATGCTGTAATTTATCAGAATATGACATAAGACCCTTATTTCCACCTTTGAAGCTTTCATTTTGATTTAGGTAATCTGCGTTCTTCATGTTGTAAATGCATTGCATGTGGGATATGGAGTGCATACTTTCATTGTATAACACTATGTTTTCAGTTTTATTGGACTGCTATTTTGTTGCCCTAATAACTCTACCTCATAGGTTTATAAAAGTTTGTATTGTAGTTTCTGTTATCATGCAAACTTAACAACTGCAACTAAAACCAGTGTACCTCCATCTTGCTTTTTGTTGTAAGTTATATTTCTAACTACTAGGACTAAGATGAACTCCCTTATTACAGGCACCTTTAGAACTGTAATGATGACAGTGTGAGAAAATATGTTTTAACAGTATTAAGAAAGTTCTTTTTAATCTGCTTTCCAAGAAACCATAGTGTTTTTTTGATATTGTGGTGTATGAATAGTTATGCAGTATCTGTGTTAAATGTTAATACTCAGTAAAATCTTACCAAGACTTGTGACATGATGTTAAATTTTTCCTGTTTCGGTAAGGTTTCCGTATTATTCAGGTATTCCAGATTTTTTCCTATGTATAGTTTTAAGACTTATCACAAACAAAAACGGCTTCAACACACACTATTGAAAACTACTCACCTTAATACATGTGTAGTTTTGTATTCACTATTTAATCCAGTACATGTTGTGTATGGTATACACCCTTTCCACAAAAGAACTCCGGAGTTTTGAGGCTCAATATTTGATTAAATCATAATCTTAGTTTAATGTGTTATAAAGGTAATATTCTCAAGTGTTTATTATCATTTAGTACTTTCAAGGTGGGCCCAATTTGTGGCACGGCACTGCAGGCGGTGACACTGATGATACATGGAATGAAGATGGAGCACCGGTGGAATGAGATGGCGGGGGAAACCGGAGCACCCAGAGAAAACCCGCCCTGATGCCGCTTCGTCCACCACGAATACCACATGCTGGTCCCTGGGATCGAACCCAGGCCGCTTAGGTGGTGGGCGAGCGCGCTAACCTGCCCAGCATGTCTGGGGTGATGGTTGCCACGCAAGCAATATCCGTTATCTGAGATGTGTTAGATCTCGAATTTTCTCTGAATACACGAGGTTCTTTACATGTCCCCAGTAGAAGTCGCAGGGTGTTAAATCTGGACTTCTTGGAGGCCAAGGAGCAGGCCCTTCCCATCCAATCCACCTGTTGCCAAATCGAGTATTGAGTGCTTCTCGCACACGCAAACTAAAGTGAGGCAGTGCACCATCTTGCTGAAAGTGGAGAAAACCCTTCTCCACCTCAATACTATCCAACTGAAAAAAAACATACTCTTCTAACATGTCACAACAGATATCACCAGTTATTGACTTTTCAACAAAAATGAAGGGTTCTATAACTCTTGTCATGCATATGTCCGAACCAAACATACACTTCAAGTGAATCATGCTGATACTCAGTGATCAGTGATCTCACAAGGCGCTGTGAACCCCATATTCTGTAATTGTGTCAATTCACAATACCATTCACATGAAAGGTAGTCTTATCAGTAAAGATTACATTATTACATTGTTTAGAAAATCATTATTATCGTTAACTTTGTTTAACATGTTAGTAGCAAACTAAAATCTCTTTTCCATATCTGCTGGATTAATTTCATGCAACAGTTGTAACTTGTAAGCAGTTGAACAAAGCCTTTTATGAACTACCTTATGAACAGTTAATATCAGTATCCTAAACTCAAGACTGCATGGTGTCAAGGAATTTTTATGGATTCGTAGGCATTACGTTCGGATTCTGTCAACATTCCCTTCAAACTCACGGCAACTTTTGTTTGCACACACCTACAGTTTCTTGAAGCACACATAGCCACTGCCAAATGATTTTATCCAGAGGCACAGCATCACCATAAATGTGTCGAAAGTTCCTCTGTACCGTGACAACCAAACAAGTTTCTGTGAGCCAAATAACACATTGAGCTTTTTGTTGAGGCACTGCCATTGCACTGCACTTACTGAGAACTAAATAACTGTAATGACAGACACACTGCACTGTCTGTTTCAGTATTGCAAGGTCAACGCTCCACAACGCTACCAACTGTTGCAATAGACACATTGGGCGTTTTATATGATAGCATATCATTCAGATGTGTCACATGCCACTATTGGGACCACATTGAAATGTACTAAATGGTAATAAATACTTGAGAATATTATCTTTAAAGTCATGTGTAACACATTAAACTCAGATTGTGATTTAATACAAATATTGAACCTCAAAACCCGGAGTTCTTTTGTGGAAACCCTGTATTATTTCAGTCTTTTTGTCCTTTCACCAACATATTCATTACAATGCTAGGAAATATTGTACCATACATTTAATTTGTGCTTACATTAACAAATGTATTACAGCATTTAATTAGGAATCTTAGCACTACACACTTGTAAGAAAGTGCCACATTTTTACGCAACATTCTGCATCACAAAATGTACAACATTTTTTCACAGTAACAGCATTCCAAGCAATAGACAACACTAAAAGAAAAACACACATTTGCAACTGTAACCCATTTCTTTCATCCTTGCCGAGGTCTCCACTCAGGTAGGTATGTGCATTAAATTTCTTTGTAAATTTTCCTTGACCTACAGTTGCAGTTTCCTCAGAACCACTTATTCCAAAGTATAATTTATGTAGTATTTGCAGTGTTCTGGCAAGCACAACATATTCCAAAGCAAATGCATTCTAAGGGTACTATATTTCTATTTTAAGCAGTTGCAGTCAGTTTCTGTTTCCACATTGAGTACCTTCTATATTATTCAGGATTGTGATTTCTATTACAAGCAAAATCTTTTTCCAAAATAGACAGGATTCCAGTTTATTCAGTTACAAGTTGGGCAGATTTCACTGTGCTACGTAAGATCAAATACTATAAATCAGTGGTGTCCAACATGGTGCCCATGATGTACTTTTCTGGTGCCCTTCATAAACAATCTTTACTACGACGATTTCTAATATTCAAATTTAAAGACAAAACTATTTCCTTTTCATTATCTTCCCAGTACACACCCATGAAGTGTATTTTTGTACACTTAAAGCCAGTGGCGGTTCCTGGGTGGTTGCATACTTGGAACTGCACATCCACTAATTTTTTCCTGTATGTGAGAGTGTATTTACCTCTACAGTGTGGAAGTGAAGTGATCCGTCAGACTTTAACAGCGAATTTCTCATGTTGTAAATAACAAGAAAGTCTAATACCTCAATGGTGAAAAGTTTATAGTTTTCTAGAAAAAAATATTTTTATCAAAACATTTTATCTTCTGGCTGAATTATTATTGATTGAAGGTTCTTGATTTATGACTATATTCATAGAAAATTGAATAAACTACAACTTTTTCCTTTGGCGTATTTCAATAGATTCAGTGGTTTTTTTGTAAATTAAATTTAAAAAACCCACAATTTATTGCATCAAAAAGGCATATCCAAACCAAACCTCACAGGTTGACTACATATTAAAACAAATGAAATGGTGCAACAAATAGAGATTTTCTAAATGAAAAGGTTGGGCCAAAATATTTTTTTCTTTCTATAAATCTATTTTTGGAAATTTAAAATGAAAGATTTCATCATATAATGATCCTAGCAAGATTTATATACATGTTTGTTTGTTTCTTTCTTTCATGGTTCATGTATCATTTGATAAATATTTAATTTACAAGCTGATGTGTCCAAATTGATAGTTTAAGGCAGTGGTTCAGTGAAAATTTGGCAAAAATGGTATTACAGCTGCGTGTAAAACTGATTAGCATGCACTCAACTGTATATTCACTCACTGTAGTCCGATGCATCAATTTCTCTTTCCTCTAGTTAGAAACTGCTGGTACCATCATTGGATGGTGTTGGCAGATGGCGGCTCTTTGTGGAATTTTGTTCTGAAATGTCACTGCACTGTGATAGCAGATTTAAGAGAATAAAACTCAAATAGAGCACATGCTCTTTTCTCACCTATTGACATTTTGACTAATTGCTACCTGCACGCCTTGTGGTAAAAATCTGAAACATTGATGTGGCAAAACAGAACTTCAGTTTTTCTATGTACCTATGAAGTTTGGTGACATCTTAAAAACATGTGAAATCACTTCAATCATTTGTAGTAACGCTGTATTTTATATCAAAGTGTAAATGAGGAACTCACAACACAATTAAGTAACTGAGAAGAGGGCATGGTTTTACTTTTCAGTTTCCCTCCCCTCTTACATTTTTTCCTAAACTTTCTTGAAGTGGGTTTGCTAAAGTTGATGCCCACAGTAATAATTCTAAATTGTGCATTGTACATAAAAATGTGCACTATTTTATGAAAAATATGTGTGGAAAATTTCAGGCTATTTAATATTGAGTGACTTTTTTGGTGTCTTTTTCTCAGCTGTAATTTTTCTACTTTTAAAATGTTCCTTGATGCGATTTTTAAGTTATCAGAGGAAAATTTTGGATAAAACTTGCTGTGTAGCTGTTAGTTGACCAAGATGCAAGTGTTTTATATCACAAAGTTCAGCCAAGTTTGATACCTAATTTGTTGTAAATGCCAAAACTCACAATTAGGTAAAAGTTATTTTTAAAAAACCTATTGATTTAAAAGTATATTTCTTAGCAAATTTACTTTCTACTTCAGTAAGGAACATAAATCTGAAATATTTTAAAATTATGAACATTGCATTCTGAGGAACCTATTTATAAAATAATTCAAATTTTTGTTTTAAAAGTGAATTATCCAATAGAATGCTTCAAGTTTTGGAAAATTCAGATATTTTCTTAATTATACCATCTTTTGATTAAAATTTATTTGCAATTACTTTTATAAGAAAACCAAACATGTTAACACCAAAGTAGACCCACTACAGCAAGAGATTTGTTTTATCATCCTAAAATTCAAGTTTAGCTATCTTCACTTTTGAGAAAATGCATCATTTCTGCCAGAAAATGTCATTCACAGAAAAAGCTATTCAAAGCATCAATGAAGAAAACAAATTTCATATACTTCCAAAGAAAGATCCACTTTGCTTACTTAACAGAAGTACCAATTTGTGGAGTAAAATACCCCTAGCGCAACAGCCCATGAAGGGCCAAGGCTTGCTGCTCAGCCACTGCATCCTCCACCTCTGCCCACTACAGGCGTCATTGGTGGGGTGCAGTATTGAGGGGTGGAGCGTGGTCAGTGCCCCGAGCCCTCCCAGCCAGTTATACAGCCTTCTCGACCTGGGGCCACTACTTCAATTTGTGGAGCAACTCTTCCCCAGAAAGATATGCTAATTATTATTTATTTATGCCAACAAACTTACTGTTGGTGTTTTTAAGCACACAAGCCGTGTGGGGGCAAAGTTTGAGAGGTAGAACTGGAACTTAAAAATTCAATACCAGTTGTGTTTACCTCTATTCTAAAATGTGAAGGAGATGTGATTCCTTTCTTTGAAGCGGTGAAAATTCATAGTATAAAATGACAGATGCAGTACCATTTTTAAAAATATATGTAAAATATAAATATTGTGCCTACAGTGATATAGTATATATCAAATTAAAGAGGAATTTCAAATAAGACTGCTTAAAGAACTAAAAGTGTCATGTTTTTGCAATTTTCACCATTCAGTCTGGGGGGGGATCGCTCAGTGTGACACTGGAAGCACTGTGTGATGGTTGCTTGGCACTGGGATGAAGAGATCTCAGCACTTGTTAGGGACTTCCTCACGTCTCTGTGGCCTGTCTAGCTGTGTGTGACACCCTTGGTCCCCTCATTTCATCCCTGCCTCCTGAGGGGTGGTAGCCACAATAGATCTGTGTAAGTCAAAGTGAGCGAGGTGTACCCTCTGTGTCTTTAACCCTTTACCCTTACCCTCCTAGCAGTGTGATCCTCTAAAAAAACTGTTGGGGGTAAAGAAAAGTTACCATGTATCTCTGTCATTTCCTGAATATAAGCTTAACGTTTTGTTTGCATATACATCTTTTGCTACTTATTACTTAATAATCCTTATATCAACTGTAATGTATCAGTATTAAGCTTAGAGTAAAAACTGGTGCTAAGCTTGTAAATATTTGTAATTCTTTGTCATTGATTTAGAATTAATTTTGTATTCATGTATCGAAAATGGAAAATTACCCATCATTTATTTATTATATAACAATCCTTTATGTTGTAAAATTTAATCATTTAAACTTCTATTGCCTTTGAGTATAATCTGGTTACAGAGCCAATAAAAAAAAAAAATAAAGAACCCAAATGTACTTCTAAGCTATGGTTTCTGGAAAGTAGAATATAAAAGGATTTATAGATTGATATTTTGTTATGTAATTAAAGAGAATAACAGATAATTCCAGTGTTTATATTATTTGTTTAAGTGGTGAGTAAGCTGAATTTGTACAAAATGTAGAATGTACAAAAGTCATAGTGCTCAAACGATTAATATTAATGCAAATGTTATGGCAGGCATTTATTATTGTTAATGGAAAAACTGTATGAGACTGAGGAGAAACTTATAATACTTAATCTGATAATCCCCATAAGGGATAAATGTTTTAGCACAGCAGGCCACCCACATATGTTAGTGTTGGATAGCCGACAGTTGGATATTAGGATATTTTTCCTTAGTAAGCAGTCTTCCAAACAATCCCATCCATTGATTTACAATTTCTTCACTGATCCTGCACTACTACAATAATGCATAGTGTCACACATTGACAATACTCAAAATGACAGGCTAAAATTCTCAGGAATGTTAATGTTACAGTATTATTTATCAGGTTTTCCAAATCCTCAATATAGCACAACATTTTATAAATAGTATTTGCTAGTTGCAGAAACTGACCTTCTGTGAATTTAAACATTGTTTTACACTATTTGATATTGAACTTAGTGTCCATTTAGATATAGCTTAAGCTGATAATGTGATAAATGAGGTCCAGGATTAGATTTAGTGCTAATATAGAAATTGGTGTGCGTAAGGCTTGAGTTTCAATGTTTAGGGAAGACCTGATATATGCTATTAATGTTATAGATGGCCTTAGGTTGTGTGTTAGGTTGTGTCTGCATTAAGCTGTTAAAAAGTGTAATAATGTTCATTGATGTGAGAAAGGTGGTTATGGTTGTATAGTTAGGCGTGTTTAAGTATTTTTGGAAATATTAAACATCCAAGTTTTATGTTCTCTTTTTAATTATTTTTGAGAAAGTGCTTTAATTTTTTTATTAAATAAAGAGATTTGTTTGAAAATAGTGAAACATTTTAATGGATGTACCTTCACTACTCCCATGCTTCATAGCTGACTAATTTAAGTGTGAAAAAGGCTTAGTTTTGAGTGTTAGGCACTGTGTGGTCCTCTGCATTCAATTGTATGCATGTTAAGGCATCATATATCACTGCCTCGGGGATGTTCAGAGCTTTACCTGATATCTATACAGTTTCCACATTCTTTGCTTACTTTTTCCCCATGAAATGTATCTTGAAACAAAAATAAATAGAAAGCAACACTGTAGTACACAGATAGAAACAAGCATATCAAACGTCAGCTAGTTCTGGTTAAACAAGAAAATTTTTGGTGTGCATCTGGATATTTACATCAGAGATCAATGTATTGGAGAATCCATTAAGTATAGCTTTTGATTTTTGTAAACCAGGATGTGCAAATTTTGGAAATTTTATTGTGCACTTATATTCACCAAGAGACAATACCATTGTTGAGTAGTTGTATGGTCACTACTGATATTAATAGTAAAAGCATTTGTGAAGATACACTGTTAACTACTGAAGATCTTTACATACCAGAAGAAATTGATAGTCCTAGCAAAGAAGATGCAGCAATGGAACTACAAAGCCAGTCAGTCAGTAGTTATTTCATGCATGTTACATACATTTTAATACCGAAGATTATCAAACCCTAACAAAAGAAGAAAATATTGTTGTGGAATTCAGAAGTTGCAAAGAAATGGAATGAGTTTGAGGATTGGAGGAAAAGTCCATAAAGAAATATTGTGAACAGGTTGTGAAGTATACTGGCTCTCAGAGATAGAAGTTTAAGAAATTAGATCACATACAAAGTGTTTCAAAACAACACTAAACTAAGAGTGTCGCTCAGATCTTAAGTGGTACGAAAATATCATTTTCAATACCAATAAAGATATCTAAACAAAATATCTCATGGCCTATGTGGATTAGGCAGTTATCCGGGAACAAAGATGAGCCTGGCCCACACTATATCGAAGATTGAGAAACACCTCATTACATGCCTTAGTAGTGTTTTCACACACATACCAACATGTTGCACATTGGTTAGCTTATATTTAGTGATTCTTGGTCTTAAAAAGCCCACTAAAGAATTAATATCTTTTGTTATTTGTTTGTTCTCCCAACATATTGCATCAAAACAATGAATGAAAAGAACTGATTAGGAAAATAAGCTGGGATACATATTCCCCTAACACTATATTTTAGAGGCAATTTAGGTTAATGATGGTTAATGGATGGAGGCAAACAGTCTTCAACTTGTAATACCAAAAGCAAGCTCTTCTTGATATTTACAGCAAGCTGTTGAGAGTTTACTATTAGGATATTAACAAAATACTGTTAATTCAAATGATTAACAGCCTTTATGTAACTAATTTCATTATTTATTAATGAAAATAAATTAGAATCTTAGAGGTATGCGAGAAGTTTATCTTGATATTTACATGATAAGATATACTTGAAGATGTTCAAGTAAAAGTTCAAACTGTCAACCTCCAATTTTTTAACAAAGATAGTTGATGAGGGTAAAATACATAGGTTTTTGCATTCAAGAGCACTCTCAAAGCTACCCAAGTCATCAGTAGTCTTTTGAATAGGTAATTGACCTTTGCCGCTTTATCTGAAAGCTAGATAAAGAATATGGAGAAATCATTTTGTTTTGTGATAAATGTTTGCGAACAGCTCCTTCTGAGGTTTATGTAGGCATTACACACTAGTGCTTCTTGCACTGCCTAATCTCAAAATGATGTAATTTTCAATGTTGCACAAAAACATAACCAAAAGAGTTTCAAAGCTGCGACTGAAACTTTGAACTAGTTTATGTGTTATAAGATAGTTATTTTCCTTTGGCGTTGTTTTGAAACAGCCTGTATCTCAGATATTTAGGCAGGTATGGGTTGGTTTAGAATTTGTGTCATCTAATTGGTGCTACACTTTCAAAGATGTAAAATATCAAGCAAAAAATGTTGGCAAAAACTAATGGAAGAATCTACAAGAACAATTATTATTTATGCCAACAAACCTACTGTTGGTGTTTTTAAACACACAAGCCGTGTGTGGGCAAAGTTTGAGAGGTAGAACTGGAACTTAAAAATTCAATGCCACAACTGGGATTTGAACCACAGACCTTCCGCTTACCGGGCGGTTGCTCTACCACTGAGCTATTGTGACAAACTGCCAGAATGGCATTAAATTCTCAAACCAGAAATACGAACTGGTTTGAGAATTTAATGCCATTCTGGCAGTTTGTCACAATAGCTCAGTGGTAGAGCAACCGCCCGGTAAGCGGAAGGTCTGTGGTTCAAATCCCAGTTGTGGCATTGAATTTTTAAGTTCCAGTTCTACCTCTCAAACTTTGCCCACAGACGGCTTGTGTGTTTAAAAACACCAACAGTAGGTTTGTTGGCATAAATAAATAATAGTTACCATCTGAAGGTTATTTAATCCTGGGATATAAAGTACTTACAATAGTAAGTCACCATTGGGGTAATTTGTCTCTGATGGGAGACTGCCTTTGTGGTTTACCAGGAGAAATACAAACTGGTTTGAGAATTTAATGCCATTCTGGCAGTTTGTCACAATAGCTCAGTGGTAGAGCATCTGCCCGGTAAGCGGAAGGTCTGTGGTTCAAATCCCAGTTGTGGCATTGAATTTTTAAGTTCCAGTTCTACCTCTCTACAAGAACAAGTTGAAATAGCCAGAAAATTTGTTGAAAATGGTGACACATTCCACAAGTATGAAGATTGATTCATTTAACTCATTAATTATGAATACTGATCAATCAAGGTTTAATTATGAAACAAAATCAACTAGAACTCTGTCAGTATCAAGAGAAGATATTGTATGTAGTGTCAATCAGATAGTTACATGCTAAGACCCATAGTTACACAATACTAGGAAGGAGTTCTTTACCTAAATTTTGTCATTGTTTACAAGAAAATTGGTGTATTTGGAACATATGTAAAAAACAAATCAAATCTGTCAGCACCATGGCCACTCACGTCACACAAAGGCAGCCTAGGATCGATCGCATGTGGAATTTGTGGTGGACAACATGGCGGTTTTCTCAGTGTTCTCTGGTTTCCCCCATTCATTCCATTAAAATTGCTCCAGCATCACCTTTCCTTTCATCCATTTTGCTCTTATTTCATATCTCTTTCCTCTCACTCATACCAGGTTTAGGCTGATCATCCATCCTGGGTATTCTCTCTGATCCTGAGTTCGTCTGCTTCTCAACACACCTCTGACTCCTGGAGCCCACTTGTAAGTCCTGGGTGTTTTAAATCCTCCATACGAGGAGGGTAAACAGAGAAAGAAGAAAAACAGAAATTTATAGTATTCTTTTAAAAGCCCCGAATGTAATATTAAATTGCAGCTCTTCTGGAAATTTGACAAAAAAGACCTATACTGAACTGGCCCATTGTATAAATACTTAATGTAACTAACTGCTAGATAGCTACAATGCAACAAAATGTTATTCACCTGCTGAATGTCTGGATTTAAGAAATAACATTTTGTAAAAAGATTGTACAACTGTGAAAAAACATTGCTTGTGCGAATGTCTATCTGTTATAAAAATCCACGCTCAGAACACATTATTTGTGTTGCAATATGTTACATAAGATGCTCAGATCTGCTTGGAAATACACATATAACGACATTGATGTCAAAAGATTTGAAAGTATGAAAAAGTTATGCTCAAGAAAAGCACTAGAAAGAAGTTGCAAGTATAATACTTCGGCATTTATATGCTGTAGCATATACAATATACTTGTTTAAATCTAAAAGCATGAAATGGTGATGAAATATTTTATTATTATTTGAGTATTAAGTTTTTTGTTTACTGGAAACAAGGCAGAAACTATTTTATTTGTTAGCAATTGCTTTTCATTGGGATTTAGATTTAAAAAGATAAACAAAACACAAAAAAAGAACAAAAAGCAAAGAAATTTGTATCTTAGAAGACAGTATTATAAGGGCCAGATTTTTTGTTTAAGCTTATGTTTTGAATTGTGCTTAAACTGTACCGAATTGTGATTTAACCTAGGGAGTCACCATGTTATTCCAGATATACTAGTCGTGAAGAAATGTAAATTATCTTAACTCATGTTTCCAACAGAAGACAACCTAGAAACCACTTTCATGTATAGAGTACAAAGAATCCTACAAGAGATTTTAAGTGATCAGTCTGCAACGATGGTGCTAGAAATTGTTGATACAATTGAACATAAAATCATTTAGTAAGCAAAACTCATTTTAAATTTACACCCCATACTTTTGTCACATCTTTTTTGCACTCATTGCCCTCACATCTAAAGCACAGTATTTTAGCAGCAACAATGTTTTCAATAGTTTATAATATATGCTTATATTTTTACTCCTTCAGTTGTATGCTTTGAGTGCCATATATTGTACGAGTATAATTGGCCGAATTACTAATAAAGCTATATATAACAACTTAGTTCAGCAACAAAGCCCTTTGGTCAGAAGCAATACTTCTAACATTGAAGTTGTGCACAAGTGAAAGCATGGAGGTTTTTCTGGTGTCTCAAAATCTACAGGTGCAGTGCTGTCAAAATTATTTCAATCCTTCTAATCCACTCTCTGCATCACAATTTTTCTCTTTGCTTTTTCTTATCCATAATAATTTGCCCAATGGCTTGCACTATTACATGCTTATGCTACTTCACAATTTCTAGAAGAATGCAGACTTCTTGTGAATTAAAGTTTGTAGTATGTTTTGACTTTGATCTTTTTTATTGTTTAAACTAAATGTTACTATATAGCCTACAAGAGCATATTTTAGGAACAATGTCACCATAAAAAGCGAGAATTCACTCAAACATGTAAAGCAATATTAAACTTTCAGTTCCATGAAGTTCAATTCAGTAAAGCCAAACATGGCTGCCGTACTGTGAAACTTGCAAAGCTTTGCTTAAGCAGCATCCCTAGCTTATTAAAGTTTTGGCTTATGTTTAAGCTGTGAAATTATCCCTAAGAATAACAAAAACAGAATGCTTTTGCATAGGACATGAGAATGGCTTTCATACTTCAGAGACAAGAAGGCTATCCACTTAGCTAATTTTATATTCTTTAGTATTTCTCCCTATCCGTTTACATTTGCAGGAATGATTTCATGAGATGTGTAACACTGATCCCGATACACATGTTCAGAACCTTTAAAAAAAATTAAAGAAAATACATATATCCTCTCCAGCTTTTCAAAATACAATGAAACTTCTGGTAAAAAATGCTTTTTGCATGAAGTTAACATTTGAGGAGCGTAGAATCTAAAGTGTGCTAATTTTTTCCTAATATTTATTTTGGCTCATTTGATACCATTTTTAAATTCCTAGAAAGTATTAAGCCTCCCCTCAGCATTTTATTTTGTATATTTGAAACTTAGAACTGCTCTAAACAACTAACATTTTTAATTTTTCATACATAAAATGTTTAAAGTTCACTGTATATAGTACCATATTTTAATCAGAAGAAAGTGGATATGTTAATCTGAAAATATCTTGAACACCAATTTGTTTTAATTTGTTTGGAAATCAAAATTTGTGCACATACAATGAATAGCCTTCAAGCCCATAAATGGCAAAGCTGCATCTGGTGGTGCTCTTATGAGTATAAAACATTACCTCTTTAGACTTGGAGGAAAACAACTATAAATTACAGCAATATTGATATCTAATGGACTTTTGATTAAAGATAAAGCAATGGGAACTCAAACATAGAAAAATGTGGAAAATAGAACAAGCTGGATCTTCCTTGTATGTCCACAAAATGCTCCCATAGGATTGGCTCTTTCAGGAAATAACTAATATTGTACTACTCCAAATACTGTCATTTGGAGTATGATAATTAAAATTCATGAATGAAAGAGGTGGATGTTATCTCAATTAAAAATTTGTTGTTGTTGTTGTTAGCTAATGCTGGATTTCTGACAATGAAGTCATTAATCCTCTTGCTCTCCAATATACCAATTTAAAATATTTAAAATATTGAAACTATGTGAATTGCAGCAATCCAAAACTTTTCATTAATGTTATACGAGCAACCACTCAAGACACTTCCTGATACTCTTGGAGTGTTCTCACTCTTATCAAGGAAAACATGATAATACTCCTTCAAAACTTGGTGCTCAATAAAATCCTCATCATAATACTGAGAATACAAAGAATTAATGGGACAGAAGATTATCTGAACAATTGGATTACTTGTTTTTGATGGGAAAGGTACAATAAAGTAATTGGGATGAAGTATAGTAGCGAGAAATTATTGCTAGTTATGGTTACAGACAACTTTAAAGAAGTAATCACTAGAAGCATGGCCTCTCTTATGTGTTGGGTAAAGGGGTCTGAGCATGTATGCGCAAGCAAGGGAGAGAGGAAACAGCATAGCTCAAAGCCAAAATTTGATAGTTTAAAATTCTTGCGTTTTTCTTCACAAGTGCTCCTGAGACTGGCCTCATAATGCTGTCAATAGAGTACCTTTTTGTTGCATAAGAATTGAATTCTCAGCTTGGAGGGGAAGAAAATAATTTATTCTAAATGCTTATAATAATGTTTGTTGAACTACTGCTGTATATGATATTAAAATATGCATTACAGTATTTACATTGACTACTTCATAAAATTGTTTTCACTATTTTATTTTCTTGTAGCAACACTTGTGAATAGCTATAATGTGCCCCCTTTGATAAGAATTATGTTTTTGGTGTTGATTCATTGCTTTGTTTTACAAACTGCAAGGTAATCTAAAAGCAACAGTTTTAATTCAGAATTTCCTGTTAAGATTAGATTATCTTAACATGAATTTCTAGTCTTTTTTTTTTTTTACCTCTAATGCTTTTAATCTCTTGTCTGCTATTACTCTGAAGCTATCAGCTTCACTAGTGCCCACTTCAACATGTTTCTTTTCACTTACATCCTAAAACACAAAATAAACCACACTGCCCAACACCACCAGTAAGACAACAATAACTCTCTGCTTAAATCTGTGTGCAAGCAGAGGGAGATAATCCAGTAGTTGGATGTTCTTATTTTTGGATTATGATAAAGACAGTGCCTGGTAGTAAATCTATGGAAAAAGACAATTTTAAACATGAATAAAAGAAGATTAAAAATATATATTACTTGTCCTTTCCTTTCCTCTACTGTTTCATTTAAGTGGGGTTTTATGTTGTTTTCTAGTGCCTTGCATCTGCCAATGAAGCCATTAGCATTCGTGCTTTCCAATACTTTTGAACTGTAGTTTCTTCTGATCTTAATGCTTCACAGGTCTTCAAGTGGTCTTCGTTCATTTCTGCTGGATCGTTACACAGGACACATATTGGTGAGGCTGAGATACCTATTCTGTAGAGATGACTTGCTAAGCAGTCGTGATTTGTGAATAGTCGGAAGGCTGCAACCGCTGTTTTCCGTGGTCTCTGGGGGATTATATCTGGGTTGGAAAGTAGTGTAACCCATTTTTTATCTTTGGCATTTGTTTCTATTTCTTGTAGGTATGAATGAGAAAATTTTTTAATGATCAAGCGTTTTATTGAGGAATATGAGAAATTGAATTTAGACTTTTGTTTTATTGTTGTGCCTTTCTTTGCAAGTGAGTCTGCAGCTTCATTCCCCATGACTCCACAGTGTGCTGGAATCCATTTTGAGATGAACAGTCTTATTAACTTGGAATTGTTGTGATGAAATTTGCCTAAAGATGTCCCCACCCGGAGATCCGATTGGGGGACAGTTTTAACTCCGGAATGTTTATCTTTAGGACTCATATTCATGTATGTGGCTTTCATGTAACTGTTTTCTTAACGGGCACCAGTTTTACAATGTGGCAGTTACATCACCCGACTTAAACCCCCATTTTGCAAGGGGGACCACACCTATCGTTGGTCAACGGGTCCATCGGACCTAGCCGGGAGGACTAAATATTGGGGTTTTATTATAATCTGTATTGTAAATTACAATGTCTTTTTTTTTCCTGCTATAAGTCTTCAGTTTAATAAGTAAATAACTTAACTCAGTGACAGCTGTCTAAGAGTAACTTTTAGTGCGTAAATAACTTGCACAAATGGAAGAAGTTGGAAGACCAAAAAAAGTTGAGATCAATTTATTGGTCAAGTAGCACAGAAGAGAGGAATATTTTTAAACAGACTAGCATAGGATCAACAAGAGTTTGGAAAATGGATAGAAGCTCTGATGCTAAAAAGTAGAAGCAAACAGTGGGAGAAAAAAAAGGAACAGCTTCAGTTCCTGAATCTGGTGATTATTAATCTGGATACCGACTGTATGAGTAATCACATTTTGCCGTACTCTCTCAAATATTAGTGGAGTCGGCTGTAAATGTGGCAGATTGCTAGGATCTTAAGAACCAGTTTCACACATAGAGAACGTAATGTTCATCACAGGAGAAAATTCAGAAGCTAGTGATCCACCGTTCTGGCCAAGGGATGTGTCTTCCCCTTTAAAGTAATCATTGCTCTGTAGTGCCCACGGCTGCGCCGTGGCCGAGCGGTTAGCGCGCTCGCCTACCACCTAGGCGGCCCGGGTTCGATCCCAGGGACCCGCATGTGGTATTCGTGGTGGACGAAGCGGCGTCAGGGCGGGTTTTCTCCGGGTGCTCCGGTTTCCCCCGCCATCTCATTCCACCGGTGCTCCATCTTCATTCCACGTATCATCAGTGTCACTGCCTGCGGTGCCGTAGTAGTAAAAGCGGGTGTTAAACACTACAACAACAAACTGTAGTGACCGGTAAAGGCACTTGCTTCCTCAGACATGTCTGTGAAACACATATGAGCAGAAGGGAAGGCATGAAAGACGACAATAACCATTGTGCTGGACCTACAAATGAATCTGTAATGTAATCCTAAAAATATAAAATTAGTTCATTTCAGTAGAAAGAACACATTTTTTTTCAATTTGACAATAGAATATTCAAAGCAGGTGTGCTTTTATAGTTTTTAAATAGATTAGATCTGTATGACAGTTTTTTCTTTTCTTCTTCTTTCAAGTAGTTGTTAACATGAGAAAAGTTTCTGACATTTAACAAATAGAGAAGGAGGGAATTTTTGGGGGCGGCACCATGGCTGAACGGTTAGACCATTTGCCTATCACCAAGGCGGTCCGGGTTTGATCCCAGAAAGCCACATGCTGCATGCTAAACCGAATAACAATTCTTGTCTGAAATTATTTCTACATAAAAACAAAGATTAGTTTTACTTTAAACAACAGCAGTTCAAAATATTGTATTCAAATGCAGATAATGCACTGGTTGGCCAAGGCAAAAACTGCATTATACATAAATTTTGATTCAGTAACAAACTAATAATTTCTCTTTGCAAAGTTTTCCTGCATCAAATTACAATAAACATAAATTTGTTTTTGAAGTTGAATTTGTAAATTTTCATGAGCTCAAAAAGTAAGAATATTTTATGACCTTTTTGTAACATATAATTTTCAAATAGAAAATTATATTTTTTACAAGACTTGCACTCATCATGCCTGTTAGTCACTCTATCATGTTCAACAGTCTTACACTCCTAACTGTTCAGTATTCCTGCGTGGTGTCAATATGGTGTTCAAATCTTAACTATGCGTGATTTAGAGACTGTCCGAGTGAATATGAATGTCAACTCTTCAAGTGCACACATCTCACAGACAACAAAGGGTAAGATATCCAGCTCTAGCAGTGCATTTGAGATGAAAGAAAGGCAATATGATACAATCACACTGATCAACAAGTGCTTACTTATTTTGAAAATTAATGCATGTACAAATGCAAATAACTGACACATGAATAGTGGAACTTACTGCGTAATGAACTGATTTTTACTTTCTCTACTGGTAAGTAGAGGAAGTATTGTGTTCCACCCAAAAATTTAATGTCGAGATTTCACCAGAAATATATGTTTTGAGACCCCCTGAATCCAAAGCAGGCATTTTTAGAAAAAAAAGGTCTGTGTCTGTCAGTCTGTGGATAGCGTAACTCAAAAACGAAAAGTCTGTTAAAAGCCAAAGTTGGTATTTAAGTTTAATGTCTTTCAAGGATGCGACACGAAGATTTTGAAGAAAATAGCCCCAGCCTAAACTACCCTTTACATCGAAAATTTTTATTTTCTTGAAAATGGCTCTAACGATTTTTATTATAATGTCGTATGTCTGAGATATTTTTATGACAAATGAAATGTTGTTTTCTAGTGCCTTGCATCTGACAATGAAGCCATTAGCAAATGAAATCAAATCAAATGTATATCTTGAATTTTCTGGCTATAGCCCCTGTAGTCGTATTTACTCTGGGCGACTTTTGAATAACTCATAAACCGTAAGAGATGACAGATTCTTAATATACAAAACATGTAGATCTCGCTAAAACACACAATTATGCCTATATATATATATATATATATATATATATATATTTTTTTTTTTTTTTTTATTGTAGAGTGAACCATTTCAGAGATATTCCTTGTTATCTGTGTCACTTTATACTTTCGTGAAATGGAACATCGTTGTTCATTTTTACTTTCTCTACTGGTAAGTAGGGGAAGTATTGTATTCCACCCAAAAATTCGATGTCGAGATTTCACCGGAAATATATGTTTTGAAGCCCAAAAACCAAAGTTGGTATTTAAGTTTAATGTCTTTCAAGGATGGGACACGAAGATTTTGAAGAAAATGACCCCATCCTAAACTACCCTTTACATGGAACATTTTGATTTTCTTGAAAATGGCTCTTAACGATTTTGATTAAAATGTCGCATGTTTGAAATATTTTTATGACAAATGAAATCTATATCTTGAATTTTCTGACTATAGCCCCTGTAGTCTTATTTACTCTGGATGACTTGCATAACTGGTAAACCGTTAGAGATAGACCAACTCATACTATACAAAAAATGTAGATCTTGCTAAAATACACAATTTATGTCTGAATGAATTTTCTTGTAAGGTGAACCATTTCGGAGATATTCCTTGTTATGTGTGTGAGTTTTATAAAACTTAGAACTTTCGTGAAATGGATCATCGTTGTTCATTTTTTTTATATGCTAAGTGTGCAAAGACAACAGAATCTCAAAGCTTTAAAAGATTTGACTATCGCACAAAGCCTACTGTATTCTAACATTCCCCTTGCACCTACAAGGAAATAAGCAATAAGATAAGTTGTACAAATGTTTATCTTAACTAACACAAAGAAGATATAGGAAGAAGAGTTTGTGAGAATGGTTAGTACAAGAGTAGAGAAAGTCATGTGAGTGCAACACATCAGATTTTTTTATATGTTACGCATGCAAAGAAGATCTCAAAGCTTTAAAAGGTTTTACTATCGCTCAAAGCCTACTGTATTCTAATATTCCTTTTGCACCTACAAGGCAATAAGATAAGTTGTACAAATGTTTATCTCAAGTAACACGAAGAAGATACAGGAATAAGAATTTGTAAGAGTGGTTAGTACAAGCATAGAGAAAGTCATATGAGTGCAGCACATCAGATTTTTATTATTGTATTCCTCTTTGTTTTCAGGTAATAAAGCCATGCATGCAGTGCAATGACTATGTTTTGAATTTAGTGGAATTGAAATACAGTAAGAACCCTGCTAATCTGAATGAATGGGGGTGTGGTCTGTTCTGATTCGGAAATGTTCAGAATACCCGAAATACGAAAAAAATGTATATAAATTCAGCTATAGGATTAGCAGCTGCAAGCTAGTGTAGCATAGCAAGGTGAGGAAGTGATCCTGGGGTGCAAAAATGCAGGGGAAACCTGCCTTGTTGAATGGAGATCAGTCGAGGATAGTGGTCATCAAGACATCGGTGATGAAGTCTATGGTCCAGAGTCAACACGATAACTCTGAAGATGGAGACAGTGAAGAAGGATATTGTGTCACATTTTGATACTGCAGATGCCCTTCAATTGGCACTACGCTTGTGGAATAGCACGCTTCTGCCTCATCACCGACATGATATTCATGCAACGCTGACATAACACTGTATCTTCAAGCAGGTTTAGTTCTTTATGGCAGAAGAAGATTGCCAATTTTGCAAGTTAAGTGAAAAATACTGCTTCATAAACATCTGATAGTTACTGGTACGGTACCTATGTAAATGTGAAAATGTTTAACAGTGACTAAATACATTACATACAGGCATATTCCCTATAGCAAAGTTTAGAAAAACATTTTTAAGGAATGAACCTTTTGTTTTTTGTTTTGTAGTTTCATTAATGAGTATGTCAGTTTTATAATAAAAATACTTTCTGTACATTGCAAATAAGCTTCTTTTCTTTTCTTTTTTTTTTTTTTAAATTATGGATTTTATGTTCTGAGTATCCGGAATTTCAGATTAGCAGGGTTCTGTTCAGGGTGAAATTTCTCTTAAAGCAATTTTCTTTTTCCCATGGCAGGTTAGCAAGCTGGCACAGAACTTTGTGCACCTCATATGCTTACACCTCAGTGCATACATAATTGTTCAAAATATTCAACTCCCTTTTTTGGGAGGGGTGGGGCAATTTCTTTACTTCTCTGCCAGTGTGTGTTAGACACAACTAGCTTATACCTGGTGCATTTATTACATACTTTAACACCTCCCCACCTCTCTCTTAAAGAAAATACTGGATCTAGTCACCGTCGTCCGCACATACATTTTTGGCACCTCTTCAGGAAACTATCCATCACTTGCTATATTTCATGTTGAGAAATGCCGACAGTTCCTGGTGGATATATTGTTCGAATTCCTCCAGGGTGTGTGCGTTTGTCTTGTACACTTTGTTTTAAGTTACCCCAGAGATAGAAATTGCTTGTCGGTGCTCTGAGAAACCCAAGGAAAAAGATAGGCTGTGGTACAAACTGCAGACATAATTCTCCTAGTCTGATCATGGCCCAATGAAGTAAAACCAGTCGCCTAATATATCCATATTCTAAACAAAAAACAGTTGCTCATTGAGTTCATACAAAAAATAGTTTCATCATGATATTACACATTGTTAGTCATGTACCAAGACTACCATGCAAATACTGTTAGCAAATATGTTTTGTGATGTTGGAAGTTTTCAAGGATACCAGCAAACAAAAGCAACCATTTGAGATAAATGTAAATTCCAATATAGAAAGAGCTTTATAGAAAATATGGACCAAAAGCTGGAAACTAGAAAAATTTGGAATGAACAAAGGCAAAGGTAGTGATTCCCTAATACGGTCACATTTTTACTTTCATTACAACACATAGTAATCAGGGGAAGAATTGTATTGATGTCAAGATTTCACTGGAAATATATGTTTTAAGGCCCCCTGAATCCAAAAGGGAAAAAAAAAAAAAAAAAAAAAAAAAAGAGCATTTTTAGAAAAAGGTGTGTGTACATGTATGTGTGAGAGAGAGCAGCATAACTCAAAAACTCCTGGGTTCGATCCCAGGGACCCGCATGTGGTATTCGTGGTGGACGAAGCGGCGTCAGGGCGGGCTTTCTCCGGGTGCTCCGGTTTCCCCCGCCATCTCATTCCACCGGTGCTCCATCTTCATGTATCATCAGTGTCACCGCCTGCGGTGCCGTAGTAGTAAAAGTGGGCGTTAAACACTACAACAACAACTAACTCAAAAACTAAAAGTCGGTTAAAAACCAATGTTGGTATTTAAGTTTAATGCCTTTCAAGGATGCGACATGAAGATTTTGAAGAAAATTCCTCCACCCTAAACTACCCTTTACATGGAAAATTTTTTGAAAATTTTGATTTTCTCAAAAATGGCTCTCACGATTTTGATGATTAAAATGCTATATGGTTAAGATATCTTTATGGCAAATGAAATGTATATTTTGAATTTTCTTGCTATAGCCCATGTAGTTCTGCTTGCTCTTGATGACTCTTGCAGAACTGGTAAACCATAAAAGATGGACCAAATCTTACTATAGAAAAAAATGTAGATCTCTTTAAAACACAATTCATGTCGAAATTCATTTTTTGTGAAGTGAACTATTTTGGAGATATTCCTTGTTATTTGTGTGAGTTTTGCAATGCTTATAGTTTTCTGAAATGTAAGGTCATTATTCACCTTTTTACCTCTTGGCCATGTAAAGGGAACATAATTTCAAAGCCTTCATATAGCGACCAGCTTTAAAATATTATCACTCAAAACCTACTGTATTCCCATGTTCCTCTTGCACCTACTAGAAAATTACCAATAAGATAATTTTTACAAATGTTTATCTCAACTAATATGAAGAAGATAGAAGAATAAGAGTTTGTAAGAATAGTTAGTACAGAGTAGAGAAAGTCATGTGAATGCAACACATCAGATTTTTCTCTACTTGAGTTTAACTGTGCATTGTATGCTGTGCTTTTTAGTGGAATATTCCCCAAGTTATTGAAGTAGGTTCTACTGGATGTTCATCACTGCATGTGATTTCAGACTAAGGCAACCTTAGTACAGTGCAAAGTGCTCGTATGCACAACCATCAAACTTGTCCAGAAACATTGTTAGACAGAAGTGGTTGTGTTTTTTGGATGTCTCATATGCCTGATCTGGCTTCAGGGTCATTAAAACATGACAAACCATTTGCAGGCTCTCTTCGCTAGGTGAGGAAACCAAAAATCACCAGCAAAGAAATGTCAGCAGTGATGCACTAAAATCCTTACCTCACAAGCAGGCATCATATCTTTCATTAAACAAAATGGTCCTCTTTGCACATCATGCTCCATTTTCCATGTCATAGTGAGGCATTTCACATGATCATTAATAAATTTGAAGCTTCAGTTTCGGTGTTAGACAAGGAACATTCTAGATCAGTTGTAACAGAAAATAAAGTAGATGAAATAGGTGCCTGTTTAGAGTGATCTCAGAAATAGTAAACAAATTAACATGAACACAGCCAACATTTAACTTCAGAAAAGCCTGTGCCCCTCTCTATAGCCTGAAAATTGTAAGATTTTTCAAAAATTGTAGTTTTGTGAAAAATGACTTTTTATTAAGATACTATATGTTCAAGAAATTTTCATGATAAATGAAATATATATTTTCAATATCCTGGGAATACCCTCTGAAATACTGTTCATTTTGGATGACTTGAATAACTGGTAGAGTTGAATAACAGTAAGAGGGGGACAAATCTTGCTCCAGAAAAAAATATAGATCTCGTTAAATCTACGTCAAATAACACTTTTTTGTGGTGTTTACTTTCTCAAGATATTCCTTGTTGGTATTAATTTTCAATCACTTACACTTTTCTCAAATAGGAAGTCATTCATTGTTTATGTCCTGGCTGCATGGAGAGGATGGAATGTCAAAGTCATCACATAGCGACCAGCTCAGATTGACTTATCACTTAAGACTACTGTATTATCTTATTTCCATTGTACCTATAAGAAAATATGTAATAAAACCGTTTCTACAAACGATTATCTCGATTATCATGAAGTAGGTAGAAGATTAAACATTTGTGAGAATAGAACATAACATGTTTTCCGGGCTTGTAGGCTGTGGTCTAACAACAAAAGGATTAAAATTACTTAAAACTTACATTTTGTCCTCAACTGTGGGGGATATCCTGAGCAGTGTGGCAAGAACAGCTGGCGACTGTGGATTTATTTGGCAGTGGACAGTAATTTATCCTGTTGGAATGGTGAGAGGGGTGACACAGAAACTGTGTTTCTTATTGACTGTTATGTTGGCTAATGTGAAGATGCTGTAAAGAGAAATCCAAGCCTGATTTAGCTTAAAGTAATCTTCTCTATTGAAATTGCTTGAATGCCCGGAAAATACATTATATTCTAATAACAACTATGAAAGCCTATGAACTTGTTTGTAAGAATGGTTTGTACACGAGTGAGTAGAGAAAATCTTGTGAGATAATAAAAGAAATCAAACCACAGCAAACTTTGCATCAAAGAACTTTTTAGTAAGGTAGAGGTCTGAGCAAGTCAATGGGTATTGCAGAAGCACACACATCAATTGTATTGTCACTATTCATCAACATTACAGCATTTGACGTTCATCGTATATCACCTCCAAGAAAAGAAGGGTACATTATTAACTAAAACAACAAAAATAAAAAACATTCTCAGTACAGTACCTATATTATACAGTATATGGTTCCTTATAAAAAGTACGTCTGTCAATCCTAGGTCATGTTGCTAAGAACTCAAGAATTTGACTGAAATGCTAGGACAGAATAGAAAATATATTCTATTCTCTGTAAATCTATAGTCACCTCAGTAGCACATTTCTGTGTACTAAATAAGATAAACACAGTTGAAAGTTATGAGCTGAAAATAATTTAAAAAGCTACTGCTTTCAGTGCATTATTTAAAATTAATACAACGGTTACTGTGTGACTTTTTAGGAAATAATTTAATAGTTATGCTATCCAATACCATGAAAATATATTTTAAATTTATGATAGAATGTGCATATCGGAGGAGGACATTTGAACAAAAACAAAATTGTTTTCACTCTGTCATATCTCTTCTGAATTACACTTCAACATGCAGATTTGTCAAAGCATTCTAACCAAATTTAATTTTGAAAATGTTATTTATTGGAAAGCTAGACACTTGCCTTGAGAGTTTATATTACACTGCACTGCGCCACTTTGGCAGGCTGGGAACTAATTAATTGTTGGTTCTCTGTTGCTAGGTGGCGGAGTGCGGTCCCGTACAATTACCCCGGGTCGATCTGCCTTGTTGGCGATGGCATCATTTCGCCGTGCAGGACATGGAGGGTGGGGAAGCGAGGGTTCCGGGCGACCCAGTAAGGGCAGTCTACAGTGTCCGCATTGTGACAAGTGTTTACTGAACAGAGACACCCTTGCTCGACATGTGTTACATATGCACCAGGAGCCATTATATGCATCCAAGTGCACACTTTGCAACCGCGAGTATCGTACAAGGAACAGTCTTATGGTACATATGAGTCGATACCACAGGAAGAGAGAAGGCTCTGCCAACTTGACAAGCGCAGTGTTAGCTGCAGCAACCTGGGAAGGGCGAGGGAATTCTCTAGAGAAAGGAGATGTCTCCAATGAAGTGCCACAACACTGAAACTATTTGTTTTCTTTTATTTCTCTTCACATCCAAATGATAAGCCATTGATTTGTATGTTCTCAACAAAAATGACAAAGAAAATTACACGTGTTTTTAGCACATATTTATAATCTGCTTAAAATGCAGCAACCACATATTTTCAGCCTGTAATCTCCTTATTTATTTTACTAGTGGAGTTATATAACATCTAGCAGCTTTGGTATTTTTTATTTTTGAAATATCAACCAAAGCTTTTTATATTGGAAGTTTTAGAGATGTTTACTTTTTCATGTGCTCTGAGAAGCTGTTTGAATTGTAAGCATCACATTTCATAGTTCTTATACAAGCCTTCCAAAGTAACTTTATCAAGAAGAAAATGTTACACAGCTTACTTTGCTTAAGCATTTCTCTTTCAGGAGCTTCTTGCTGTTTGAATGAAATTAAAGTTGATATTGATAAACCTGGAATTGTCATCGCTTAATGGTTAGGCATAGGAGTGTTCCAATATACTCAAAAGTTTCAAAGACTTGAAACTGTACAAACTAGAAACTGAAGTGGGTATTGTGACCCTTTATTACTTAGATTAAGTATAATGTAATGATTGGATCTGAGGATGTATAAAGTTCAGTGACTTGACTGTTTAACATTTATAGTGAAGTTGTATTTTGCATCTGTGTATGGCTGCAAAACTCTTTGAATATTTTTACAGTGAATAAACAAATAACAAAACTGTTTAGCCTAAAAGGAAACAAATTATCTAATAGCTAAAGATGCCTAATGCAACTATCTCAATGGTAGCAGCCTGTGATTAAATCTTAAAATTTCTATTACTATATTAACTGTATGCTGTACACATCTTAATTTTAAGTTAGGAAACTTATTTTAACGCAAGCTGGGTAATCTGAAGTACCTATTTTCTGTGTTTTGCTTAAGTTGTCTATTTTATTTCCTGAGTAATATGAAGAGGATATTATGGATTTTTATTTAGAATATAAACAATTCATGGGGTAATGTTAAATTAACATTAATAATGATTAATTTGTTCAAGAAAACAGGAAGGTTATTTGGTTCTTGGAATACTTAAAATTTGCTAATAATGGACTTACTGATTATATTTGAGAAGATTTTTAAAGTTGACAGTGTACTAGAAAAACAGTCATCCTTTGATATTTCTTGTTCGCTGATGTTAGTGCACTCTAATAAGCTTTGTTGCAGTTCGAACAATAATAGACACACCAAACAGATTTGTGATCAGTGCATATGTTAGGTTTACATCTACTCCCAAATCAACTTGTTAGAAAATTGGAACCATCTAGCTATGACATGTTTATCTAATTTGAAAATTGACATCAGAGAAAGCTGAAGCATCTACTGTTACTTTCAAACTGAGACAATGAAAGCAGCTATTTAGCTTGTCACTTGAGAATCCCTGAGCAGCTCTTCAGGTGTGTGCTGATGTATTGGGAAATATTGCACTGCCAGGCAACAAAAATATAAGGGCCCAACATTGCAAAATTTTCTTGAAAGATAAATCAGAATTACTTTTTATGTATTTGTTACTGAGTAGGACAAAGATAAATGTTCTGACAAGGAACTACAAAGTGCATAAGATAGTGAATCTTAAAGGCCAACATTTTCACTTTCTTATTGAAGAAAAGTTTTTAATGAAGTTGAGAATTTGTATGTGTGGATGTGTGTGTGGCAATAAGACATATCCTAAAATAATTAAATAACAGTTTTGCGGGTTTTCCAGTTTCTTTCCTGTTACTTCAAACATTATATGGAAAATGATTTGCTTCCTTTTTTGCCAATATGGCAGATGGTTTGCAACATTTCAGCCTAAAGGATAAATAGGAACTTAAAAATGTTATTATTCACATCTGAAGCTATTAACAGTAAAGCACTATAATCCACCAATATCACAAAGTATGTAGAGACTAATAGCTTTACTTTACTAAAATTGAGTTGTACTCATTACACTCCCAACGTTTCAGCAGCTTCTTTCTGCCATTTTCAATTTTATTGAAGTGAAGCTATCAGTCTATACGTACTTTGTGATATTGGAGGAATATAAAAAGTTAAAGTTTTAATGTTAAGGGTTTGATGCTTTGAATTCATGACTGTTGGTTTGAGAGAATTATTTTGGTGTAATTTCAAGAAAAATTTGGGCACTTGTTTCAGAATAAGGCAGAAAATGATAGATTGCTCTGAAACTCTTCACAGTAATTCCCTTATTTTCAGCTCCTTATATACACTTCTGTACTTTGTTTTATCTGACGAAACTTAACAAGAGGCCATTATCACATTGATGTTACTGATGGAGCTGAGATTTTCTGTAGTGAAAGTAGCTCAAAAATAAAAATACCTGTATCTAGGTGCCCACAAATATTATCTAATTCTTTGCATATGCCTGTGTTTAAAAGGTATTTAATGAGAGAGCCTCCCAAATGTAAGTTCCAGGATTTTTATGTCTTCAATTTTTTTTCTTGAAGACACTCATCACCGGGTAAAATGAAATATAACTACAGCCTATTTTTTCTTTGCTGTGCAATATTGGTTGTAAATTATCTTCAGCATGGTCTTGTACGCGGATATTACAGCTTCAGTGTGGGGAGATGTTTAGTATCCCATCCCAGGCAGCTGGTTGTTGAGTGGAAGGCAGACCTAAATTGACTGTTACAACTTAAAACTTAATAATTTTTCCCAGAAAATAGGAACATTCGATTATGAGCAGTGTAGAAGGTTTCACAAATTACCTTAAAATGTTACATTTCCGTGAGTTCTAGATGATTACAGGGCTTTTTTTCCAATTGCTAGACAACTTTTGATCCATTATTTTCTGAGACTCGTTTTATCTGAAGTTGATGAGATTACATGGAATATTTTGTTTTAGACCTCCATAGTTTGGAGTATGCCACTATTGCATGAAAAGGCACAACTATTTTTGAGCCTGGAAAAGAATTCATCAGTCCCTAATATCCTCTATTCTCTCCCTGGTTTTCCCAGATGGTGTGGAGGTACCACCATGGTTGCCAGTGCGAGAGAGAATCCAAAATGAGCTGCGTATGGAAGCAGAAAAAGGGTTCATATGTGGGGAATGCGGGAAGATTCTCCGCAGCCCAATTACTCTCAAGAGGCATATATTAGATCTGCATCGTGAGCAGACAGAACGTTTTTGGTGTAACATATGTTGCAAGTTCTACAGAACTAAGAATAGCTTTGTTGTCCATATGAGCAAGTATCATCAGAAAAACAAAATGGCTCAAGAGCCCTTTAACTTACATTACCCTGCTTAAGCATTGAGAATAGAGTGCATTATTTAGTTTTAAAGTGTAATCTATATGAAGGCTGCAGCTGAATATTATGTACCTAATCAATTAAATTGTAATGTTTAAACTCTGATAATGACTATGTGCTGTTTTAAGTTTACAGAACTAACCACCAAATTAAGAAAAGATTTGCACATTTTGCATGCAGATAGATACATGCGACATGCAGATTAGATGTTGTGCATATAGGTTCTGTTAACAAGCATGCAGCATATAATTATATGATCTCATATGGTTTTCTGATATTAAACAATTTCAAGAGGAATTGTATTTATTGATATTATACACCAGATCCAAGAGATATTTTGTTTGTAGATAAGGAGTAGAATATTTAAGAAATTTGTTCTTTAGTTTGACAAGAAATACAACTTCAATACATGGACTTTATGCAACAAAAGTTGTCTGTTATTTATTTGTTCGCAAAAATGAAAAAAATGCCTCCTGAATTTATCAGAAGGACAAGGTAAACATTACAATTGAAGTGCTTACAAATAGTAGTAAAAATTACATAATAAATTAACAAGAAAAAATAACATCAAACATTTAAGTATATGGAAAGTAACAAAATTCAAAACATATTAACATAAAATAGGTTTGTTAATTCTGATACAACAGTTTAATTCCATGTCAGATTTTCTCATAGTGTGCATATCTGGCTTTTGCAGCCCTTTCTTTATACACTTGATTGATAATTACAATGTTTTCACTTCATCTAATCATATTTTAAGTTTTTAATCATAAGCAGTATTTTTTAAAAACATTAATTTATGCTGCAGTTGAAGTAATAGCTTTCATTTTTGCCAAAATGAAACTAAATAAAAGTAAAGAAGAGTGTAATTGTTTTGAAAGAAAAATAAGAACATACGATAATGTAGCTGTGGTCAGCCAAGTGTATGTTCAGTTTTTCACTGGTCCTTGTAGAACACCAAAGATTCTTATTCAAAATAAAACACTGAGATAATGATAAAAGAAATAAGAATATTTTTTGCCCGTTTTAATTTTAGTTTTAAAAAGAGCATTCATAGTGTCGTCCATTTGCATTTCACATTTGTGAGCCACAGAACCTTTCAACGTTCAGCTCGTTAGTGGAAGTTGTGTATTGGATAGTTAAAGTGCTACTGTCGACAGCATTGTGCATCTACAGTGTGATTGGAGGTACAGTTAGACTTAAAGTATTCTTGCATATTATAACTAGTGCACAATAATTTATAGAGAAAAGAGATGTAGTTTTATAAGATTGATTTTTGTGGAATAGCTTGTGTATTGCCAAGAAACTATCCTTACAAAACACTTAATTGTATGTAGAAGGTAATGAGGTGTATATCTTGTAATACTAGCAGTTGTACAGTTTTTTATTTTATTAATTCTCATAGTGCAAAATATAAATACTTTGCAGAAATATTTGTTTTATGCCTTATTTTACCTTGGAATTGTATAAATAAAATAACTAATTTAATAAGCTGTATACAAATTAAATGCAGCAGGAAATAATTACATCATGCCATATTTTATTCTTCTTTTATCATTTAACTAGTACTACTTGAAAGTATCAGAAGCTGTAGATACAATTTCTAAACTGTGCAGTATTGTCATAAAAAGAAAACAAAAAATACAATTATATAGTTTGGAAACAATATCAAATTAAACATATAATTTCTGTATATAGTGCAGTGTATGCAAATGAAAAGAAGTAGAAAAAATGGCAAGTATGATAATTTCTCCAATCAGAAATTATAAACTTTCGATCCCACAGATGGGTAATTGGTTTGGAAGTTTGTTACGGTGAAAGATGCATACTGAATGACTTTTGGAAGTAATAATGTCTATTCAATAGAAATAGTGATTGCAGCACTGAATTTATGTTGAACATTCTATTCACAAAAATTGGTTAATTGATCAGCATATGACGTGTCTTCCAAATGTAACCAAAATAGTTTGTTACGTTATATAAAAGTTACACCAAAAAGCTGCAAGAACAAAAAAGCTCATAATATACATTTATATGCAAGAAACAAGTTGTGAACATTATAAATAATAACAGACAAATAATAGTCACTATGTCAAAAACACTTCTGGAACAAAACAAAGGTTTATAGAATGTTTAAAAAAAAGACAAGAAACACACTTGATCAAGATAGAAAATGCTACGCCAACTATAAAAATATATAAAATATTTATAGAACTATAAAGGGTTAAAACCTCAAATAATAAAACTGGACCCTGTTTTGGTTAACTTAGATAACCAGATTCTAAACCAAGCGATATTTTTTTATTACTGTAAACAAGGCATGGGAGGTTAAAAACAGTATAGGTACTCCTACAGCAGGAGACAAGATATTTTCTGGCAACTTAATACTCAAACCACCATACTATTTTCCTCCATTGTCCATAAAGTTTAACATTATTAAAAAGATTTATCTTAAGTCTTCCAAATAAGACATGACAATTTCAATATTATTTACTTATAAATTATTTTGCCTAACCTCAGTCAAAAAAAACTTACATTCTGAGAATTTTTTCCGCTATAGCTTTCAAGTGTTTGTTTTAGAACCAAATGATTGATCAGTATGAGTTAGAAACAGAAACTTATCTATACATTCTCAATATATAATGTAGCAACTTTCAGTACAGACAATTCCATAAATGCATATTTATTTTGAATTTTGTAAAATTACCTTTCTTCCTTTACGTCAGTTTATTATTTCAGGCTCTTCATGATTTAGGTATTTAAAAATATTTACATCCCTTTAACTGCCTGACCCTATCTCTATAGCACTGAGTGGTTACATTACATTAAAGTGTGACTTCTACACAGATTTATACTGCAACAAAATGACAAAATCAGTCCAGTTATTACTTTCTCTACTGGTAAGTAGGGGAAGTATTGTATTCCACCCAAAAATTCTATGTCGAGATTTCACCGGAAATATATCTTTTGAGACCCTCTGAATAAAAAAAAAAAAAGAAAAGAAAAAAAAGGCATTTTTAGAAAAAGATCTGTGTGTTTGTCTGTCTGTGGACAGCATAACTCAAAAACGAAAAGTCTGTTAAAAACTAAAGTTGGTATTTAAGTTTAATGTCTTTCAAGGATGCGACACAAAGATTTTTAAGAAAATAGCCCCACCCTAAATTACCCTTTACATGGAAAATTTTGATTTTCTTGAATATGGCTCTAACGATTTTGATTAAAATGCCATATGTTTGAGATATTTTTATGACAAATGAAATGTATATCTTGAATTTTCTGGCTATAGCCCCTGTAGTCGTATCTACTCTGGACGACTTTTGCATAACTGGTAAACCGTTAGAGATAGACCAAATCATACTATACAAAAATGTAGATCTTGCTAAAATACACAATTTATGTCTGAATAAATTTTCTTGTAAGGTGAACCATTTTGGAGATATTCCTTGTTATGTGTGTGAGTTTCACAAAACTTAAAACTTTCGTGAAATGGAAAATCGTTGTTCATTTTTTTATATGTTAAGTGTGCAAAGACAACAGAATCTCAAAGCTTTAAAAGATTTGACTATCGCACAAAGCCTACTGTGTTCTAGCATTCCCCTTGCACCTACAAGCAAATAGCAATAAGATAATTTCTACAAATGTTAATCAACATGAAGATATAGGAATAACAGTTTTTAAGAATGGTTAGTACAAGAGTAGAGAAAATCATGTGAGTGCAACACATATTTTTTTTTCTACCCCTTTATTGTCTTCTAAAGTGTTACCACAAATACACAATTTTCTTCTTGTCAACGCAGTGTGCAGTCTTTCTGTCACAACTCACAGCTGTTCTTCTCATATCCTTGTGGAGTCCTTTTAGTATCTTTCTTCACTTCCTCTGTCTCTCATACCCTACTGACAACCTTACAATCACTCGTGGCACTCGTTGAATTCTCTTAGGATGTACTAACACAATGACACACAGGAACAGCTGTCTTGCACTCACTGATTCGCTCACCAACTCATGTCCATAACGCAATTCTAAAACTCTCTCCAACTCACTGCTGTTTTTGGCCTCCTTATGTTATGGGGATGATGTCATACAGACCTTTCTCAATTCCACACACACACGCACTGGAAATAATTCAGATTTTTCTCGAAGGCACTAGAAAAGCCCCTGTTGTTTCTGCTACCTCCATTGTTACTATTCACGGACACACAGCAGTAGCACAGGGCAATGTGATCTTTATTGTCTTTGCCGGCCCGGCCTGTGGTGTGAAATAGCTTGGCCCCATCCATTTATTGTTGTGTGCCGAGTATGACGTCACAATACAAGTAGATGAATAGTCAGCACAGTTTCAATTCTTTACAGGATTCATTTTGAGGCTTTTTGTTCATCCATTTACTTTTATTGCCTGTGCATTTTTCTAAAACCAAATTGTGGAGAATAAGCTTTGATAAATGTTTATAAATCTAGCTACATCCACATTCATGGAAGTCTATTTATTTATTGGTGACCACATATTTAAATTGATGTTAAGCAAAAGAATTGAAGAAATAGTTCCATAAAAGTTTAGTTCACATCACATTTTTCAGTAATCTTGATGCCTTTATATACTACTTCTGATCATAAACAAATGATTTGAATATAGGAGATATGTTTAAATGTTTTTTTTTTAATTTTATGCAGATTTGTAATGAAGAACGTGTTAGAATGACTGCTTATGTTCTTTATGAAACTACTTGTTATAGTAATTGTTGCCTAACTAGCAAAGTATAATCATTATTTACACTCTAATATTTCAAGTCATCTTCTTTATCTACTTCACCCTCTTCAAACATCTCCATCAGCATTTACAGAAATGTAAGGCATGGGTTAAGTGCAGCTTAATTTCATTGCTGCAACTGTTGTATTTGAATACTTCGATCAAAGACTTATAAAAGCTGCTGGCATGACAGCCTTAGTGGGCCAAGTTCTATTGCACATTTGCCATATCTTCTTTCCACGAAGAACATAATGGACAGAATGCATTAATTGTGTGTGATTTGATACCTGACAGTGGAACTGCTAATTTTCCATCAAGTAGCTCTGTAGTTGGTCCTCTGGGACCTCATGAAGGTGATATTTTAGGCAGCCATACTACTAGTGCTAAAGAAATGACTGAGGGTCATTTGATCTAAATATTTCAGCAGTCCTCTCTAAAAATAATCCCAAGTTTCTGTTCATGAGCATTGCAGTTTTCCAGTCTTCCATATTGCAGCACGTTTCTTTCTCTGTGCTTTATTTTCTGACCATCAGTTTTCATTGGTTTAATGATGTCCCTCAACATTTGACAATTCATAAGCTGTGCTTCCATTTTTATTCTTTATCAGAGCTTTTTGGTTAGTTGCTTTCTATACGATGTATATTAAGAAGGTAAAATATTGTATTCCACAAACAAAGAATCACTGTCAAGATTTCAACAGAAATAGGTTTTGAGATCCCCTGAGTAAAAAAGAAAGCATTTTTAAGGTTTGACTGTGTGAACAGCATAACTCAAAAACAAAAACTTGGTTAAGCACTAAAACTTATATTTAAATTCAGCATTCTCCAAGAATGTGACAGTTTTTCAAGAAAACTACCCTTTACACAGAAAATGTTTCCAAAAATTTGATTTTCTCATAAGTAGCTTTAATGATTTTCATTAAAATACTAATTTAAGATTATTTCGTTGCAGATTAAATTTTATATCTCGAATTTTCTGGGAGTAATCTCATGTGCTACTCATTCTGAATGACTTTTGCCTAACTAGAAAATCATAAGGGATAGACAAAATCGTACTATACAAAAAATGTATGTTTCATTAAAGTTAAAATACTTTTATTATTTTCCCCTTCTGATCATGCAAGAAGAACAATTTTAAGCCATCAAACAGCGATCAGGTATTAAAAGAATTTGACTATTGCTTAAGCCTACTCTCTCCTATTCTCATTATACCTGTAAGAAAATATGGTAATAAAACCATTTCTATAAATGTGTATCTCAACATGAAGTACATATAAGAAGAAATGTTTTTAAGCTTTATCATGTAAGGAATTTCTGGGCTGGTTGTTGGTGTGGGTAATGCCTGCTACATATCACATTCAAGGACATAAAGATCAGTGTCTTTACTGACAGTTTTGGGCAGTCTTCAGTGTTCGTGTGTTCTCTGTCATATATTGATTGTACTTACATTTGTACCTCAAGGAGATTTTATAGATTTAGTGTTGAACACAAATAAATATTGTGCTACTTCACCAGCTTAGCATTTTTTGACTATATATTTTCACATAATAATGATACATGTTATATTACATACACCATAATTATAAACTTATGATTATTCGATTAACTATAACAGTTAAGAGCTTCCGTACAGTGGCACAGTGGCCTCATCACTACCGTCAACAACACATCGCCATTAAAACCCCTATTCTTTCTAATGGACATGAACTAAAATGCTTCTAATTTCAATTCATGAAAGACTAAAAAGGATTTACAAAGCCTTTGTACCAGAATACAACACATTGTATTCTGAACACACTTGCAAAAGGCTTTGACTTCGTTGAGAACCAAATAGAAAATAGTTGTTATTCCACAGAAAATGTCTATAAAATAAACCAAATGTCATGGTTATTTCATTCCAAGCAATATGTATTAGATGATCATGATTGAGGAAATTATGAAAACAAGGTACAGGTGATAACGATATATGTAAATGCAATACCTATGCCAAAACATTTTAATAACCTCTGTGTAAGAAAATTATACTTGATTTCTGTTAGGCATATTCAAATTTGTTAGAGGTAATGCCAAATAATTGTATAATGAGAAGAAATTTTATCCAGCGAACCTTAGAACTCATATAGCCAATATTTTATAATTTACAACTGAGAAGATTATTTTTCCTCATCGGCCAAAAACATTTATCCTTTCCATAGCAGTAAATTTAGTGATTTTAACATGAAGAATTTATATGATAAAAGTTTCTGTACTGTATCAAAATTATGTAGCTTTTATATTACTGAAGACGGTACAAAAGTTTTAAGCTTTCACATGTTGTGAGTATCTAAAAAATAGCACAACCATTCTGACCAATGACGACTCCACTGCCAAAGGTATTCACAAGCTAAACACCATTTCCAGAATTTGAAAGATTGTCAGAAGGAGGCTAAGGAAGTGAAATGTTCTGCTGATGTTTCATGCATGAATATTAGTTATTCATTATATTAGGAACAGCCAGTGCTGTGTGAAATTACAAAGTGTAAAGAAAAGGATTCAACATAATAAGCTTTTAAATCAGGCCTGGGGAAGAGTACTCCAAAGGTGTGAACAGAGCAGTCCCTCCCTTCCTTACCTGCAGTAGCTACTAACACACATACATACACATTAGGTAGAATCATTGTTCAGCTTTGGTTCTCACGAAGGGGGGGGGAGTCAGGGAATGGCGTGACACCTTTTCAGTGCTGCTCCCCAAACCTATTCAAATCGTCATAAAGAATGGGGTGAGGTAAATGGAATTAATTAAATGGTGATTCTGCTTCAAAAGTTACCTATGCAATATTGGGTAAGCGAGATAGTAGATAATGCTATAAAAAACAATCCTTTAAACCTAAAATATTGTAATCTTCAATAATTTCGGAATGTTTTCATGGCATCTTTCTGAAGGTTTCTTACACTCTTTACTTTGAGCCCTTTCTCTCCAATGGCAAAACTTTTGTGAATGCTCTTCAGAATGTTCATTCACATGTTTTTCCTTCTACTGACCAATAGTACTTGTAAGGAAACTGGTGAGTATTGCACTTTTCTTCTTCAATAATTCTAAATATTGTAGTCTGAAATCAATAGATCCACCTAAATAGCATCTACTGTTTGAGGATATCCGCATGTTAACATAACTTTTACGTTTTTGTGGCATGTACAGCTACCACTTCTCTTTCTTGGACACTATTTTATTAAAAATTGATACATTGTTCTCAATTGTCACTTTTTCTTTTCCTTTCCTTCTTTCTACAGCAAAATTTTCTTGCTTTGACCTTCCATTTGGATAAATGTGAAGTCCTCAAGTTGGCCAGCAAAGCATTTTCAAGAAAAATGCTATTTATTTTGTTTCAGCGTATTAATCTACTAGTTAAGCCAGTCTAGAGTTGAACTGTGACGGTCTCTGAAAGAGACAGAAATGTGTTTAGTAAACCACGTGACCTCTACCCAGTCCCATATCTGGATTTATAAACTTTCCATAACAGCACAACTGCTGTCAAGTTACACATTGGCAAAAGCTGGCAGTGGGCTGAAGGTTTCCCAGTCAGCCTGTTGTTGACTACTTTGCTATACTATTATAACATAAGAAGGTATTGCTAAAACGTTAATATTGTATAGCAGAAGGTAGACAACACTATGCTGTATCCCATCTTCAGAGGAAAACCTAGTCTTTAAGAATAACGATATGGTCATTAGTGTTATATGTTGTTGTTGTTTTCTAGTGCCTTGCATCTGGCAATGAAGCCATTAGCATTCGTGCTTTCCAATACTTTTGAACTGCAGTTTCTTCTGATCTTAATGCTTCACAGGTCTTCAAGTGGTCTTCGTTCATTTCTGCTGGATCGTTACACAGGACACATATTGGTGAGGCTGAGATACCTATTCTGTAGAGATGACTTGCTAAGCAGTCGTGATTTGTCAACAGTCGGAAGGCTGCAACCGCTGTTTTCCTTGGTCTCTGGGGGATTATATCTGGGTTGGAAAGTAGTGTAATCCATTTTTTATCTTTGGCATTTGTTTCTATTTCTTGAAGGTATGAATGAGAAAATTTTTTAATGATCAAGCGTTTTATTGAGGAATATGAGAAATTGAATTTAGACTTTTGTTTTATTGTTGTGCCTTTCTTTGCAAGTGAGTCTGCAGCTTCGTTCCCCATGACTCCACAGTGTGCTGGAATCCATTGGAGATGAACAGTCTTATTAACTTTTTGGAGTTGTGTTAACATTTTGTAGCATTCTCTAATTTTTGTTGACTTCTTTGTAGTATTTGAACATATTCCCTGAATTGCAGCTTTAGAATCTGAAAGAATTACTGCCTTGTTAAATTTATTTAAGGGAAGATTTAATAATTGTCGGAGAGCAATGTATATAGCCTCTATTTCTCCATCATAATTTGTTGTGTCTCTGCCAACAGAATGATAAAAGGAAAAATGTGAACATGTAACTCCAGCTCCAGTAAGGTTTTCCTTGGAGTGTTATATACTTGACCTGGATTGCCCATATGCATTATATAGCCTTAGAAATACATGGCATCACAGTAACATCGTTTTCTCATTCATATACCAGCTGTCACAGCTCAGCTCTTGCTGGCTATACTCTAGAATTTATATACAGAATGCATGAAAATGCATTTATAACACTCAAGTGCACATAGTTACATATTGTTTCTCATTAGGAATTCAAAGCAGTTTTAATAGTAATATTTTCTTTCTTAGTAGCACTGTAAAAGGATTTAAATTATATACAATATCCGCATTCAAACAGTAAATATCCTTAAGGCTTTATGGCAGATACCTTCAGAAGCTTGCTCTGTGGTGCAAGCAGTTTAGGCCGCAAACAAGGAAAATAGTAGCGCAGGCACTGGCTTAGCGTAACTAATGGTGGGACAGTAGAGCTAGTGGCAGGACACTCACATCTCAGTGACAGATGCTCTTAAAGATCTTGTTTTATCAATCACAAACTACAGTGGTATTCCCTTCCTTTTTTATCTGTACAGGAGTCCCACATAGTAGCCTTGTATGTCTACTTGTTGTCTTGTAGTCTCGCCATGTGGCCTTCCCATTTCTATTTTAATCTTGGGGCTAATTGTGTCAGGTCTTTTATTTATGATAACTGGTTTAACCTCAAGGTATAAATTCTATCTTTCAGGGAGTTTGTGTTGCATCTTCTCCATTGGCATATTTGGATTTTGTTTTTTGGATGTGTTGTTAGTGACCATATCTGGCACCCATAGAATAATACAGGGTAGATACAGATTTCCAATGCGTGGAATGTAGTTCATCTGCTTAGCATTTTGTCTAAGAGTATGAACTTAAGACCCCAAAATGCCTTCCAGGCTAAAGAGATTCTCCTTTGTATTTCCTTTTCCATTTGTCCTGAAATGACAGTTGTCCCAGGTATGTGTACTGGTTTATGTATCTGAGGGATATTCCATCAATTGATATTGATGTTGCTAGTCCGTTAGACATGATCTGCATTTTTAGTTGTTCAACGAGAGACCTGCAGATTTGCTATGTTCGCCTAGTTGATCTAGCATTTTTTGTAGTTCTGCCAGTGTTTTGGCGAATAGAACAGCATCGTCTGCAAATCTTAAATTCATATGGTAATTATTATTTATTTATGCCAACAAACTTACTGTTGGTGTTTTTAAACACACAAGCCGTGTGTGGGCTTGAGAATTTAATGCCATTCTGGCAGTTTGTCACAATAGCTCAGTGGTTAGAGCGTCCGCCCGGCAAGCGGAAGGTCTGTGGTTCAAATCCCGGTTGTGGCACTGAATTTTTAAGTTCCGGTTCTACCTCTTAAATTCATAATTTGCTTCCATCCAAGATTATTCCAAATTGTTTGCTGTACTTCATTTTTCGGAATATACTTTCCAGCACACAGGTGAAAAGTTTGGGAGAGATTGGTTCATCTTGGCCAACTCCTCTGTCTAGGTGAAATGGTTGACTTTCTATGACTGTTGGTTTTTTTGCAGTACCCTTATGTACTTTGTATCTATCTCTTGAGCTGTAAGTGCTTGCATTATACCTGGGTGTTCAACTGAGTTGAACACCTTACTGTAGCCCACAAAGGCTAGGTATATAGTTAGGTGGAGCTCCCCTGCTTTCTTGATAAGCTGGTTACTGGTAAAGATTGAACAATGTTATTAGTAAACAGTGACTAAAAGTGCACCAGTCAGACAAAAGCAACAATAAGCATGTGCAGCACCTAACATGGGGTAGCTCACGACGTTAGAATAATTTGGCTTTTCTTATTGATCAGAGGCCTTTGCCCTTCACAGAAGATGTTAGGCTATTTTCATTTTCATTCTCAGCAGGTACTCATGTAAAGACAAGGTAGGGTGTTCAGTACTATTCATTTGAATTAAATGACTAAAAAGAAATGGACTTTATTGCATGGGAAACAAAATACTACTACATATCATCCAAATGAGTTATATATACAGAACAGTGAAAAGTTTACAAAATAACATTTGGTGCTGTTTTTGCAATTATTAATACGGAATGTGCTGTGCTATGAGACTCGTTTTCTATCTAGGTCGTGGTAACGGATGGAATGAAATATCACACAATGTTTCTTTACCACAATGTATTAATTTATTAACACTTCATCGATACTTTACATTACACAATTTCTCTCAGCACCATTCTAAATGCTTAAAAACCTTTACACTTTTTCACTAGTGTAACTTATGCTTGATGAAAGTTTGGTGAAAGTTCCATGTTCACACTACCTAAATATGATTGTCTTTTCATTTCAAACGTACACACGCGAGTGAACAGTTTTTTGGCGTCGTTTGACGCGACACCGCCTTTTTGATATTCATCCGCGCATGCGTCCATCAAATAGTTCTTTCTCGTTAGGGAAGCGATCCCTAATCATCCTCCCCTACTTTTATTATGGAACACAAACAATTCTAATATTTATACATATATATTAAAATCAAATATGGAAAGATTTATGACGTCTTTGGGCAAACTTAGTTGTTCGTAACAATGAACCTTATCAACATGTTTTCATCATTTAACTATCTCATACCAACATCAAAAAACGAATTACACTTTTAACAAACATTCACATGAACGATTTTCTTTTGGGGTCTTCTAATATTCTGTCTCACATTCTATATTATGTCTTGGAAATTATGATGAAATCCTGATGAGGATATTTAAACAAATCTTTCCTTTACCTTGTGAAAATGGGATTCTTACTTTACAATGTATACTGTTGATTTAACAAGTATACATTTATCATAAGACTGTACTACGTTATCTAGATTTTAAAATTCTTTTTCCTTTAACAATTTTCCAATATTGAGCATCATGTTCTGACTTGCATACAAGGAAAAATAGTTTTTAAGTTATAGTTGTTTTCTAAGACATGGCTTACAAGTCTTCACCAGTGAAAAGAATTGCTCCCATAAATATGTAAATGCAAAATGCTAAGATACCTGGCAGCAAAATGATGAAGTCTTGAAAATTGTGATCGAGGGTAAATTTTACAATAAGATTTGACTCTCGCACACATACAAGAGCCATGTGGAATGAATCACAACTGCATGTGCTTTAGCGCCGCTACAGTACACCTATTGATACTGGATTCCTCTTAGTCTTGTTTGAATTGCCCACAGTCAGTGCATACCTTGATGTTATCCAATTTTGTAATGACAGCAACTTGTTTATGGAGTTGTCATGAGATGGAATAAGATAACAGCATCATATGTGAAATTGTTATACCTCTGCCAAGATTTGAGACACAAATTTAGTAATTTGTGGCCAAGCATTACACCGTTTGTCTATCACCAAGGTAGCCCAGGACCTACATGTATTTGTGGTGGATGAAGTGGTATCTGGTGGGGTTTCTCCAGTTTCCCCCACCACTCATTCCACCAACAATCCATCATCACTTTTCCATTCATCCATTTCACCTGCATTTCATGTCATCCTCTTCCTCACTCTCATACCAGGGACTGGGCTGACTATACACTTCTCAGTCTTCACTGTGGTCCATAGGTTTGTCTGTTCCCCGGCAGGCATCTGACCGTAGGCACAGGTGTCACAGGTGTCAGTCCTCACTACGGGAAGGATAATCAGATGAAGAAGATAGTGATTCACTGAAAACCAACAGACAGGAGAAAACTAATGGCTGGTTTCATCAACCATCGTTAATGATTTTGACAATCGTTCAACTCTCATGCTTTCATTTCTTTATTTTGACCATCATACTATTAAAATGTATGTACTGTTTTTCAGTCTTCAATCCATTTATGATTCATTACAAATAACACAGGCTCACTACAGCTGGAATATTCAGGAGTAATTTGAGATTTATTGTTGTTCACACAGTTGTGGTGATGGGAGACTAGTTGTTATTGAATTATTGTACACAGATTTACTAGAAAATCTTGGGTCTGAAGGTGTAATACATGAGCATAATGATGATCTTGAAAAATGTTCAATCATTTTATGACTTTTTCTGCACAAATCCATGAGAATTGAAGCAGTTTGTAAGTTCTGCGTCTGATTTTTCTTTTTCTCAAAATACTAGGGACACAATTTTATGGTGAATAAAACTTGTGAATGTTAGTATAAAAAGAAGGCTCAAAGTGGGATAAAAGCGATGAAATAGACTATCAATAATTACGTCATAATTTACATTTCAAATGTTCTATGTAGCATGTACATTGAAATAATAAGTAAGCATGGTTTATAAGTTCCCTGTTGTAATATTGGTTCTTTGATGACAAAATATTGTACGCTGAAAGAGCTCCTTCACAATCACCATTAGAAATTGAAATATAGGTTCATAGGCTGTGGTTCTCAGTTTTCCATTCTACATTAGAGCACTTAATTTTGCTCAGAGGCCTTTCTGTCAAGCTTGATATTCTTTTACATGCGTAAATCCATGACACAGAACCATCAGCTTTACTTCCCTTCCAAAGGAAGCTATGCTAAGAATTTTATGCCCATAAAAATTCACCACCCTCCGCTGGGTTTGAACCTGTGACCTAGGGAACCATAGGCTAGCATGTTACCCCTAGACCATGGAGGACGGTTGTTGCTGTGGAAACTCTTTCAAGTGCATGTGTGCATCTAGCTGTCAGAAATGACTTGTTTTAATGTAACTGTACACTTGCGTGCTTTGGCTCTACAGTTTTTTTATGTTGTTTAACGACACTATTAATTGCCAAGATCATATCAGTGTCACTGGTATGCCGGAATTTTGTCCTACAGGAGTTCTTTTACATGCCAGTAAATCTACTGTCATGGAGCTGTAATTTTAAGCACACTTAAAAACCATTGGTCTGGACCAGATTTGAACCTGGAACCTTGGGATCAGTAGGCCATTGTCTAACCCACAGCCACCCAGACCAACTTGACCCTACAGCGCATCAATACATGAAACAAACTCAGCGTTAAACTCCTGCCATTTTTGGCATTAAACTCGTGCTCCCTGCTATTGCAGCCTTCTGTAAAATACGCATGAACATATCATTCAAATCTAGGCTATGTGTGTTTTCAGAGCACAGGAAAACCCATAGACAGGGGGTGTTGTCTCCAGCACTTTGCTCCAGTGGTGGTGCTGTAGCATGGAAGGTGTATTATTCTACATATTCATTGAATGCTCACGTACGCCACTAGTTATCTGTTAACCTACCTTCCCTGCCACTCTCATATACCTTTCCTGATTATTGTAAAAATAGTTGCATTTCTTCCAGCCACACAGAGCTTGAACTCTTGACCTTGGCTTTGCATCTGGCTTTCTTTGTTGCAAAAAGTGAAACAAAACAGAGCGGAAGGTCTGTGGTTCAAATCCCAGTTGTGGCATTGAATTTTTAAGTTCCAGTTCTACCTCTTAAAACTTGTTTTATTCCTGAAGTAAATCTTTTATTATTTTCACAGAAACACTACAATGAAATATTAATTTCATTTTAAATCGTAAATAAACGTTCATTTCCCTAGTAAATATCACAATAAATTGTTAATTTCATGGTAAATCATAAATACTTGTTTTGCGAGTTGCATTAAAATTTGCATTTATTGTGTATTGACATATTTCGTGCCATTGCGATCCACCTTAAAATTGTCCCTAATAATTATCCCACTAGGTTTTTTATTTTCTATTGTCTCTTTCCTATCAGCAAATATGTTTACAACAAAGTTTTCCTGTCAATAGTAAACTTGAACCCTCCTTGTTTCATTGATGAAAAAATGGTCCATTTTTAAGAGGTAGAACTGGAACTTAAAAATTCAATGCCACAACTGGGATTTGAACCACAGACCTTCCGCTTGCCGGGCGGACGCTCTAACCACTGAGCTATTGTGACAAACTGCCAGAATGGCATTAAATTCTCAAGCAGTTTGTCACAATAGCTCAGTGGTTAGAGCGTCCGCCCGGCAAGCGGAAGGTCTGTGGTTCAAATCCCAGTTGTGGCATTGAATTTTTAAGTTCCAGTTCTACCTCTTAAACTTTGCCCACACACGGCTTGTGTGTTTAAAAACACCAACAGTAAGTTTGTTGGCATAAATAAATAATAATTACCATGTGAAGGTTATTTAATCCTGGGATATAAAGTACTTGCAATAGTAAGTCACCATTGGGGTAATTGTCTCTGATGTGAGACTGCCTTTGTGGTTTACCAGGAGAAATACGAACTGGCTTGAGAATTTAATGCCATTCTGGCAGTTTGTCACAATAGCTCAGTGGTTAGAGCGTCCGCCCGGCAAGCGGAAGGTCTGTGGTTCAAATCCCAGCATTGAATTTTTAAGTTCCAGTTCTACCTCTTAAACTTTGCCCACACACAGCTTGTGTGTTTAAAAACACCAACAGTAAGTTTGTTGGCATAAATAAATAATAATGGTCCATTTTGTTGCAAGTAACTATATATTTATTATGAATTACAGTTCTTTGTGGTGGTCTTTTTTATTTAATTAACAAATGCCTGTATCAGCTTGTAGATTCTCATATACATACCCATGGTATACTGTTTCTTTTTATTAATACATTCAGCATGATACATAATGAAAGCAGATTTACAATCCCAATTCAGTTTGCAATCTTAGAATATACTTTGTTCTAGTTTAGTTTAGTTACAGTTCAGTAAACAATTGCAGGACAAATCAATAAACACATTGTTAGAAACAATCTTGCCTCTGGTGTTAACATATTCATCACCTGCCTCTTAACTTCCATTTTCTTTCTTGTTTCTTTGATTCTTTGTTCTGTTTTCCTATTTCAGCATTCGTAATTCCAGAATATAACTATATCTATCAGTATGCCTTAACCTCTTCATTCAAATTTAGCAAACAACCAAATCTCTGTTGATCATTTGTTTAAAAGGAGTTTAAACTCCTCTTGCATTTGTTTTAACCATGACATTTTAAGTAATTAGCGAGATGTTGCAGATTGGTCATCTCTGGCTTGATGCAATTATCATTTGCTATGTAGTATCTATCCCGTTTCATGTATCTTCAAAGCAAAGGAAGAAATGGAACCAGATGCCAAGTTAGGGCTATATGGAGGGTGTCCCAAATGATCTGGTGAGGTAGTTGAGCATTCCTTCTGTGTGGGATCTCACATTGTTGTCAAGGATTAATCCTGATGTCAAGCAATTCTTCAGTTTTTTCTTTTTTGGCACACTTTCAAGTTTATGCTCTTCAGAAATACTGATCTGTAGCTGAGGTTATAGAAAAGAAAAAAAAAAAAAACATACTTCAAGTGTGCAGATGATAAAATTAACAAGATACATTGCAGATCAGGCTAACATTCAAGATTTATGCAGTTCCAATCTGCAAGGCCTGTCTTTGTGATCAAAATATTTATATAGAGAAAACAGGCCAATATTACTGAAGTGAACTGTTGCATGATTGCACTTCGGCCAATAAAATTTTTATGTAGTATTTATAGAGCCATTATTTGGAAATAATGTCTTAGGTCACTTTGCTTAGGGTTGAATTAGTAAAATCTTTAATCCAGTATTTTTCTGCAAGAATTCATACTGAGCATTAGATATTTTACATTCTAATCAGAGATGAGAAATGGGGTCGTGTCAAAAAGATTATCTGAAGATTTTCCTGGCAAGACCAAAACCTGTAAATGCTCCAGTAATTTCCTAACTATCCTCCAATCCCTTAAAATTGAGATGTAACTTATATTGTAACATAACTGCATAATAAAACAAAAAAGTTTATTAGGAATTAAAATTTCATCCTGTCGATTATAGTTGACTGGAGGTACACAGATATACAAATAAATTGGTACTCCTACTTACAAGCATAAACTTTGTAAAAAAATTAAATAACTCATGTGTGCTAAAAAAGGGAGGCTTTCTCGATAAATATAATATTCTGTTCTGTAAATTCTTATTCAATACTGTAGGTACATATTTATAAATGGATAACTTTATTAAGTAATCACAAAAGTTCAGGTAATTCCAGTTCTTTGCAAAATGACTTTGCAAAGTTCACATTTTTGGTAAGAAATAATTTTCTTAGAAATTATTAAATAAGGATAAATACATAAATAACTATTCAGTACTACTGTCCATGGGCGTCGGTAGACTGTTTTTCAGGTGGGGGTGGCACATGTTTGAAGTTTGCAATCAAAGAATACTAATTCATTATTCTGTTGTCAAAAACTGTAAATGATATGGGTTATAGTATTAATTATTGCTGATAACCATTTTAATTTGTGCTAAATAAAAGTTGTTTTTTACATCAAAATTAAAACAATAGTCTACAAGTACTTGACTGCACTTTAAATTTGTTAATTTCCAGGGGGCAGGGCGCAGCCCCCCTTTGCAACACCCATGCTACTGTCAATAAATAGCAGCATACTGAGGATTTTATTTCATGCCTATTTTTACTTGTGTTACAAGATATTTTTTATCAGTAACTTTTAGCAGTACTTGCAATGTTTGAACATTTCTGAAAGTAAATTTCATAATATTATTTTCCTTTGAGACATTTACTCTGAAGTGCTGTGTAAAAATAAATAAACAAGTAAACAATAATTGAGCTATCATGTCTCCTTTTACAATTGTGGTTAAGTATCATTAAAATAAACCGTTGAGTATCATTAAAATAGAATAAATCATAATTACCAAAGAATTTGAAAACCTGTAAATTGTACACATGCTTTTTTAATTTAAAGATATGTATATATATTTCATGTGTTTGCATACTAAAAATCTGCTGTAGTTCTTTTGTGCATTGTCACATATTTAACTTCTGAATTGTAGGTTACAGCGGTTCCAATAGGAATGACATTTAATTTGATGTTGACATAGAAATTTCAAATTATGAATTCCTGGAAGAATTTACACGTATAATAGCATACTTAAATTTAATAATCGCTTTCATAGAACTCATCTGGATCCCTAATTGGAGATTGTCTCTCTTGTCGTCAGGTTATATGGGAGGAGACGAGTTTCGTTGCGAGCCATGTGGAAAAAATCTGACCTCTCTTCAGAGGTTACGTCGCCACATTCAGAATGTTCATACCCATCCATCTAAGACTCCTGTGTGCAACATTTGTAATAAAGTGTACAGTACACTGAACAGCCTTCGCAATCACAAGAGCATTTATCACAGAGCAAATAGATCCAATGATACAAGAAACTCATCAAATTATCAGAAGAATGACGTGTAGGGAAGAGTTGATAGCAATGTTTGTAGCATTGCTTACAAACTACAGATGTGCTTAGTGTCAAAACTTAAAATGACAGGAACATAGCCATGAAAGGTTACTGCTTTGTCAAGCTGTAAGTTTTTCGCTACAATACTATAAATACAAGGAAGATTCAAGGGAAAATGTTATATGGTCTGATGGAAAGTTCTAGACGACATTACATTTTAAATGCATTTCTTAGTTATTAAAAGATTAAACAGTGTTTGAAATGACTTTACGCTTTGTGTGACTAAACGTATGTTTGCAAGCACTCATCTTCTTAGAAGAAAGACTTATTTTCATATTCCTGATCCTCCCAACAGTCATCAGAACAGTGTTAATATCAAATATGTTTTCCTGTTTAAAACATGGAAAGTACTTGACTCTTTAATGCTTTTTAATATGCAGTGCAACTTACTCGGGTATACTTAATGCTTAATGGGATGGGTGTAGTTTCAACAATAGCTTATTTTTACTATTTTCCTCCCATAATGACCTGTACTTATTTTCTAAAGCCTTCAACAGTACATCACTGTACGTATTTACAATACTCATATTTTAATTGTTTCTGTACATTTGGTGAATAAAGAAATTAATTGAAAATAAACTCTCTTGTAGTGTTAATTTAAACATGAATGTTTCATATATGAGTAAGGTTAAAAACCTTACATTTTGCCATCATAATTATTTAATTGGTATGTTTAATAAAAATTAACTACACATACAAAAAGGAGCTTGCTGCTGTGTAGCAGTGGCTTAGTCATTTTACTTTTCTTTTGCTCTTACTTCTTGCAAGTTTATCGTTTCACTTGAAATCTTGGATGTAGTAAGTGTTGCCGTAAATTTGCATTGCTATCTAAAATTGAATTGTGAATCACGCTTGCACAGTTTTTTGTTGTGGTCATTTGAATTTGGTTGCAGGTAAATATTTGAAAATTTTATATTTCCTTTAAAGGTTTCAACCCAGATGAGGTTCATTATTATTTTAGATATAAGAAATAACTCAAGTTCAGCATTATATCAAATAATTTTTAGTTGTGAAATTGGTTTTGAATCACTCCTCTTCTTTGTTCACCTTTCCTTTCTTCCTCACCTCTGCCTTAATTTTTCTTGTTTTCAATTAATGAGCAAACTATTTTAGTGAGCCACAAATTCATCCACAGTCTTTCGGCAGCTAAAGCTATCTGGCATTCACCTTTTCAGGCAGGAAAAACCTCAGCCAGACAACTTATCCAAACTGGGGATCAAACCCAGGCATGCTGGTCGGTAAGCACAAACTCTCTATCTCATGAACTACGGTGTTATACATGTGTGCACTGAGATGATAATGCATGGATACAGTATGTATGTCACATATATATATTTTAAAAAATGCAATCTGCTCTTAATAGCCATGGGAAGTAGGACAAAACAGACATTCTGACTCATAAATTGCTTAGTTTGACTACTGATCCTCCATTAAGCGTTCCAAGATCATGAATGAAATCGTTCATTTACTAAAATTGTTTTTATGTGGAAAAATAATTTATTTTCTTAGAATAATATATTTTATATTCCTGCTCTAATTCCTTTATGAAGTAGGTAAATTGGTGCTTAAATAACTATTCTTGGAAATATTGACTGAAGCAATGCTTCTGATTAACACCATTGATAATAAGGAAATAATGAAGCTATTAACAGTGAAGCAACAAATGCTGTAAATGATGTATTCTGAATAGTCTGAGTGATACCTCAAGTAAGCTAAAGTAAATTCCATGTGAGGCCCAAGGCAGATCTCTGCTGCACATGCTACCTCCAACAATACAGATTATGAATATAGAACGGTACTTGAAATTAGACAATATTTAAGACTTCCAAGTGTAAGAGTTGAAATGTTATGCCATTGAAAGTTTCAGCTTTCCAAATGGCTTAAGAAAAGACAAAAGATTAAAATAAAAGTCTAGAATAACAACTATTTGTCCCATATTTCCCAGATGCTTGCATAGACAACATTTTCCAAACCTTGGTAAAAATATAAGATCTTTTAACCACTTTCAAAGTACACTATGTACGAATATTTCAAATTCTACTTATAACTACAACAACAATCTATAACTTTTAATTTTACATGAGAGTTTAATGAGATTTGTAGTCAATTTTCCTTAAAGCGATTTTCCATTCTTAGGCATTTACATATCAGGTGCGATATTTAAAAATAAGGCAATTTTATGCCAATAGAAAAGTATGTCATATCAAAACAACTTACAAATTTACTGAAAAAGTTTTATTCATTCCTCTGTCAAGTAGAAAAGAAAGTTAACCCACAGCCCCTGCTGCTTAGACCTGAAACGTATGGAAATTATTGTAAATGTGGACTCGGCTACATTGATCACATAGAACATAAGCTGCATATTGTAAAGAACATTTCAAAACATAATCAAACTGACAATTCACAGTTACTATTTCCACCAGATGTCACATTAATTTCCGTAGCATTGATGTATCATAGTCCATTTCAAACATTTGCCTTTTGGAAAAAAACAGTGAATATTTAGAAAGGAAATGTATTAAATTGATAGAATACGAAAGCATTACATGGTGTCTGGGAATCCCTAGAGATTATCTGTTACAAAACTAAGTAATTTTTACTTTTTGTACTACTTACAATAACTTCCTGAATTTAAAAAAAGAAAAAAAGTATTTATAGAAAAATTTCTGTTTGTGTGCGTGTGCATGTGTGTTCATGTGGATCTGTCTCTCTGTGTAAAACCACTCAAAAATACAGTCATTTAAATGCCAAACTTAGTATTTAACTTCAGCGTCTTTAAAGAAAATTCACCTATCCCAAACTCCCTTACGTGGAAAAAATTTTGAATTTCTCAAAAATGCCGTAACGATTTTAACTGTAGATATATCACGAGTTTTCTGGGAACAGCCTGTAAAGTCCTCTTCATCTGAATAACTGGTAAGTCATAAGAGATGGACAAAATGTTATTACACAAGAACTGTAGAGATCTTTAAAGCATACAATTTGTCATACTTTTTTGTTTGTAGAGTTAACCATTTCTGAGACATTCCTTATTATTGGTTTGAATTTTCAAGCTCTTTTTCATATGGAAAGTTAATTTTTTCTTTTTCTTGTTCATGCAAAGAGAACAAATTTCAAAGCCACCACATAGTGACTAACTCTTGAAAGATTGGCTACTGCTCAAGCTTCCTGTAACCCTTTATTCCCATTGTACCTAAAAGGAAATATGTAATAAAACCATTTCTACAAATATCTGTCTCAATATATAGTAGTTAGAAGAATAAAAGTTTATAAGGATAATTTGCACAGGAATGAGTAGAGAAAGCCATGAGAGTTCAGCACATCAGATTCTTAGTTTTATTTTGTTAAGGAAATAAACTAAAAGTATAGAATTGCAGACAGAAGAATCCAGTATCAGCCTTTACTGTGTAACCTAGCAAGAAAATAATGCATTATAATTAAATTTACAAACATAACCTAACTCAATAAAATACTGAAGTGCTAAGATAAAACAGATATTCGTCTTGTCATAGTAGTATGTTTCTTGGTATGGTGTCACTTGTAATTTATTACTGGTAATGTATGACAGACCTTTAAATTATGTTATGGAAGAGGGATATTTCTTTTTATTTGTGTATTTTCTAATAAGCATTACAAAAATTCATTTCAAAATCCACATTATCAAATTATATGGACAAATTGCGCATAAATACATACATAAAAATATGAGTGTGTACGTGTGTATGTGTACATACACATATTGATATATTCTGAACATACACCTTGTTACTAAGTATATTTTTAAAAAGTTTTGCCACTTAAAATTTATGGTTGATTGGGCATCTTATTGACCCCCTCCGTAGGACAGTTGGTAGCATGCTTGCCTGTGGTACGAAGGACCCGGGTTTGATCCCCGGCACCAGCATGGGGATTTTTCCCCTGCTGGGAGGTCTGGCACAGGGTGCACTCAGCCTCGTTAGGTCCCGAGGGTACCAATTGAGGAGCTACTTGATGGAGAAGTAGCGGCTCCAGGTCAAGAATACTGCATAACTGGCCGGGAGGGTTCAGGGTTCTGACCACTTTCCACCCTCCAGTACTGCACCCCACCAATGACGCCTGTAGTGGGCAGAGATGGGGGATGCAGCGACTGGGCAGTAGGCCTTGACTTTTCATGGGCTGTTGCGCTAGGGTTTAGTTTTAGTTTAGGCAACTTATTATGAAATATTTATACCTTTCAAAAAAGGATCTTTCTCCACAGACTTGCTTACTATTGCACTCCTATGATAATTCTCTATGGTAGCTTCATTCTGGCCAGTCCAGTCAAGGTCACACATGGTTATCCCCACTCTTGCTCTACATCTCCCTCTCTTTCTCTATACTTTTTCCCCTTCCTCATGCTCAAGACCAGAGTTATTGCTACTGCAAGAGGAGAGGAGCTGAATGGACTTGGGGGATGGTTACCAAGTGGGAAAAAAATTGTCTCTGCAGACTAGGGAAAATGAAAACTATTATTTCTAAAGTAAGAACAAATTAGAAACTAAAAACTTCACTTATCTTAGTAATGTTGTTATTATTTCTGTTTACATTTTGTTCAACTAATTGCACAAGTAATATAAGTTTCAAATATATAATGAAGTTGCCATTAAAATCCTTTCCTTGATAAACATTTTCTAATTTATACATACTTCTTAGACAAATCCTTTATAGCATCAATGCTAATACTATCCCATATCTCAATTCTGTAATAAAATGGCTATGTATTACAGCATAATAAAATATTTTTAGAATCTATAAATACAAATCACAAATTTTATTGCACATATATTTCATTTGCTCATGAATTTCAGATTTTTTTTCCAGTTCAGTATCATGGAAATTTGTGATTATCCTGTTCAGTATTTGTATCATCAATTATGTATTCATTTGCATATTTTGAAGTACATTTACGATTGTCCGAGACTGTGCTTGTACGGTTTCCTTGTAGTGTCAGACGTCCCCAATACAACAACTCAACAACAGCTTTTATTACTAACTTGTAATATAGAGCATCATTACCTTTGTAGACTAAGACACTTGATGATTGTGGAAATTGTCCTAACAGCCACAAAAAATGTCATCCAACTTGAGAAAAGATCTGGAATTAAGTATGTTGCATGAAATTATAAGGATTTCCTTATAATTGAAAGCTAATGTGATAAAGAAATCTAGCAGAAGGTGGAGTTATGAACTCCAGAATGCCTTAACAGCAATTTTGCACTGAAAGTTACATTGTTTGTGGGAGCTATATTAAGTATTTCATATTTGTTTGGATGTTACATGTTTTACTTAGCTACAAATCTGCGTAGCACACACACATCACTTTTCTTTCATCAGTCCTGTTGCCACTCATCGCCATAGAGTTCTTCCAGAATATAATTGTTCTTAAAGGCTCTTTGAGTCATGAAATTCAAGAAATCTGTTGTATTTTCAGGTATTTTGAATTACGCACTCTCATTCCCACTATGTTTGAGGATTTGATTATAAGATTAGATGCCTAAACCATCTTTAAAAATATGTCCAAAATGGTGATTTTTTAGACTGGAAGCTGTGTTTTACTGTAGCCATGTTTCTACGGGCTGAAGTGTTTTATTCATTGATGCTTATATAATTCAGAGGCCAAACTATGATGGAAATGTTGTTAGAAAACATTCTATATGCATTGATATAATTTAATACATGGTTTTATAAACTTTACACAGAAGTTCAAGAAAACTAATATTTTTAATATGTATTACTTCTTTGATTTTGAGAACATGTTTTAGTCTCTATTTTTTCTGCTCTAACACAAGTTATAACCATTATAAATATATTTTAAATTTAGGCATTAGAAATTATTTAGTTGCTATTGCATTCTTAAGGTGGTTAAAATTGCTAAAACCTCTTGCTTTTCTATCTCCATCCAATCAAGTATCTCTGTGTAGAGTTTCCCAGACCATTATAGCTTAGAATCGTGAAGTTTGTTGGAGATTGGTCTGTAATGCGTGCTCTTTGTGTCTCTGTTCTCGGTGCGGAAGATGGTCGGAGCGGTCAGTTGCCCCTCTTTCCGTCTCCGTCACGCTTTCATCGCGTGGACTCTGCATCAGTATCTGTTCACTGCTGTGACATTTGCGGGAAGCTTCTCAGTACCAGGCTGACGTTAAAGAGACACAAAGAGCAACAGCACCTCCAACCTCTTCACAATGCTGTTTGTACCGTGTGTAATAAAGTGTTCCGAACAATGAACTCTCTGAACAATCACAGAAGTATATATCATCGTAGAGTGAAAGGCAGTGCTGCAAATATGTGAAATGAAAATCCTCACGTTGCTGTCCACTTTTTGTGTATAATATTGGGAATAGTAAACTTTGTATTACCCAAGAAGTTTCTTCTAAAGCACTCTCAAAGTAAGCATTATAAAATGCAAAATAATGATTTAATTATTGGTATGTTCAGGAAACATTCATCCACCACAAATGATAAGATATGTATCATTCCAAGAACCAAAAAGAATTGTAGTCTGATATAAATAAAATTTGCTTTTGTGCCCTTGTAGTTATCTAATGTTTAAAGAAAGTGTGTCCTAAAAGTCAGGCAACAGTGCAGCACTTTCGTAAATAGGTATTTAAAGTTTGTTGATATTTGACCACACCAAATACGTGATAAAAGAAGCATTAATATTTTTTATTCTTTTATTAATATGAGATAATATGAATTTGTTGAGGAGTGCTTGAAGAGTTGCTCTTTGAGCTACCTCTAGCCATTGACAGTAAGACACTGCCAAATCCAATTTGTATGAATCATGAGTGAAACAGACCCTAGTTTTCTTAGATCCAGTTGTGAACATGAGCATTTGAATCAAACCCAGAATATTAGGTAAGAAATTCTAGAAAATGCATTTAACCAAAGCTTCCAAAAAGTTCAAAAGCTAATATGTTTAAGCCAATAATAACAGTTTGTATTGCTTGGTGTATAAAGTAAACAGAAGAACCTGGTTAAGGCATTCTCTGATATAACATTTTTATATTCATAGTACAAATGCTTACTCACAATGATACTTCCCTTTCAGTATTCAAGCCAAAATCAATATCTCAAAATTATTTGCTGCAGTTGCCTTAGAATCTTGTAAATGTTCTTTTTTTTAAATTTTGTACTGAGATTAAATAACTAAATGGTTTACATCTAAGTACGTGCCCAATTATTTCCTGTGATACAAAGGTTGCCTATTTAACATTTCTGATTAAGAGCAAGACTCGAAGTTCCCCCAATATAAACAACTTAAAAAGTGTTATTGGTATGTGTGAGAAAGAACAAATGATTCTGCAAATTGATTGCATATGTTAGATCAGTTCAGCTCTATTTGGAAGATACTCCAGTTTTGAATTACTGAACAATGATGTAAATAAATTTCAACCATTAATAATGCACTAAACTTAGAAGAAAATGGTCATTTAGAGCACTCCAAGACAGAGAACTTTCTCTACTACAGGTTTAAATGCTCCAACATAATAATACTTAGCAAACTAACTTTTAATTTGATAATCTGTATATGCTGTGATGCAGTTGAAAGCAAATATTGAATTAAGATTCCTCATCCAATGTAGAGCCTTAAACTCATGCACCCTTATCGTTTATCAGGTGTAGATAACAAAGACATTTTAAGTGGTACACTGCAACCATATTTATTTTTTAAGCTTTATAAAATTGCATGACTTTTAGGATGTGTATAGGATTACAATATAAAGTATTTGTAAATGTGCTATAAAAAGAGGTAGTGGAGAAGTAGATAAAATTACCTAAATTATGCAAAGTATTTAATTAGCTTCTGGAAATAGGTATATACTGTAAGTACCTGTGCAAGATTTTTATAGAATCATTTCTTAGAGAAGACTAAAGAGCAGAAAGTGATAAGGTGATGGGTATGCTTGCAGAGTACTTTTGTGTGAAAATATGTGCTTTAAAATGAGTTTGTATTGCAATTGTAATGATCGGTGAAAAATAAATTATTGTTTTGTAATGATCAATAGGAATAAGTGTTTTGTTAATTTTACTGTTTTTTTTTTTTTGGGGGGGGGGGAGGGGGGGGAACTCTAAATGAACTTCTTATTGAAATTATATAACAGAAGTTCTACAGTATGTTGATGCACAGTTACATTGTATGGACACCCTTTTTTTTGCCTTATGATGAGAGCAAATAGCACATATCCGTTGCTTTAATGAAATAAAATATGGGACTGAGAGAGTATAAACTTTCACGGCCGGAGTCAATATATCTAGAAGTTATTTCCGGGCTGTGGTCTGCTGGAGTTTAAGTACCCAGACGTTTCGTCCACAACTGCGACTGAAATCTTCAGTGGCGCGATCATAGCTTCCTTGGAGAAGTTAACGTGGCATCTGAGGTGTGGACTGCCTGAGCTACTGTATTTATCCCTCGAGTGGCCTCCGCTGATTGGTCCGGATGGCAGACAGCAGGAGGGAGGGGACGGGTTTCACCCAAAGTGTTACAACCCTGATTGGTTCACTTGAATTTCTCCTGTTTTGTGCCGTTTCTTGCCTTCAATTACAGGATACCAGTTGCTATTTTCAAAACTTCTTCTTTCTTATTGAAATTGTGGGGATGTTTATAAATTTCAATTGCTTCGCATTGTAGCCGGGCATTGTAGTGTATTGTGGATGATACTTGAAACTTAATAGCAACTGGTATCCTGTCATTCAAGGCAAGAAATGGCACAAAACAGGAGAAATTCAAGTAAACCAATCAGGAGCAAACAACACCTTGGGTGAAGCCAGCCCCCTCCCTCCTGCTGTCCGCCATCCGGACCAATCAATGGAGGCCACTCGAGGGATAAATACAGTAGCTCAGGCAGTCCACACCTCAGATGCCACGTTAAATTCTCCGAGGAGACTACGATCACGCCACTGAAGATGTCTGCCGCAGTTGTGGACAAAAGTCTGGGTACTTAAATTCCAGCAGATCACAGCATAACAGCTCAGAAATAACTCCTAGATATAAAATATAGGACTATTCACAGTCAAGCAGATAGGCAAAATCAATTGAAATAACACTTTAGCTTCACTAATGTAGCTTTGTTGAGTGCAGTCAAACTGTTTGCAGCTTTCAGATGCATGAAATGTTAATTTTCAAGTGTGTGCAAAATTATTTATTACAAATGAACATGACATTCCACCCAGGTTCATTAGCCAATTATATTCACATTTACAAATGATTTCCTTGTACAAGTTGTGATTGCCTCTTAAAAACTAAACAGTATTACAACAGCCCAAGAGGGTCCAAGGTGTACTGCTCAACCCCTGCATTCCCACCTGTGCCCACAATGGGCATCATGAGTGGAGAGCAGTAGTGGAGCATGAGACATGGTTAGCATCCTGATTCCCTCCCGGCTGCTGAATGCAGTATCTGCAACCAGAGTTGCAAGCAGAGAACCAGGAATATGGGGGAAGGGGCAGTGACAGTGGCCCATTGCCTGGTGTGAGAATGAGGAAGGTGATGTAAAAGAAGGCAAAATTGATGAAAGGAAAGATGATTGAGGAGATGGGAATGAATGGTAGGGGAAACTAGAGAAAACATGACCAGATGCTACTTCATCACAAATCCCATTTGTGGTCCTCTGGGATCGAACCTTAGCCAGCTTGGTGAGAGGCAAGCAGTCTAACCATTTGGCCATGGCAGCATTGATTCCCTCTTAAACATAAACATTAGTTCCTTGATTTAGACGCCTATCATGTTGCTGTCCTATATTTCTACTGTCTGTACTGGAATTTTGTTAAAGCCGTTTTCCTATCTAATTTAAACCATTGCTGATTTAAAAGCTGCTTTCTTCAGAGTGCATTTATGAGTATAAATTGTAAAATTATGTTAAGATATTATCTGATATAATAGATAATATCAGATAACAATAGATAATATTGTTAGTCTGTTACTAACAAACCACTTATCATGACACTGTTAAACATTCCCGAGTATTCTTCACTAGTACCTAGTGGGCAAAAACCTCCAAACTGGCTGCTCTGTGTTTTGCTTGTCTACTTCCTTGGCACTTGTTGCCGTCTGCCACTATTATAGAAAAGCATGAGTGAAACCATACTACATTTTTAAAACCACTTTTAAAGGCTTTACTACCAACTTTATGTCCATCATCATCATCATCATCATCATCATCATCATCATCATCCATATGCACCTCTTTAGGAAACTATCCATCACTCGCTGTAGTTCACATTGAGAAATGCTTGAAGAGGGTTACGTCGGGGGGGGGGGGGGGGGCAAGGGGGCTACAAATCTCTACTAATAATTCTGTCCTGAAACACACTTCAATTGTTCTCACCGAAAGATTGGCCATATGAGCTGTTGCATAGTCTTGTTGCAAAAAAGCAAAACTAAGCTCCCTGTCTGTTAATTCTCTAAAGAAAGGAGGAGGAGGGAGTAGGGGTAGGGGACTGTATTCATGTATGTATGGGCGTCAACTGTCAACTCAAAAAATATTGGCCCTGTAACTCGGAACCTAGTATTGTTCATGATGGAAAATTTGGTGTATGGTGCACCATTAGTGTAGAAAGGTTTCTCAAAGCTCCAATAAATGATTTCTATCTCTGGGATAGCTTAAAATATAAATTATATGAGACAAACACACACCCTTGAAGAATTAAAATATATGCCAGGAAATTTCCAGAATTTCTCAACATGAACTACAGTGAGTGATGGATAGTTTCCTAAATAGGTACCCAAAATGTATGTAGGATGAGGGTGACCAGCTTCAGCATCTCCTTCCATATCGTTGGTAAGTAAAATCTTTAAAAGTAGTTTTAAAAATCTATGATTTCATCCAAACCTTTCTATGATAGCAGCAGACAGCGAGTGCTGAAGATGCTGACAGGCAAAACACTGTGTAGTCTGTTCAGAGATTTTTTTCTCTCCCCATAGAAGAGCATTACTGATGCCAATGTATACAAATACCAGCACACTACATATTATGAGATTATCCACTCATGAAAGCTACATAAGGGGAAGCAAACTTCTATATTGCAATCTGTTTAGCGATTTAGAGCTGAGTTAAGGCACTTCATAAATTAACGCTGAATAATCATTCATATTTTGATTTCCCCTGGAGAAAAACTGAAAGTAAAACAGCAAATAAAGCAATTAATTAAAATCATAAAGGAGTTTACTTAAGCGTTCTTGCTTTGCTTACCAGATTTAACTTGAAACATGTTTTGGAAGCATATTCCTGCAATCTCAACTGTAATATATGTACTTGAGATGTATGCATGTTACTGAAGAAACAGTGTTGCACTGAAGCATGATTGCATTTTTGTATTAACAGATGAGTAGGCTTAGTAGGTGAGCTACCAAAAGAATGAAGTTATGCACGGTTTGTCTGTACAGCAGACGGACAGAACCGGGTCCCCACACTGTGCCGTCACATGCAGTATGAATGTGCATAACTTGAATCCTCTTTAATGTAGCTGGGCTACTAAGCCCACAAATGAGCATTTCAGCATTGGTGTACAAACCTAATATTTGCCACATGTGCACAAGCATGGACTTTGTTGTTTGTTGCTTGTTTGTTTGTTCTACACCTATGTGCCCACAGTGTCCCCAAGTTTCTACATAAAGTATAAATTTTAAAGTACTTCAAAATATCTCATTTAGGATATTGTTCAGTTAGTTTAGTCTTAACACTTGAAAACATTTAATAAAATAATAGTGTCTATCTTGATGTTATTGTTCTTCCACATGACGTCCTGTGTAGCCTAAAGTTGGGAAGGTAAAATCAGACAGAAAATTGAACACCATAGCCAAGTTTTAAATCACAAATTTTAAGCTTTCGTGCTATCTTTGATTGACCTAATAGTGGTGAACTATAAAACCTGGGATTAAAAATACTTCCAAGGTTATAAATTATCTCAAAAAGTAATTTGAGAATGCCTTGTGGTATGCGGGGGGATTTATGGCTGTTGCAAAACTTGATGGCAGGTGGCTCAATACCAAATTCAATCATAGGCTTGCCATGTCTTGCTGCGTTGTATAGTTAAACATTCTGTGATATTGCGCTCGTATGCACCCACAATATTTATTTGGAAAAAAGAATAGTAATGGTCCACTATCAGCTGCCATTAATTTTTGTGACTACCATAGTCCCATATCAGTACAATGACATGGTAGTTCAGTGGTAAACAATGGCACAGAAGGTAGAAGATGTGGAGTTCAAATCACAGCAATGACATTGAATTTTTCAGTCCATTTCTTTCCCAACAGTGCCTATCTTGCTCAGGTTAACAATCTCTCATAAACTCTCTGTATCACCCAGCTTTCATTCTCAGCTCAATAATATATTGTGTCATTTTCCTTTCATTCATACTTTTATCTGAGAGTAATTAATTATATTACGGTTCTTTCATATCTTCATATTGTTCATATTCATACATTGTTAGTTATATTAGCAGACCTGTTTCTAAATACTTTCATATATTTATACTTAATTTTTTTAGAATACCTTTTGCAGTAGAACGCTGCTAATCCCAATTAATTAGGGGTGTGGTCTGTTCAGATTATCCGAAAAACAAAATAAATGTATATAAATTCAGCTATAGGATTAGCAGCTACAAGGTAGCATAGCAGTGTGAGGAGGAAGTGACAACATGCCCGCCTCTGTAGCGTGATGGTTAGTGTGTCTGCCTCACGTTCAAGAGGTCGTGAGTTCGAATCTCACTTAGGGTAAGTTATCCAGATAAGGTGGTTTTAGGTTTTCCCTTATCCTGAGAAGACAAATGTCGGGTAATGTGAAGTTCTATGGACCTCGGGCTCATTTGAGCACCACTTCACCCATTTCAGTCACTCACCATCCGATATAACAGTGATCAACATTAACTACAATATATTCTTCTGATCTGTGGACACAGTCAATTGCATGGTGTAACGTCGCATTTTCAAGCAGGTTTAGTTCTTTGCAGCAGAAAATTACTGATTTTGCAAGTTAAGTGAAAATTACTGCTTCATAAGCATATGATAGTTTCAGTTACGGTATCTAAGTAAATGTGAAAATATAGTTTAACAGTGACTACATGCATTATGTACAGGTACACATTGCCTATAGCAAAGTTCAGTAACACATTTTTGCACAATAAACATTTTGTTCCAATATGTATAGCTTCAATGAGTTTGTCAGTTCTATAATAAAAATGCTTTCTGTATACTACAAATAGGCTTTTTATTGTTTTCTAAATTATGTATTTTGTGTTCGGATAATGTGGAATTTTGGATTTGTGGGGTTCGGATTAAAGGGGTTCTACTGTATAAGGAATCTTTTTAGAAGAAAGTAAAATAGAAACTATCGATTAAGATGGAGGTGTTGCTTACTCCTTGCAGGGTGTCCGAAAAACATTTTTTTATGACTTAAATATCTCAGAATATAGCAGTTTGATTAGAGCTTGAAGTTGTTCATCAAAATACTTTGATGGTCAGATACAAGTAAATTTTACACAGTACAAGATACTGCTTTCACTGTTAGTACATACAAACAATGTTATAGTGATGTTTCCACTTAATATAAAATGTTGTCTATATTATGGAATTGAAACTCTTCATAACATCATTAGCAATAAGCATATTTGACGCTTTTACGGCTTGCCTGTATAGGGAGCAGAGGTCTTTATATGACTACGATATAGGAGGCATTTATTTAACTTGCTAGATTGTCACCTTGGAGCTGACAGAACATTAAATTCTGTTGCATTGTAACTTAAGATTACATACTCAATTTATTGCACTAATTGGTATACAATACTATAATACAGCAACAAAATGGGTAGTGTATGGATTTAAAATTTGATTGTACCACAAAGAACCATAGTGCCGTGTACTGAAGTAACCAGCAGTAAATGGGCACAGACATTCAGTAATATACGACATGCATCGCAGCATCAGCTCCCTAATGTAAATTGTTTATCTATTTCGCACCCTACGGGTGAAAGAATATAAGTTTCTCATTTTTTGTTTGAAGTTTGCATTAAGAATGCATTAGAAATATATGTATGTCCTAGGAATGGCGTTCTTTCTATGATACCAGAAAGACATATATGAAAGAAAGAGGCAGTACTACAAGCTCCTTTTTTATTATTGTTTTTCTTCCTTTTCACGGGAGGTGGGGTGCATTTGCTGAACTGAACTATACTGCATAAGTATTCCAAATTTCATGTCATTGCAAAATAATGATACTTTGCTGGACGAGGAAAAGTTTTATGGATTTTAATTTCAGTTGGCAAGTATAAGTAAGAATTTAAACTTAATATGTGTAGTAATTATAGAAATAAATAAAGATTTGATGAAAATGCTATTGTTTCTCTGACTCCTAAGATATTGAAGTGCAGAATGAAACAAGAGATAAAATAGAATGTTTGAAATAATATGGAGTTTTTACTCTTTGAACTTCAGGGTTAGGTTACTATGGTCACTGTACTTAATGAAGTTGCACATTCATTCTCAACCACACTTCCAGACTTTCTATAGGATAGGAAATAACTTTAATTAGCGTGAAGTGCATACTGAATTAGTTTTTTCACCAACTTTCTCCCAACCTATTTTCCTAGTTATACTAGGAAATTTACTGATTAGTTCTTTCATTTTTATGTGTGCGGATAACAAAATGCATAAGGCAACTTCGCATATTTCATTCAAAGACCACCATAAGTATACAGAAATTGGAAAACTGTTACATATTCCCAAGAGTACTGTTGGTGACATCATTAGGAGGTATAAAAAGAAGACAGAGTGAATTGGTACCACCACCAGGTCGGCCAAAAAATTAGCAGACAGAAAATGTGCTATACTTAGAAAAATAAAGATAAATCCAAGATTAATCTTCCCACAAATTGCCACAAAAGTGAATGAACAGTGGAACAAGCAGGTCAGTCCACAAACAATTAGGAGGACGCTAAAAACAGAAGACTTTAATGGAAGAGTAGCCAGGAAGAAATCCTACATCAGTAAAGTAAATCAGAGGAGGAGGCTAAACTTCGCTAAGGAGCACATTAGGAAGGACAAAAACTGGTGGAATGATGTTTTCGCTGATGAGGGTCTCTGGAAAGTGTTTGGGTCAAGTGGGAGGACTATGGTATGGCAAAGAGCTACAAAAGCAAAACCTTCAACCAACTGTGAAGCATAGTGGAGGAGGTGTGATGGTTTGGGGGTGTATACCTGGAAATTTAATGTCTATTGATGGTGTTCTGGACAGGTATAAATATTTACAATTGCTTAAACATAATTTGCAGAAAAGTGCTGAGAAATTAGGGATCCAGGAAACACTCTAGCTCTACCAGGATAACAATGCCAAACATACGGTCTATGAAGTACGTTCCTGGTTGTTGTATAATTGTCTGAAGGTCATTCTAAACCTGCCACAGTCACAGGGCTTGAATCCCATCAAAAATTTGTGGGCCGAACTAGACTGCAGGATACGAACTTCTCCACTAACCTCAACTTTGGAACTAAAGAGAAGACTGGTCGAAGAATGGAATAAAATTAATCCTAACTACACAAAGAAGTTGGTGTGCTGTAGCCAGCGCAACAATGCCCTGCCCACCACCACCCATATAAATAACCCTAACAGACGTTAACGGTCTTTACTTCCACTGTTTCTCTGCTTCCACATTCAAACTCTGACCAGTGTAGACAGTGGATCGTGTTACCCTGATGATGCCAAGTGCAGTACTTGGCGAAACGTTGGTTTCTACAATGCCTTCTAGACCACGACCTACAAGCCCGGAAGAACTAAACATTTCTAATAGTCAAGACACCTGCCATGAAAGCCTAAGTATATATATCATCTGAATGCTGTTTTACATAAAAACTACCTTCCCACTAAGTACTGATGGACACAGTATCAAAATGAAAACCTAATGTTTACGAGCACATGTATAAACTGTTTTCTTTAGGTAAAGATTGTCAATTATTTATTTTATTTAGAATATAGACAAAACAAGGCAAATGTTGTTTGATATGGAATTATATGCCCTGGAACAGTAAAAGTTGTAATTATTTTGTTTGTTATGAGCAAGCTTACAAATAAATTAAATGTAATGACAGGTTAGTAGTTTCAAACTACACAAAAACAAATGTTTGTGGGAATCACTGTATATGATAATTAGATCGATCAGCTAACAAAAGCTATAATATACAAACCAATTCAGTTCAGGCAAGATAGAGATAAAAAATATACATGTACATTTAATCGGTAGTTGTAACCTATAATTCTCTTAGAACAGAACCTGATGTAAACAAAAAAGGGTGGGAAGCGAAGTATTCTCCATGTTTGAGGTTATTTTGAGTTACTTTTTTACACTCACCTTCAGAAAGCCCACACATGTGTATAATTACATAAAGAAAAACGGTTGCAACCCAGTTTCACACCAACTGGCAGCATTTAGAAGCTTAATTCACTGGTTATATATTGTCTCTTTAAGTAAAGAGGAATTTCTGAAAGAGCAACAAGAAGAACAGCTAAATGGATTCAACCCAGCTACCATTAAGAACATGTCAAAAAATGCAGAAAAGCTCAAGGAAATTTAGAAAATTCACTTACCATCCCCAGACCTTTAGGAAGTTTGAAAGAATCTTCAAGAAACTAAACATAAAACTGTCACCACAAAAGAAATGCAGTTTAAAAAGCCTGCTGAACAAGCCACTAAACAATGCTATCCCTTACAATCTAAAATCTGGAATTTACCAGATCAACTGCAATAGTTGTGATAAAAGCTACGTAGGAAAATCTAAAAGAAATATGGTTTGATTTTTTAAATGCGGTTTATTGAATAATCTTTTTGATGATGCGTGTTACTAAACCATTTTATTGATTGTTTAAACATAGGAAAATCAAAAGATAGCAACATAGAATATCAACTTCACTAGAATGTTTCTGGATTTCTCCACTAGTGACCGCCACAATGGAAATCAGACTAAAGGAACACCAGAGAAACATAAAATTAAAACAAACTGAAAAGTCTGCTGTGGCACACCATTTCTGGAATGAAAACCACAACATTGGCCTTGATATAAAACTGTTAAAATCTCTAAATTCGCCAATAGAACTGAGCATTTGGGGAAAAACGTACATAATCAAAAACAGTAATAAAGTGATTAACTTCAAAATCCCAGCTTCAAATGAAGTGTTAAAGCTCTGCACCCCTAACACCAGATGGCAGTAGGATGGTGGTAGCAGAGAGAGGGAACAAGAGGTCAGTCACCCAATGGTTGATGATAGGACCAAAAGGTTTTGAAAACGTTTCCTGTTTTTAAAACAATTTAAGTGAAGATGAGTGTAAAAAAGTTACTCAAAATGACCTCAAACTTGTATTGCAATACCATGGCTGAGCATATGCACCATCTGAAGACACGTGCTTCTGACCTGAGCTACCTGAGTTGCATAAATAGACATCAATAGTGCTTATTTCTGAATGATTATTCACATTCTCAAACCCAATTTCTTTCAGTTGTATGCCAAAACTTGTTCTTTTTCAGTCAAATAAAGTTGTATCATTATTAGCTAGCTTTTTCCCAGTAATTTGTGGTTCTTGCCCAATTAAAACTGATGCTCTTTACAATGCACAGTGTTTCTTACAAAGTCATCATACTTCATGCCAAGTACCTTGTTTCGCACTTTCCACGTGGATGAAGTTGACACTTTAAATGGGAACACCAGTGAACTCATGTTAAATTAATAACGTTTTAATGTCCAAATCCAGATACTTCTCACAAAATCTTATGAACACATTCTACACAATAGGTTTTCATCACTTTTAAAAATTTCCGTATAGGAATTTTCACATATTTTGATTACTCCTAATAATTACCAACATTAACCATCGTTAACCACACAGTAATCAACAATTTGAAAAGCAGCAAGCACCACTAAATGTAACAAGACTGACCAACTGTACTTTAATAATAGATAATGGTGCATAGTCATATCTCCATTCATTAAGTTTTTATTAATTACACAATCATGTACATGTGTTGTGAACTAAAATTTAATGTTCTAACAATGCTTTTTAACAAAATAAACTCTTGAATAATATAGAACAATATTAATTTTCATAGTCTGACATGGAACTATGTTGTAATCCGCAGCCAATGCAGGCAGCTTGCCACATGCTTTCATTTACTTCAGGTTTCCTCCCAAGTCTAGTGAGATACTAATTTCTCTGCTCATGCTGCCATGCTCTGTGTTTTGACTTCTGTTAAAATACTCCTCTTTCGTATGTTACAAAAACAAACTGCTGTTGTGTTACAAAAACAAACTGCTGTTGCGGCCTTAAGGAATTTTTAACAGTTCAAGAACTTGGTAAAATTAATCATATTGTGTTTCACCAAATAGTGAAAAGAAAACCTTACTCCATGGAGCATTACCAGTAATTTGCTTCATTCATTCATCTGTCTGCAAAGAGTCTGCGCTCCTGCAGGTAGGTGAATCCATCTATTGCAGAGGTGACAAAATCATATTTATTTGTAAATAACTACATCAGAAGAAACAACTATCAGCAGTTACCGTTAATTCATTAAGTGTTGAGGATAATCTTAGGGAACATTAAAAAAGAATGTAATTTAAATATATCAACAAACAGGTGATGGTATTTGTTGCTCTCTTCTGAATGTATTAGAAACACTGTTGTTCTTTAATGATGCTCTGCAAAATAACAATTGCATAAAATAAAAATTCTGGAAAACCTATCAGTGAATCTCAAATGTAGTGCTTCAGTCATTTACCTTAAATATTTGTTTGTCCTGAGTGGAGTAGTTAATTTTCATTTGCACTTCTAATTTGCAGTACTGCGCTCACTTATGGTGTTGTCCTATATCAGCCTTGTATAATTGTTTGTATTTGAATACGAAAGTTAACTGTAAATCATAATTGTTATAATATGGATTACAGATGATGATAACATAAATAGCTTTCACCAATAACTTTACACATTTAAATTTTGCAATATAGAAATAGGTATTTAAATTGATACTAGAGATTGTTTTGAACTCATTAAGTTACATTGCTCATTGAACTATTTTAATTTAATTTGTTTAGCACATTATGCACTTTCAAACACCTGCATATGTTTCAGATTTGATTTTGAAAAATGTTAAAAAATAATGAAAAGGCTGTCTCATAGTTCTTTTTTACTATGCGTAGGAAAGTGTGAAGATGGGCATTTCAGTATCTTACTGTGGTGGCTTGTGGTAGAGCTTTGACACATGGCTGGAACTGTTCAAAAGGTTCTGGCAGTGGTGTTGATCTTAATGAATGTTGTTCACATTTCCCAAAACTGTCTCAAGGTTTAGAAGGACCATGCTTTATTAATCTTAAATAATTGGAGACCAATAAACATTTTATGTACTCTAAATTAAGTAAAAATTGAAGCTATTAACAGTGAAGCAACAAGATTCTAAAATAAGAACAAATTAGAAACTAAAAACTTCACTTATCTTAGTATGTTGATGTCCTTTTTCTATTTTTCTGACCCAGGGGTTTCAAGCTATATCCAGCTCATTCTCAAAGTCATATAAACAAAATCGTTGCCAAGCTACAATCTTTTATTTTTGTGAAAAACAATTATTCATATTCAATTTTTTATTTACCAATCTCTGAAAACAAAAATTTAAAAATACAATCCATAGATGGCAATTCAAAGTTCATGACATGGTTCCTGTTTTTTAAAATAAAAATTTTTTCCCAAACCATTAAATCTATCGGATTACTTAACTGTTTTAATAATTTAACCTGTGAATTAATTTCATGATTAAATGACCAAAAATGATCTGCCACAGCTGATTTATCAGTTTGTTTATATTTAATATTTCTAAAATGTTCTTTTATTCTGGTTTCTAGATGACGTTTAGTTTTACCAATATAAACTTTATCACAATCTGAACAGCTAAATTGATAAATGCCAGATTTTTTATAATTTGGTATTTTATCTTTTTTTGAAAAATTAAGTAAATTTTGTATATTAAATTTATTTTGAGGGACTAAATTTATTCCATATTCTTTAAAAATCCTTGTAAATTTTTTATTAGCCCATGGATGGTAAGTAAACTTTTTAAAAATATAATTATCTTTTATTTTTTTAAGGGTTGAAACTTCTTTGACAGCTTTTTGATATTTAAATTCCCCTATCCTTTTATGTATAAAATCTGTATTAAAACCATTAATTACTGCAGTGTTAATAATATGTTTATATTCTATGTCAAATTCATCTTTATTAAGGGGTATATTTATTAATCTATAAATTAAACTATTAAAAACAGGAACCATGTCATGAACTTTGAATTGCCATCTATGGATTGTATTTTTAAATTTTTGTTTTCAGAGATTGGTAAATAAAAAATTGAATATGAATAATTGTTTTTCACAAAAATAAAAGATTGTAGCTTGGCAACGATTTTGTTTATATGGCTTTGAGAATGAGCTGGATATAGCTTGAAACCCCTGGGTCAGAAAAATAGAAAAAGGATATCAACATACTAAGATAAGTGAAGTTTTTAGTTTCTAATTTGTTCTTATTTTAGAATTTTATGTACTCGCTTATTTGCAGCATTCTAAACACATGCTTTGCATGCTGCTGCTCAAGCTTTTTGTTTCTTCAATACAATACTTAGCATTTTAGTAAACTTCACGCAGAAAGTTCTCAGATGATTGCAAAAATATCCATCTATGTCTACAGTAGTCCCCATGAATGTTGCAGAATTAAAGTATCCTGTATAACGTTATATTCAAAAGCAGTTATTTTAGGAAGTCTAAGCCTACCAGTTTTAATAGGAGTATTCCTTTCTTCTGCCCAATGTCCCATCTCTGAAAAGAAGTGCAAAGAGATTTGTCATTTAAAACAATAACGAGTTTTGGTCAGACCAGCGAAAGAAATTAGTTGTCAAAAATATATCTTGCATGAATTGCTATGTTATTGTAAAGAAAAGGACAAGTTTCACAGGTGGGAGGGAACACATCCCCAAGAACATATATTAAAACATAAAAAACCAAAAATGATATAATACTTGTCGATGGTAACCCCAAATGTTTTAAAAGACAATATAAACAGTCTAATTTAGTTTGAAGGAGGCTAGAGTTTATTTACCTGTGTACAAAATAAAAGTATTATAACGAGGGTTTCTGAAGAAAATGTGATGTAGGTATATCAATATTAGTAAGAGTCCACTTTTATTATTTTGTGAATCTAATCAACTTAATCTGTCTCAAAAAAGATGGGATAAACCAGTATTTAATGTTAATCATTTTCTGGAGATTAATTTGTAACACTGTGTCAACAACTTCATCTTACTGTCCATAGTAAGCTGCCAAATCTTGATGACAAATACTGGTTATGTAAAATATCACCCACAAGCAGCTAGCTCCCGCTAGCTTAACTTGCCTTAACATTCTCAGAAAGATAGTGTTAAACAGTTTTGAGTCATTCAACAAAAGCAATAAGATTTCGGCTTCACTCCAGCACTATAAATATGGAGATTTGGGCTTCCACTTCCATCAATTTATCCTGGACATGAAGAAAGATGAATACCTTCGAAATCTCGGTTTCAAACCGACAATTTACCTGGCTAGAAGCATGACAATATATGTTTATACATATCAAAGCTATTGTGAAATTGTGCAAAATGTAAATATCTTGCACATTTAAGTCACATAAATTCTGCAAGAGAGAAGCTGAAGATCAAGACAAATAGATGCCAGTAAGCAGCAGTTGCAGAATGTGATTAAAAAGTCCACTTAGTGGATATTCCACTCAGGGGTCTCCGTCTAGGGGATATGTAAATAGGACCACAAGGTACCCAAGCTGAGCAGAACATTACTTCCACTTACTGGTGTTTTGCTCCTCACTGTAACTTTTCTATCTGACCTTACCTTGGTCATCTCTTGTTCTCTTCTGACCCCGATACTGTTAGGGTTCCCGAGGACTAGGGAGTCCTTATTTTTCCAACCTCTCCATTTGTCTATAAAATCTTAACCCCTAACATGCTGACCTGTCATGGCATGTAATACGTCCTCTGATTGGTAATCAGAGGATATGGTCGGTGAATTTATTTTGATAATTCTCCCGGTCAGGTCGGTGAGACCCGTAAACCAACGGCAGGTGTGATCCTCCAGACATTCTGGGGGTTGTGAGAGAGCAATGTGACTGCCAAAACAAAAATATGGTGCTCTCTAAAAAGCGGTTACTATTACTGCTATTGCTCTCTTCAGTATCTAAATATTGGAGAGCAAGAGGATTAATGACTTCACTGTCAGAAATCCAGCATTAGCTAACAATAACTTTCAGATTCAGGAGGAGGAGTTGCAGTATCTTTAGATAGAAAAATCACATCTAGTTGATGGTTTCTTATCAGAAATGTTGCTACTGAAGGGATTTTAGGCATACTAATGCTTCGAAAATGCAGTGAACAAAGCTTTACAAAAAAAGAAATCCTACATGGAAGTAACCATAGTAGAATACATATTGAAAAGAATACCATAAACCAATGGCTCTCCCTGACCCACAACATGAAGTATAAAAAACCAAGCTATAATTAAAATAGATCAGGTAATGCTCTTTACTTTCTAACACTTTTGAAAATTAAAAGCAAACAAAAATGAAAGGAAAATTATGAAAAGTAAAATATTATGAATACAGCACATTTCACCTCAGCAGTGTGAAACCTGAACTTGCTTGTTACACATTTTAGCACTGATTGAGAAACAGCTACTCTCCATTTGTTTCTTTTATACAGTCTTCATCTGTACCTGGTCTTCATGATAATCACTGCTGGAAACCCACTATACAAGACAGGTGTTTGCAAAAGAAATTAATTTCTCTTACTCATTGGCAGATCCTGTCTTACAGAGCACCAAAATTGAAGGAGAAAATATAAAATACAAATTTGTGGCTGTATCACAAAGAGGAAAGATACTTTTTTTTTATTTTCATTGTAAGTTGACCAGGAGCGACTACAAGGAGCAGTAAGTTAGCACTACTCCAAAAATGTTGTAATCAGCAGTCCATTCAATGCATAACAATATCTTTCTTTATAAGGATTGTTCAGAACTCTTAGTTTTTTTACAACCTAATGACCTAGTTGTCGACGGGCCCGTAAACCCCACTACTCACTCACTCTTTTTACGTGTAGGGGACTGTTCCCATTTCTGTTAGCTCCTTTCAGGTATTTGCTACAGAATGTTACTGACACCTTTAAATTCAGAGGTTAGTTTCACTACATCATTCACTAAAACTCCAGGATGTATTTCTGTTAGCTTATAAAACACATTTTAAATAATTTGCATTTTACCATTTCTTAGTGGTTTTTCTTTGTTATGCTACTTCACTCCACAAATGTTCAAATCCACACTCAAGTTGGACACAACATTTTTTAACTGCTGCTACTTTCAGCTGTTTAAAGGATGAGGGGAAGCAGAAGCTGAAAGGAAAGGCTCATTTAATGGCTTTTGTAATGTTTTTGCTTTGTATACACTTATTACCCGGAAAATTACATGAATATTATAGTATTGTGACCTTTTTTAAATGATTACATAAGCTCTGTGCTTCCCATCTTGAGAACTATTTTGTTTTATACACTGTCAAATGAAAGTGACGGATTGGTAATCAACCGATCAACATTAGTGGAAATATGTACGTGATAGGTTTACATCTAAGGTGAAGGAGAAATTACTTTTTGATGAACATGCACTTTTCTCAACCAGAGAGGAAGTGTTATCTCTGGTACCAATAACTTGCAAAAGACAGACTTCCTGGTGTACGATGATTGGTTATGCAGATGACAAGCCCTCTGGTAGGAGTTATTTCAATCGCAAAATAATTTCTCTCTCACTGTAGTTCAGTTCTTCAGGTGACCAGAAAATAAATAAATACTCCTGTACTTGTTTAACTAAATGTACTAATTCAAGAATGGGTTAAAAAAATATTATGCAATACATCTTATCAGAAAAAGTGTATGTGTTAATCAGAGTCCTCGGGTAGTATTGTGACACCCAGCTTGAAATCAGAAGTGATGATATTACTTCAATCATATTCCAGATTTATAATCAGCCTGAATACAACTTGGTTACAAATAATGGTATTCTTAAAAGCAAGGGTATCATAATCCTCAAATAAGTTGTAGAATATATTCAAAATTATAGATTTTTCATTATTTTTAAGGGCTTTGCCACTTCTGTGTTTAAATACACTGCTCTAATCTGATACAAGTGTTCAGTATTCCAAGAATTACTTCTCACAGAGTAGTTCACCGTGAGAGATATGGAAAGAGCTTTGCCCCTCTGTAGGGAGGCCTTTGCCCTTAAGGGGAGGCATCTGTGAAAATGACAAAAATCCACAATTTTTGTCACAATGATGTGAAAATTTGTATGTATGTGTGCCAAAGCATAACTAGAAGGTTTACCAAATTTCACTTTTCTATGCAAGATAGCTTTTGTAAAAACAAAAATTTTTATTGGTTTTTTTGCTGCAATTTTAGGGTAGTATATCAAATGCTTCTTATAAAATATTATTTGTTCTAAGTAAACTAAACTCTGGCCATATGTTTCCCTAGATTATGTCTACAAAACCTGGTATTTTTATTTGGCTATGTCAAACAGTTTTGGAGAAAAAAATATTGAATACCTCAATGTCCATTTTTTTTTTCAAATTATTAATAATTTTCAAAATGAAAATTCAATTACAATTAAACTACTTCATCTACAGCATGTAAAATACCAAGTTTTATGAAGCAACTATCTAAGAACATGTGTGCAAAATTTAAAAGAAATCTATTAAGAACTGTATTAGAAGATGCATTTTGAAGATTGAAACATGTGAAAAAATAGAAAGCAGAGAAAAATGACTTTAAAGTTTTAAGTGTATGACAACATACATTTGCTGCTTTAGAATTCCTCTAGAGCATATGAAGGTCCTTCAGCTAACTGTTTGGCTTCTTCTTCTTTAAGTTTTGCTACTCTTAACTGTTTTTTTGCTGATTTGAATGTGTTTAATGTACTCAGTGCACTCTGCTTTAACCTTCCCTTATCCCTAACATTACTAATTCTTTTGCTTACTGGACTTAGTTTACTAGCTGTGACTCTTTCCTTTACATAGAGAGTAGCCTCACAACTCATTAAATTCACTGATAACTGAAGTCACTGCAGTTGTTTACTACTTGAACCAGCTTCTTCAAGATCTGTAGATCTAATTATGCTTGTTTCCCCCCTGAAATTTGCCAGTTTGCCATCTAGGCATTATATTTTTTCTTGCTGCAAGAGATTTCTTTGTTTGCTTTTGCTTACCCACTTTACAATATTTTTATACCAGTTAATAATAATTTAATAAAAATCTGGTCCACTTAATGTAAAATCTTTACAACTTTACAATAAATTATAATAGTGAGAAGAGTATTAGCTGCTTGTGTGTTTACAAACAGCTAAATAAAGAATTTAGATTTTCACTTAGGTACAGCAAGAAGACACTTATTTAGTATTCCCTGCCTTATCTTATTCTATATTATACTTATTCTTATTCTAAACTCTGCTTATCTAAATGCAGACCACAATAAAGATGACTTCTCTCTTCTTCAAGCTGTGTGATCTTGAATAAAATTCAGAGAAATACAACCACGTGGTACACACATGTTAAAACAGGAAACATTCGTTTGTTTCACCAGCATGAATGTTTGCAGAAAATCCCACAAGATGTCTCTGCTTACATCCACCAGAACTGAATCAGACCACCCAATTTAAACTTCCAAATTGTACGTGATTTTGCTGCAATGGGGTAATGAATGCATTTCAGCAGGCATGCCCACCCGCACATGGGCATTTAAATCATGGCGTAATGGCCTTTTAAATGGCAATGAGGAGTAAACGATGGTAGATTCTGAAAGTACAAGGTACAGACATAATTTTAAGGCAAAAAACGAAAAATCGCATTTTTCGTCATTTTTGTCGAAATTTCACCGATGCCTCCTCTTAAAGGGACACAACAGATAATTCAGTTCAATCTGGCGCACTAAGCTATGATTGCAACATAAGCCATACTGCATTAGCATGACCATCACTTCGCTCCAATAAACGAGTAATACCAATGGCTGCATGGCCGTAATAATAAATAGAAGCTAATTATTTAAGTTATGTTTAAACAAAATTATTATTAAAACAGTTAAGTCCAAAAAGGATAATTTTACATGCAGTGCAGTAATGAAATATTTTCACTCACATCATGCTTCGGTGGTGCATTTGTGCATGTCAGGATACTTTCTTGGGCTGGATGGAGTATATGTATAAAGCAAATGAAAATCGTACTGCCAGCCAAAAAGGGGAGGGGGGAGGGGCAGTGGAAGTCCAAATGACTTAAAAAATTGTCATTACAGTAGAAGATACTCATTCAAGCAAGAACATTCTTTGTAGCAATCTTGGAAAAAGAAACCAGAATGACTACCAGCAGATGCACTTCAATGGCTGCATTTGTTAAACTGCATTTTAATGTTTAATATGTCATGGTCAATATAAAAAAAATGATATCCAAATTTGCAAAAGGATTTTCAACACTATCAGTACACCAATCAACTTGTTTTCCCATTCCAATTGTTTATTCATTGTGAATCAAAAGCACTGAATGTCCAAGAGTTTAACCAAACTAGGTTGGGATCACAGTTTGCTCCTATACTCAGGTGATCGTGAATGGCACCTTCCATTCCTGGGCATTTCTGCAGCAGACTTCACTCTGTTTAATAAATTCAGCACATGTGTTTACTTTTATCAAATCATGCATTGACAAATGTATGTGCATTTCAATTCTATGCTTTGTATTTTTTGCTCACAACACCTTGCATCAGACACTGATCTGAATTATGTCTCTTCATAAACTAGCACCAGAGCCAGGCCTCCTAAATCTTACACTGAAACTTAACATCTGTATGTGTGCCTAATCCATGTACTTATCGTTAGAATTGTGAGACAGAAAGATAACAAAAATGATCCTCACAACATTAAGATCTGATTATGCCTGAAAGTGAAGACATACTTTCTTTTACTGTATAGTGTATGCAGGAAAAACTTGGTGAAAAAGAAGAAATAACTCGGAAACTGACACATTTATCTCTCTGTGTGATCATTGTCAAAGAGACACTCCAAGAATTTTGTTTGCACCCAAGATACCTTTGTTGTGAACATCGTCTGTGGAGAATGTCTTCAAATGCTTGATTTGAATGTAGAATTGCTATCCAGTAGTAGATGAAGTTTTGACTCACTCCATTTGAGAACACTTGGCATTCATTAGCAGGTTGTATTTCATCCAATCAAAAAGCATACTACGATCTTCATATCATCCCTATTCTGTGATTAGAATTAGGCTACAATGAAAACAATACTCAATGAGAGCATTAATTTAGACACCTTAGTCCTACTTCAATTTGAGCAATAAAACCATGTTTCAGGATCTCCATTCTCATTGTTAGCAATATGCCAACTCGTTAATATCCTAATTTAGTATTATAAAAGTTCTTGCCGTGTATAAGAATATATCTAGCAAAGGATTTTGATTTTTTCATTCTGCAAGATAAGCACATTAGTTTCTGAGGTTGTTTCTTCTTTTGCATTGATATTTTCAGACAATTGAGCAAAGGCTAATGACTAGTATCTCGTGCTTTAGACTTCTGCGAGCATAATATATTTATGTCCATTTATTTCCGGTAATTTATACAGTAGAGTCCCACTAATCCAAACTAATTGGGACCAAACCCTACTCATATTAGCAAAAATATGGATTGGGTGGATTTTCGTAAAATATTACAACATATTGTCCTAAAGTGTTTATGTGTTTAAAATGATTGAAAGTAGGAAATTAGTACAGCATGCTGTAATTTATTTTACATTCTGACGCTTGAAAACCAATTACTGTAATGTTTTTATAAACACTTGGCATCTGTCTACCTACCTGGTGAAAGTTGGGATGGAAGTGAAACATTGCCTCTTCAAGTCATTTCAGTGTGTTGCGCCAAAAGAATATCTCTGACTTCACTTCTTAAGTGTTTATTACTTTTCCATTTTCTTTTCTCGTTAACATAAAAAATTGAATTCAAACTTTGTTATGCACATTGCTAGTAGGTCTAGACCTTCCGTTTTTTTAGTTTTTGTGTATAAGATAGCCAACAGATTTATTGTTTACTTCTGTAGCATTTATTTCATGCTTTTCTGTGCTGATAAATTTACGCTTTTACTTGGAAAAACTAGTTTAATCTTAATCTTTATATTTTCCTGTTCTAAAATTCAAAACAAATTTAGTAGATATTTTTTCCTAGCCCTCTTTGGATTGACGGGACTCTACTGTATTAGCTGCAAGAATAGCTAACCTCCTGACATTTTAAGATGTAGGGACTTCAGTTGTGAAAATAGTTAAATATAAAAATGTAAAAAAGGGATTGAAATTCTGTACATAATGCGCTATCTTCTTCTTTTGCTGTAATTACTCTCTCTTTGCTGTTGTATTTGCTACGTTTAAAAACATTAGCTAGCTTAATGACAGCTTTCTGTAAAATGGAACACAGCTATCAGAAGGTTTTTCTTTACAAGACAGCTCCATAAAATTTGAAACCATAATATTAAATACATATAAGCATGTTAAAGATTAGCTGTATAAAGCTAAAGCATATATTGTTAAGATTGGTAAGAACACAACAAGATGGGGTGTTATATGTAATTTTGCAATTCGTCCTCCTCATTTTCCTACACCCATAAGGTCTCTTGAGAAATGATTTAATGACTGAAATGTGTTGCTTGTTAGTTAATAGAGTAATTAAATGTGACTTTGGTGTACTGCATGACGAGTATTTTCTTTATGAATGCATTTAGTTTTTGTAACATCATACTCACGTCAACAAATATAGGTATTGTTTTAAATAAATGGTGATGCCTATTTTATTAACCATTTGGTCATAATAAACCTGTTTTTTATGTTAAGTGTTAACATTTTAAAACTGAAATATACAGTTTCTGTTTTACTTTTAGTATAATGTGTTTATTTCTGTTAATATATTGAAAGACAAGAGCATTTCAAACATTAAAAATACCATGGAACATTTAGATCTTTTTAAATTCAACTTCTCAAATGTTTAATGTTTGTGCATAAATGATTGTCTTTACCAAACAGATGCAAGAAATAGAGATGACAGTTGCTTATCACCATATAAGTTGCATTAAATGGGAACCCACTTCTGGTACAAATTTGTGAGCTACTAATGGCTAATATAGATTTGCATTGTATTAGTAAATGAAACATCATGTTTAATAATCTCCGTAACAGGATCTCAAAAGGAATCTTTTGTTAACCTTCCCCATATGACTAGCACATAATCCAAGCAAATTAAATACACTCCCTCCTAGGTAACCTTGTCTACCAAAGCCAGAGTTGCGGCCCAGTTCAAGAGTATACTTTCCAATATCATTGTATCTCAGTTGAGTGTAATATTGGTTACTAAAGGCATGCACATGATTTTATTTTTAACTATGTGTAAGGAAGATTACAAGAATTATTCAAATTACTATCCATTAGCATTCAGTCTTTCAATGTGCAATGTAATAAAATTGGCATTCACTTGTAAAAGCCGTTTATTTGTAATTCAACCACTTAAAGTTTAATAATGTGTCACATTTTATGCACACATGAAACAAGAGTTATTTTTTAGTGAAATCTCTTTGAGTGAAAAAGTGAAAGAGTGAAATACAGAGAAGTGATTAAAATGATTCTATCTTCAAACTTTCTTGGGGCATGATTACTAGGTATTAGTTGAAAATACATTACTCAAGTTTGATTAATTGTTCAAACAATAGTGTAAGTATTGGGTTTAATAGCTCTCTGAGTATAATGAAAAAGTATCACAACACAAGCTTTTCCCCATTTGAGGGAAATTTGTGAAGAGTTGGCAGTTTTCTATAATTTTATTACTTCACATATGTATTTAAAAGTAAATGCAGCAAAGCCTTAACTGAGAGTCTAACAATGAGAACCAACGAAGCCATCAGCACTTTTTCGAAACCCAATGACATTGTCTACTCTGTGTTGATACTTAATGTAGGTTCTCTGTTGCTCAGGTGATATGACCCAGCAGCCACATTAATATCTCAAACTGGCAAAAGCAACACTTGAAATAACCAATATGCAGGAAATAACTGTGAATATAAACTAATATCTTGGCTTAAATTGAGCAAACTCGGAATTAAGAGCATCTGCATCAGCATAATCAAAGCAGTTGAAGTTAAAAACAATAGAAGTGCAGGCATGCATCCTTTACTTGGGAGTTCTATATTTTACTGGAACTCTATGAGCACTTCTCAAAATTTATACAAATGTTTTATGTCCTTCCACCTTAAAGAGAAAGGGTTCCAATGTAGTTTGTCAGTATTGGGTGTAAGGAGTATTACTCTATGTTTTTACCCTGTTTTAAGTCAGTTTGGAACTCTAACAAAATTACAGATTAAATATAAGTTGCCATGAACTTGTCTCCATTTGAAATAACTGTAGTTCTTATAGATAAGGATACATAAAATTACTGTAGTCCATGAAGAGCAGACAGTTAATCCTCAGGTGAACAAGTCGGTCAAGGTGGCTCAGTTGGTCAGACCCTGGCAACTGGTCTCCCAGACCAATGGTTTTTAAGTGTGCTTAAAAATGACAGCTCCATGTCAGTAGATTTACTGGTATGTAAAAGAACTCCTGCGGGACGAAATTCCGGCACACCGGCGACACTGATGTCCTGGCAATTGACAGCGTAGTTAAACAACAAAATAATTTTTTTTCTCAGGTGAACAAATATGTAACTGAATTTTAAATAACATAACATTTTTTTTTCTGGTCCATTTCTGTATTTCATGTGTTCCCAAATTAATTTCTGTCTGCATCATTTGAAATAACTGCCATGAAAAATGCCCTTATTAATATATTTTGAACAAACTCTATTGTGAGTTAAGGACTATTGTATAAAATGCAGTTGAGTATTTATGCATATTCATTAATACATCAATTTTTCAGACATTACACAACTTTTAATTACAAAAAACCCTGAAGAATTTTTCTTAACTAAATAAAGAATATTACAGATTCACACAGATACAATAAAATATTCCAGTCTATTACAAATTATTTCTTTGTAAATTTGATTAACATAATTGCATCTTTTAAAGGTGTGATGATCACTAACATAAAATGTAGCTAATCATATAAACATATGCCTTTATAGAAAACCAACAGATTTAGTAGTAAATGCATGTCAGTTTTCTTATGCATATATATATTAGCATTTCTCTTGAACAAAATGTCTTAGAATGTTTCGAAATGAACATTGTTTGCAGATTGCTTATGAAAAGAAAGTGCTACGGTGCAACAAACCTGTCTTAATGCTTTTCTGATTTTCATCATTAAAAAGCAGCATAGCATCATTAATTCCTATTTGTATTAAAAATATCACAAACAACTGTTATAGATTTAAGCAAAAAAAGAATCCATAGTATCAGAAGGAAAATGCTGCCAGTATCTATAAAAGTCTCTATAGGATAAACTTTCCCTGGAGATAGCTTTGCTGCAGGTGCTGAAATTTGAGTATGTCTGCATTCCTACTTTCTTTGGGCTCATCCAGCATGCTTGAAACACGTTACCATATTAGCTGTGTAAGTAGTGATATAATACAGTTTTCTTACAAAGATTGATGTGTATAAGTGAACAAAATTGTTGAATTAGAAAATTTGATGAATTATTCTATTAGAAATGACACTTTATTTTTCATGTCATAACTTAATAGTAAGTAAAACAAAACTATACTTTTATCAAAATATCTTTTATCCACCAATGTTAAAGTCTGATAACTGCAGAACTTCTAATGCTTTGTGTATTACCTAAACTTGTTTCATGGTTCATACTTTTTAATAAAATGCAGTCCTTTCCTTCTATCGTATTGGTTTGTCCATTGTTTTGTTATGTTTTTGCAGGCTCCTCGCCGAAGAAAGTGTTTACTTGCCCATTGTGTGGCAAAATGCTGTGCTCAAAAGCAAGCCTCAAGCGTCACATAGCAGACAAGCATGCTGAGCGCCAGGAAGAATATCGCTGCATCATCTGTGAACGTGTCTATTGTTCTCGCAACAGTCTCATGACGCACATCTACACCTACCACAAAACACGGCCCGGAGAACCTGACCTTAAATTTTTTTAAAGCGGGCATATTCATTCGTATAATATAAATATTTTTTCAAGGTACTTAAATATTATTATGTATGCGCACATATACTTATGACAATAAAAGGCAACTAAGAAGTCCATTGGGAGTAATGAATGGATAAAATGTTTCACATGTCTTGCTTATTATAATTCTTCCAGATACCTACTCACTTGGAATCACTATTATGCCAGTGACAGAGCCTAAGGTAGAAGCAGTCATACTGGTGCATGCTGTAGCTAAGCACAAAATTGATGCACTTTTATCATCAGCAACTCATGCAAGAACATTTCCTATTTCACATTCCTCTTAGAATATAACTTACTTCTAGATTGTTTAAAAAAATTTTCGATGGTCAGTTTTCTTAATATGAACGGGCTGCTGACTATGGACAAACAGTTACAGTATTACATTTTTTTCTTTCTTTTTGGATTAATCCATATTTGAAATTTTGATAAAAGTATTTTGAAGTCCTGCAGACTCATGAAATACTCATGAACAAAGATTCAATGCTTGGTGGATAAAAGTAATATGTGTTACATAATTATTGCATTTGTATTTTTAGCGAATTGGGCCCAAAGGACTTCTTAATCAGCCCTTATTCATCAAACTGCTCTTTCTATGTGCATGGCTTTATGGTATCACTTCTTTTTATTTATTTGCCTGTTTTGATGTGCTTTTATTAATATGTGCTGTTTTGTTTGTAATGTACTATTTTAATGTCCTGCTGTTTATTTTCTGTCATCTTATTTTAGCATGAAAATTAAATGCTTACCTTCTTTTGATGAATGTTATTCTCTACAGCAATATAACACTCCATCTTTCTGCATTCAGCTATACATATTAATAGTTGTTTGCTTACAAAATTAATCTCTGAAAATGTAGCTTGAATATCTGAATCAACATGCTGTAGCACTACATATTTGTTACTATCAAGGAAAGCACCTGCCCCTGTTATGAAGCAACCCTACCTAAAACTCTGCATATACATCAACATATAAGTAATTATGTTAGTCTGGAAAGGTTATTATTGATACGTAATACTATGAGTATTTGAGCCTTGAGAGTATTAATAAGTTCAAGAGTGTTTTAGCATTAGGAAGTAGAAGTAAACATTCTGGAAAGCATTTGCTAATACTATTTTCAAAACCAAATTGAATAATTTACTTAAATAATATCAGCTATTGTAAACTGTGTCAATAAACTGTTCAACACACCTAGATTTGCGACCACTGGAGTTGTGGGGATGCAAATTTTTCACCCCATGAATAGGAGTGGTACCCATTGAGCATTATGAATATGAGGTTATGATTAGCAGAAATCTATAGATTCAATACACCAACATCCCAGATGGGGGAACCATGATTCTGGCCACAACATTTTCCTATATTGATGGACTGACAACCCACACATCACCTCTGCCATGTTCCTGTGGTAGTGGTCAGACATAGCTTTGCAAGGTTGTCGTGCCCCAGTAGTTGTAGTAGTTGTTGTTATTGTTGTTGTTATTATTATTATTATTATTATTATTATTATTATTATTATTATTATTATTATTATTATTATTATTATTATTATTATTATTATTATTATTATTATTATTATTATTATTATTATTAATCATTTATTCATTTATTTTGTGTTCTATTTGAAAAAGAACCTATTATAGCATAATAGCCTAATGAATTGAACAGGATATAATTTCTGAAATGTTGAGGTGTAACATCAAAATCAAAGATCTGTTGTGGTAAACTAAAAGCACTAAAACTCCACAAAGACCAAATTTTATTTTTGAAACACTATTTAAATGTTTAATAATAAACCCACAATCAGAAATAGTTGACGCATTAATTGTACAAGAAGATGTGATTACTTATTTAGAAATGAGGCTTAAGTATTATATAAGTGTTCATCTTGCAAATTATATGTCTTAGTCTAGTGTACCTGACCAATTGAGGAGCTACTTGATGGAGAAGTAGTGGCTGGCCGGGAGGGCTCGGGGTACTGACGACACCCCACCTTCCAGTACTGTACCCCACCAATGACACCTGTAGTGGGCAGAGGTGTGGGACGCAGCGGCTGGGCGGCAAGCGTTGGCCCTTCATGGGCTGTTGTGCTAGGGTTTAGTTTTTATTTTAGTTAGTCCAGTGTATCCAGCAGCTTGCCTATAATTAAATCCTTCAGTAATAAAAGATGTATCAGAGCAACCAAGGTTTCAAGTGCCAAGCTTCAAGTTGAATTCTGTTTAATTAATTGAGCAAGTTGACAGTGATAAATACTTTGAATATGTCATAAGTAACAGCTCCATGTGCAGCATTTTCATCAAATAAGAAGCTTATATTGGTATAGACTATAGAGCATACTAACTGCCATCGGAGTTGCAGAAAATCACAACACATCTTATTTTGATTGTGCTCTTACTACGCAAAAAAGACTTCCCAATTTGCACCTATATCAATTATATGAAGCCAATTTTTAACACTTTACACTTCTGTATGGTAAATAAATGAGTATATGCAATATATAAATTAGGGTTTCAGCATGAATGGGGTGAATGCTTTCCTTACAAGAACATTAAGGAGAACTTTTAACTGTGGTTTTCTTCTGCTTTCATGTTTATTTTAATCTTCACCAAAATCATTCCTACATTCTAATACAGATAATCCATTAAGAATATTGTCCATTAGTATATGCTTATGTGTGTCATTCTCAGACAGCATCTGATTAAACAGAATGTTGCCTTGAAAAACCGAGGTGAACTGCTTTTGCTAACTACTTGCCTTTTCATAAAGCATGTGAGAGTCACACATTTTTACACATAAAATAGGAAGATGTAAAAAATTTAATTTGCAAGTTTATGGTAAGATGAATTAATCTGATATATATTAAGATTATTATTATATATTATTATATACAGACATATTAATAACAAGGCAGTAATGAAAGTAATGTACATGTTTTTCAGGTGGTGGCGTACTTTATCGTGTCCCTCCTCCAACTAGTGGCGGTATAAATGAACCTCAGGAATGTCCTTATTGTCGCCGCACCTTCTCATGTTACTATTCTCTCAAACGCCACTTTCAAGATAAACATGAACGCTCTGACACCTTATATGTTTGTGAATTCTGCAACCGACGTTATCGAACGAAAAACAGTTTGACCACGCACAAGAGCCTTCAACATCGAGGTACAAGCGGAATGCTTAAGAGGTTGCTCAAAAACTCGGCTATCCAGAATGTCCTCAGTCAGCAGCCTCCACAGAGCCAGTAAAGTGTCAGCACCTGTACCTGGTATCCTCTTCAAATTAGCATCCAAATGAAGGTGCTCAAATGGTTGCTCAAAAATGCATAAAATGTAGCTAAGGAAGCGCTGTTTTCTATTATTACAGTCGTACTCTGCTAAACTTTTAAACTTCATAAAACAGCACCACTGTAAAGACTATTTGGAAATGAAATAATTGCAAAAACGTCCATGCAGAAGAAACATAATTATTTTTTCACATTTTTCTGCCTCTACACGTAATGCTGGTCCAGTCTTCATGCCACTAGGTCATGTTAACATTATCCTAAGTTATAAAAGATGAATTAGTATGAAGCAAAATCATTTGTATGGTGTTCATAAAGAGCAGCTTGGTTTTGCAGCTTTTGCTCATTTATCAGCGCCTGCTTTTGTATGCGGTTTTGTTTGATCTGCTTTTCTCTTGGTATGTAAAGAACTCTGCATTTGTATGAGTGCTTTTTAACTTATTTGAATTCAAGCCCTTTCTTTTTCTGTGTGTGTTTTTTTTTTTTTTTCCTTTATAAAGTTTATACATTGTTTTGATTACACAAGAACCTCATCTACCCAGATTAGTTGCAACCGGAGGTAATGCGGATTAACTAAAATCCAGATAATCTGAAAAAAACTATTGAATTAATGTAAACTTTAATGTGTGATATTGAAATGTGAATCAGAACAGAAAAGGATTGAAAGCATCCAGATAAGATGTCCACAATCATTATCAGGACTGTCACAAAAACTAATGAAGCTTAATCTTACACACTTTAGACTTTTTGTTCTCTGACATTGGCCATGGTAACAGTACTTACTGTTAGCTTGATGCGCATGATCTGCTACCTGCAATGTCAGCATTGCAACCGTATATATTGATGTGCATTTGTCAAAGGATATATTTACACAGGGTGGAGGGAAGTCATTACATTCCTTCTAATATGTGCTTCATAGAAAGTTTACAAACAAAAATGTCTAATGGCATTTTGTTCTTTGATCAGCCAATTTCGAAAAAATAAATGACTTTTGATCCAAATTGGATGCATAATTGCACAAGAATGTACAAAGATAACAGTTTATTTGAAAGATGCATAGAGTAACTTATTTCTGACATAGTATTGGTAGTATTTATGGGACATGACACAGGGTTTTGAAATAATTAATCACTTAAAAGACATGAAGGAATACTCCAGCAGCTCTTTCACACGTGCAGTTAAGTCAGCAACGTTGCATTGAGGTTGGTCAGGGAATTGGCCCGGTTTGTGAATGTAAACAGGTCTGGCACTTTCCCTTTCACTTAATGTTTTGGGGGATAACGCTTGTGATTGGGCCTACACTGGCACAGTAAACATGGAAGGACAAGGCAGGGTATTTGTGTTCTCAAGAAACACCGTTACACTGTTTGTTTATGTACTGAGCTAGGGAAAGTGCCACCCACACAAACTGCAGGGTTGCCAGCTTGTTTTCGACAAGACTAAAATATCTCTGCAGGAAATGGTCAGAGACAAAAACGCAAGATACAAAATGTGTTCCAAATACCAAGATCTATCACTGGTTTGAATTAATATAACGACTTCCCCTCCACCCGGTATATACTTTTGTGGTTGAAAAGTAAGCAAAAATCGTTCCGGGTTAACAAGAGCTGGATAAACGAGGTTTTTATGTATCTTTTTTTACATGAGCATTTGTTGTTATCTATAGACACTTTGATAGTATGGGAATATCCACCTTTAGAGCATGATTTCTCATATAGTCCTTGTAGTAGTCTCAGTTTATTCTTTCTTCCCTTTCCTTCAGATCTATACCTTTAAACCATTTTATTTCAGCTTTACTGTCTTTCTTCACACTTGTTATTTCGTTAGTGACATAGGTTTAATTTTAGGATCTCAAAAACTCTCAAAATTCAATGTAGCATAAATTATTTCCAAACATAATTATTGTTATTCCAAAAGTTACACTTTTTACTGTGTCGGTTAATAGCGTTTGTTCCTACAGTTCGAAGATAGAATGAGCAGTTGTTCATAAAATAAGCATATTGAGTTTATTAAAGGGGAAACAGATTTAACTTAAAAATACATTTGAGCAATTGCTGCTACAGAAAAAACAAAACGTTCTGGGAGTAGAGATTATTTTGGGGAAAATTCAGCGTATATAAAATATTCTAACTAATGCTACAATTATATTCCCTCTTTTTCATAAAGGGTTATATTAATGGCATATGTTTTAGGAATATATAGCTTTTTATATTGCAATATTAATTTTGCTTATGCATTATATATTCTCTGAGAGATTATTACAGACTTTTAGCAGAAAATGGTGCAGTAAAAATGTGGTTCACTACCAAAGGACAAATCCTAATTAATGGTAGTATGACAAAGGAATAAAATGGGAGATCAAGCATCTTTCTTAGTAAAGGCCTTGACTTGAAGCAAGAAACAAAAAATGAAAAAAGAAATACTGTTTAGGATAGGTACTCAGTTATCTAATACCAACAGAGAGCCTGCTGTGTGCAATATTGAGAAGGGAAGCAACATTGCTTTATTGCAGATGAATCTACTATACTCCTCCCAAAATGAGAAGCACACTTGAGGTAAACAAAGAGTAGAAAACAGATCCCACATTTTCTTTATGGTATCACTTCTAAAATGCACCAATGAATACGTTTAATGGTTTTTTGTAATACACTGCATTTTTTACTGTTATTTGGAAATGAAAAATAATCAGATAACCATTTTACAGAAACTGAGCAGTTATTGCATATCAACTGCTTATGCTGTACAGGTATTGCACGGAGAATACCAAAGTGTGTTTCTTAGAGCGGATCTAGTAAAGTAACCGAAATTACACCTATTTCAATTATTGAGTCAATCTGGATTATGTTGTTGTACAAGTTTTCTGTACTTTGAAAATTTAGATGTTGGGATAAACATTGTGCATTAGAAAATCAGTTTTTGTCATCTGCACTATCATTATTTCAAAAATGTATTCCAACTATTTGCCTCCAAGATATAGAACGCTACAGATTCAGTAATTCAGCTGCAATTAACAATGGATTGAGCAGGGATAAGCTTTGTTGCTGTTGGGTTCCCTAAGACAGGAGTGATCAAAGTAAGGTTTTTTGTTTAATTGTTATTTAAAGAGGGAATAGAAAAGTGGAAAATGTGTAACATGAACATATATGTTACTAGCACAATTGTAAATGACAGCTGCAGAAATACTTCAACTCAGAAATGCAGTTAAATAGTGAAATAAATAGGCAATCTGTTATGGCACATGTAATTTGCAAGTGTTATGAAATAAGGGGCGGAAAAATCACTTTGAAAATATGAAACACTACATCTTTGTACATACTACAAACAAACCAGAAGTGCTTTTGTAATGGGATAGAAACATTTTTCCAATAATATCGGATTATGATAAAAACATTGAACTATTCAATTCCTACCCCCAAAAATGAATAAGTCAGTGGCAAAGTTACCTGTTGCACACGGAAAATTTTACTTTAAAATATGTTCCTCATATTCATCATTTATAGATAATTTTATGGACCATTTTGCATGTGAATTCTAGTGCTTCATGCTGCATTTAATAATTTGTTTTTTATGCTCTCTGCAAAGCTAGAATTTGGAAATTTTTTAAATAGTATTTATTAAACAGCTTAGAAATATTTATTTGTAGTTTCTGTTTATTATTAAGCTCTTGAGTTTCTGTAACATTTGCTTGGTATTTTAGCCTGTTATTACAACATTTATATATTTAATGTTTTATAGAGCATAACAAATTATGGCAGGGGAGACATTTTTATAGTGTAATACTAGGCTAAAAGTATATTTGAAACTTTTTAACTTTTAAGACTGAAGAAAAATGAGTAAACTTTAATTATTTTCATTATCAGTTAAGTTTCAGTGTAAGAAGTCAGATTGTGTCCATAAGTCAGTAAATAGGTGAATTTGGGCATCTCTCATGTTTAAAAACATGACATTGTAACTTATGGCTCTGGAGTTCAGTACACACTTTGAATTTCAAATTACATTTTTGTACCTCATCTCAACAGGTGTAACAGCTTATGTGGCATCTGCAGGTCCCAATCTGCGTGTGTGCTTAACTATGTAAGATTAAAGCAAATATTGATCGAGAGATGTTAATCATAGGTGGCAACTTTAATTTCTGTTCCATGGGGCCTCAGGCAGCTCAGTTAGAAAATGGTAGTTCGTTTTTAAAGGAAATATATGTAAATAAAAATTATATATGTACCTATACATGTACAGTACTACTTAATTTGGTTGGAATCCTGACCTAACATTTAAGTTTGTATTCTGAATCACCATATTTTAGCCTGTAATTTAAGGTTTGAAGCAGCTTTTATATATTTAATTTATTGTTTTTAATGATTTGACAGATGTGCTGCTAATAATTCCGATACTATATAGAAGACACAAATTAAGGTGGTAGTTACAACATTTAATGTGGTGCATAAGTCTCTGTACTGTAGTAAAGTTAGCACCTATGATTAAGAATATTTGTATCCACACTAGAGTCTGTGCGGAATAAGTTGGCAGAAAGAGATGGCGACATTGGTTGGAAATGACCTGAATCCACTCCCTTGAGTACAATGAAGAACCCTCATTAAGGGAATAGCTTTTCCGGTCCAAATTATTCTTGTTGTCAAATCTCTTTCTCTGTGACACCTCTCACTCAGTATTGCCTAGTTAGCAGGAGAGGATCGTCACAGCACTGTGTGCGAGCGAGAGGGTGAGTACTGCTTTCTCTTTCTACATGCTGGCTGCCAACTTATTCCTCACAGAATATAAGAATGATGTACAACTTCCTATTATATATAGGTGTATAATTATGAAGGAATACTAAATGTAATGAAATGGTCACAAGTTAGTTTAACAAACATCTGTTAAATTAATCCAGCCAATGTAAGGAGAAACTGTATATAACTTCCAAAACAATGATTTTCATCAAGTAGTTTGTGTTGTAAAGAAATACTGTACAACAAAATGGTAATCTAGAAAATATTTTTATACAATATCAAATCCTTTATATTTTGATTATTCCAAAAGTACTCTAGTTTCACCAAAAGCAGGAACAAAACTTAAGAGTGAAAGTAATGTCTGATTTGGTATATAAATGTCGGAACAAGTTTGTTATTATTCTGGTTAAAAGAAAGACCATTGTAGCCAGTGAATAATATGCTGTATCATTGCATATTATTAACATTGTCTTAAGGTATTTCTTAGCTTGAGATCATCTACTAAATTTATTCCTCGGAATAATGAAACTGAAATAAACAAAATATACAACTCTAGTGTATATGTTCTTCGCAGAATATATATAGCAGTCCTCAGAACTGATCAATTTGTTGCTTTTAGTGTGACTGTAACCTTTTTATAAAAAAATTTTAAAATTTTTTACAACAAGCATCAAAGCTTGCAAATAGTTACCTTAAAAATGGTGCCTTCTGTTCATTTCTATCACAGTTTCATTCATTTCTTTCATAATCCTGAAAGACTGGTTGTTGTGGGATGTTAAGCATTTACAGAAATATGGTTAGAAAGCAGTGATTAATTTTGTTTCATACCAAGTTGGTTATTGTTACTTATAAGTGTATTTTAGACTATTTCAACTTAACATGAACAATGATGGTTAAATGCATACAACTTTATGCTTTATATGCACTTGCACCTTCTTTCTATATTATTTACTGACGAAAACATACATACTCCCTTTATGATCCTTTATCTTAAGATTACCAAAGAGTTAGTGTATGTAGTATATGCTAAGAGCATAGGAAAAGGTGGTGTTGCTATATAGAAGACTACACAGATATAAGGATTCACTTCATCTGAATAATGGATAAGCTTATTCAGTTTTTTTTAAATTTGAAAGGCTTGTAAATTCTTTGTCTATCATATGCATTGAATATATATGCATCCAGAAATGATATGGCCTCTAATAATCACTGCAATGGGAAGTGAGGAAGCTCACCATTGATTTGGATGCGAGCCATTTTTATTTAAAATTGGCTATGCTGTAATTTGCATGGTTTATGGAACACATGGCGTAAAATTGTTATATTTGCCAGTGACCCTCCATCTGTCATCGGGCCCAAATGAAACCTGCCTATATTGTATGGTCATAGCATATCTACCTCACATTCATGAGGTCCTGAATTTGAATCTCAGGGTGAGTTATCCAGATAAGGTTTTTTCCAAGGTCTTATCTTATGCAGAGAAGACGAATGTGAGGTAACTTTAAGCTCTATAGAACTCGGGCTCATTTGAGCACCATTTCACCAATTTCATTCATTCATTATTTGATATCACACATTACATTGAAGGACATTAATAAAATAAATGAAAGACATGTCAAATGATCCATTTTTTGACCGGCACTTAAACTCCATTCATTCCATTGGTCGTAGTGCAACCAGTAAGGACCCACATCTGTTTCTCTCGCACTGCTTTTCGGCATTTGAATTTGAAAGATTGTCATTTTCAGTACTTTCCTGCCCGACAATGTATTGTTTGTCTTTAGATAAGCTGTCATTTTTGGGTTTACACGTGTTAAAAAATTCAGCATTGGTATCCATTGGAGGCTATGCAATCAAATTTGTCCATTCTTTCTACACTGTCTGGAATTCACATATGGCATATGGTCTAAACAATCCAAACGACTTAGAATTAGCTCTCTGTTTACTTCAAGATGATGATGGACAATTGTACAAAGAATATGAAGAAAATAGTGGTACTGAGCAGATGATTTGTCACCTGAGAGAAGATAAAGAGAATTTCTATACAGAGGAAAGTGTCCTCTGGTTAGAGATGCTCTGTTCTACTTAGGGAGGATTGGAAATACAAAGTGGGGAAAGTTCCTAAACCCAGAAATACACAAAAAACAAGTCCACATAATCCACTAGATTGTCAGGTGTTACTCGTGAATCATGTCACACCAAGGATGTACTTTACTACTGGAGACTTTCATAAGTCGGGAAATGTTGGCTATTATTATCCTGCACACAAATCAATATATAGAATCTTTAAAAGGCAAATTTCAAAGGGAAGGAGATGCAAAACATACGGATATCTTTTATTTAGGCTGGTGCTCTCCGTGCAAATAGAATGATGCTAGAGGATCTGTGGGGCACAGATGATAATGAAGTTGAAAAGTTTCATCTTTTAATGAATCTGAGATTATTCAAATTCCTTTCTCACTGTCTCCATTTTTGTGACAATTACAAGAGAGAAGCGAAAGAGTTTGGAGAGCTTATCAGCAATTCCTGAAGTATTTTCATCATTTGTTGAAAACTAAAAAGAGCTTTTCTCTTGGGGCTTATGTAATGATTGATGAAAAGCTTGAGTTTCTTGGAAAATGTAGATCTAAGCAATACATCCTATTAAAGCCAGCCAAATAAGTAGTTAAAATACATGCCCTGGATGTACTAAAAGCTGTTACTGCCATAATTTGGAAATTTATGTAGGGAAGCAACACATTTGGTGGATAAGTAATGAACCAGTAGAAGATGTTAAGCAATTGGCAGAGCCTATCTATAACACTGACTGTAATATAATCACCTACAACAAGTCTATAGATGTGGACTTAATTACTAATTTGAAGAAAAATAAATTGTATGTTGGGACTGCAAAAAAAGAATAAAAGATGTTTGCAACTCGGCTATTGAACATGAAACACATGGAAATTAAGTCATCAATGTTTGTGTTCGTGAACATGTTACTCTGATTTCCTACTTCCTTTTAAAAGTTAAAATGTGCTCACAGTTTCAAGTATGCATAAAAAAGAAAGTGCTAAACATATGATGCTAACATTCCACAACAAGATGAAGAGTGGGGTGGGCATTTTGGATAAGATGTATGTGAGCTACAGCATAGCCGAAAACACACAACATTGGCCACTATGCTAAATATAGCTGGCACAAATGTTCAAGTAATGGCAAATGAAATGGATTAGAGATAAACAAGAGAAGATTATTTCTTAGAGCTCTGTCTGACAAACTAATATTCAAACAGCTTTTGTGCAGGAGTACTTATCTAGTCAGACTTCATACAGAACTACAATTGAAGCTCCAAAAATGCTGACCTAAATCTCAAGACGCACAGGAACAAATAGCATGGGTACCTTATCAAAGTTTGGACGTAGAGAAACAGAACTGATTAAGAAAACCAGAGCAAATTAGAAAAGAAATATTGCTATTAGTAAAATTTTGATGCAATTAGTTGTGGTATTTCCTTTCATTAAATATTTTAAAAAATCTGCTGCATTTTCTGTTTGTGATTTTAATAAAAAGCATAGCAGCAAATCCTATTATAAATAATAAAGAAATATAATCGTAAAAAAACAATAAAGTTAGATAATAGGTGTTTGGCACCTTCTGGATATGGTGTGATCAACCATGTCGCAATTAGAGCATGATTTGGTTAAAGGCGAATTTAGTTAAAATGTCTTTATTTATAGCTTTTTCATAAACAGTTTTTATTTTTAGAAATATTGTTAATCATTGCCATGAAAGTGTCAGTTGAGTATAATTTGATCATCTTAATAAATTATTAGTGTGTGTTTTACAAACCTATTCTGGGATATACCTTTTCATTCAAAAGTCAGTAACTTAATACGTGAGGTCCTTATTACCAGATGTTAAGTCAGAAGTTTAAAATATAGATTTCAAACGAAGCCTTAAAATACTGATTGAAAATCCATTGGTAAAGATAAGTATTGTGTACACATTAATAGAGTTTCCATATTACCTTTTTTATTGTAATAAAAAGAAATGTGAGTAGAGAACTATTAATAAATGATTTCAAAACTTGTAAACTGTATTATCAAGGAGCAGCAGATACTCATGACAATGCAGAAGTTAACACCTGAGCAAAGCATAAACAGTAGAAAGTGCTGAGATCTGGGAAAGGTGTTCCACTACCTTTCATCAAGCAAGGATTAAGACTGGAAGAGAGGCTGATAACCACACCCCTCCTTAATGCAAAGGATAGTGGAAGGAATTCAGTAGACTTATGCAAAGACGAATACCAGTTAGTAGCACTTGTTTGATCCACAAATTAGTACATACGCACACCAACTCAGTGTTATATGTGATGCAGAGAGCATTTATGTGGCAGGTCAAATATGAATGAAATGAAATTTATTAAATTATCTTAACACTTCAGTTGTACTAACTCATTTCTGTGTTCATTCCACTAATTAATGTCTGGCCTAAAGATGGCAAATTTAAAAACAAATAAGAAAGAAAAAAAAAAGAATATATTAGAATTTTGCATTTTATAGATATTTGCAGCATATGAAGATCTCAGGTGATATAATAAAACTTTGGAAAATGAAGCAACACTTGTTTTGAAATACATTTTAAAGGAGAGAGAGAGAAACATTGTACAATTGGTTCTTTATCAAATATCATTCTGGTTCTAGCATAAAAAACTTAAAATATTTTATTTGTTTCATACTACTTTCAGTAGATGAGGCTGATATTTAAACACAAATGGTAATTTATCCGATTTTCACTCCTTATTGAGATTGTGTGATTCAGTTGCATGGGTCATCAAATTTGTATTTAAAATACCTGGTGAGTAGTAAAAATATGAGAGTGAGCTAAACAATCATAAGGTTTCAGTAACCATACATATCCGTCCAGCCATGCTGCTGGCAGGCTGAGATTCAACCTGAATGTTCTTGCTGCGTACCCACCCTCAGTGTGGTTTAAGTGCAGATAGGATTATATTGGAAAGGTTGTTTAGGGTGGCTTGTTTTATTTTAGGTAGATTTGGGGTTGAAAGGGAAACTTACTGCTCCTTGACAAATGTATCTCAGGATGCAGCCGTTCTCTGCACCCTGGCCCATTTTGAATATTTTTAAATGTTACATTTAGTTGGAGGTAATTTTGAGAGCCAAATAGCTCTTGAGTGGGATTAAATGAGGAGCTCAGCTTTATAGCTGCTGGTGGAATTTCTCCTGTGCTATCTGGTATGCCTGTAACCCATGCAGAGAACCTGTTATTGCCTAAAGCTGTGTATTGTGGGATCATAATTCCCGAGAGACATAAGCAGGGCACTTTGATGTGATGGTAAACTAGTGTAGAATTTCGCAGCTGGATGCCTAATTTCATCCTCCGCATACAGAAGAGATGAGGCTTCATAATGTAGTTTGACAGGGAAAGGGAGGGTAACAGAATAGATGGACCATAGTCCTCTGTTCTGCGCTCATTGTAGCTATAAGATCCAGCTGTCATTACAAAGAACCCAACCACTTGTGCCATGACAGTCACAAGTAACTTTTAACCTGTGCATACACAAGTATTAGAAAAAGTAATTATAAAAGTGCAGGTGCAGATTGAATCAAACTTCCTTGAGTTTTTATATCAGTTTTTCCTCAGTCTCTAAATTTAGCTGTTTAGATCACTAAATTAATTTCCTCCCGTGTTTCATTAATTCACTAGTGTTTGATATGACCAACTTGGAAAAAAGCACATAATCTCAGTACTTTACACAGAAGAAGCAAATAATTATTTCCAGTACACTAAAATCTTACACGGTTTAGTTAATATAAAGTTGTTAGCTAATGCTGAATTTCTGACAATGAAGTCATTAACCCTCTTGCTCTCCATTATTTTTCACTGATGGATGGGGCACTAGAAGTGGCTGGGCATATTTGATCCATTTCCTCTTGCAGATCACATAGAGGACAGAGTGAGAAGAGAGCAATAGCAGTAATAGTAACCGTTTTATAGACAGCACTATATTTTTATGTTTTGGCGGTCACATTGCTCTCTCACAACCCTCAGAATGTCTGGAGGACCACACCTGTCGTTGGTTTACGGGTCTCACCGACCTGACCGGGAGAATTATCAAAATAAATTCACCGACCATATCCTCTTGATTACCAATCCGAGGACATATTACATGCCATGACAGGTCAGCATGTTAGGGGTTAAGATTTTATAGAGAAATGGAGAGGTTGGAAAAATAAAGACTCCCTAGCCCTCGGGAACCCTAATAGCATCGGGGTCGGAAGAGAACAAGAGATGACCAAGGTAAGGTCAGATAGAAAAGTTACAGTGAGGAGCAAAACACCAGTAAGTGGAAGTAATGTTCTGCTCAGCTTGGGTACCTTGTGGTCGCTATTCACATATCCCCTAGACGGAGAACCCTGCACAGTTTTAAAAACATATCCAAATTTTATTTGAGATCATATGTTCTGCATATATACATAGTTCAGTGATTAAATCTGAGTGAATGTCCAGCTATGTTTCTTTCTTGTGAATATATCAAAATTGTGCAGTTTATTGTATGTCATATATGGCTTGATTTTCTGGAGTGAAAGAACTAACATAAATATCCAAATTATTGGGGTAGTACATACTGTCTGATGAAACAATAATCCAAATAGGAATATAGATTGTATAATATTCTATATCACTGCTGTCAGTGAGTTAAGATCAATATTTAATCATGAATGTGTGATCAACTAGATCTTAGCCATTTAATAAAATCATGTGTACTGTTGTTTCCTGTCTCATCTAAGAAAAGTTTTATGCAGAGTTCCAGAATTTCTACCATTTCTTTTGATAAATAGAAATAACACAACAAACTTCTATTGAATTCATGTATTCTGACCGTGAAATTTAAACAAACTAAGTGCATATAGACAGGTACAAAAATTACTGAAGTGACTAAAGAAATCTTATTTTATGCATAAATCCTGTAGCACAATTTTTAATATTGTGTAGAAAATAAAATAATGAATAGTAAAATTTGAGGTAACTCTTTGACAATGGTATGGTATGAGTTAGAAGATTCAGTAAAGCTTAACTCTTACAACTCTGCTCTTTTGGGTGAACTAGAGGTAGAAGGAAAGATCAATCTGGCAGATGACATTGTATCCATCTGCCAAAATGAACAGATGACTTGCAGGTTTTACCTTGGTAAATGACAATGTCCTGGCTCAGTGGTGCTTGGGAGATACTCAGTTGACGAAATGCTAGTAAATGATTACAATTCAGGAATGCTTTGGTTATTGCAGATTAAATTGGCTGGTATTGAAACTTGGTACTTTAGAACATTACTATCACGACTAATAACCAAGTGTGCCTATGTAGCTTGTTGACCATATACATATATCTCTTTAAAAATGAAAAAGCAGTTAACTATAATAGCTGAAGAAAGAATATGCAAGACTTAGTTTTGAAATGCCTTCTGAGAGGGCTATAGTCAAATATTTGATGCATCAAAATCTAAGAATTTACAAGATGAATTATTTTATTGAAGTGGCTGGCTGTAACTGAATGTGTAAGAGACACTTTAAATTTATGGAACCTGCATTAATAATGTATGAACCAGGATGTTCTATCTGTGCCTTTTATCGTTAAAATGGAAAGACATGTTTAAAGTATAATGAAGGACTTTAACTGTCATTTTCATTACCGCTATAGAACTAGCATGATAGATATTTTCATACATAAAGCTCTCCAAATTTAGATCCTTAGTATAGCTCTTGAGGTGTTCCTAATGAATGAGTAAATTTATGACCTTTTCTCATCATTGTTAACTAATCATGACAGTTCTATTCACATGTGAAACACTGGTCTCAGAGTTTAAGATCATAATAGTGCAGTTTACCATTACTATGTGTCTATAGCAAAATCTTTGGCCTTCAGAATAAGAATCACAGAGCCCATCGATCTTCATATGTGTATGTGCTTGTAGCCTCTCTTCAGAATATTAAGACAAACATAACCTAGTTGTTGGAAAGTTTTCTCTTTATAATGTTGTGTTCCTTGTCATACTACAGTACCTTTCAAATGGGAAGAGTTTAGCTTTCCAGCAAATGAAATGCTGTCACTAACTGTGCATTGCCACTTCACTATCCCTTGCCCCACTCGTTACATATTTCCCTTTCACTGGCACATTGCCTAGTGCAAGGTAAGTACCTCGTGAAACACACTCGCATTATCCAAAAAAAAAGCACCACATGCTTTAGCAGAAAGTTGCTAGAGCTTTTTCAAATCCAGTTGACTTCTCTGTTCCTTGTATCTTTTAAAGTATGTGTATACCCTAAAGATAATGTTTTGCGCCTGGCCTCGCAATACCTGCCTCTTTGGTTAGCTATTGCATTCACCACTTTAAGGACAGTGCACAAATTCATACGTTTTCTATTGCTTAGCAACAACTGATTTCTGATAAAGTATTGAACCCTGAAGGATAAACATAAGGACTGCTTATGTATCAATAAACCTGTTGCAGTTGACATTCTCCACATGCAGCATTCTGTTTGTCTGGCTAATTGAGCTGTATTTTGAACCACAGCGAGGGGAAGCCAACTAATTTCTGGTGCTTGTTCATTGTAATTCTTTTAGCATCATCCTGCAATAATTTGCATTACAGTGCTATGTAATTACCATTATATACCTATGTACAAATTATGGCCATTTCAGTGCCTGCATTACTATGATAGAATATACAGGTTTGTTTATTCGTTTGCCCTGTGAAAACTATATGCTGTTTTCAGGACCTTTCTCATTGGATTCACTTGATGCAGGCCATTTCAGACTAGCAGGAACACAGTATCATAACACTGCAAGACTCCTAATAGTTGAATTTTCTCACTATTGATAAGTTACTGCAGTTCACAACAATTTGACATACATTGCATAACTGACTTATACAGAGTTTCACCTTCTTTCCATAGGGAGAGACAGATGAAGTACCTAAATACAGGTTTTTCCCTTATATCCAGGTTTTTATTATACATCCAATAATGTTGATATTGAGACTTATTGTTAAAGTGAGGGTGCACATGTTGCATTTAATCACATTTACTGCTCTTGAACACCAGGCAATAATTTGTATTTGCCTCTCTAAGACGTGGATTGATGTTTAATTTTCTCCATCCTGCTACCTCTACAGAATTCTACAATTCAATCAGTGCCAACTGTTAATTGATAACCCTCATAGTATTATTTTTCTCTGTCATATTAGAATCGGTTGATACCAAATCAGCAATAGCATAATTTTTATAATAATTTTATATATTGGCAACATGCTTCAGGTTTGCAGTTGTTTTCTGGTGTCACAAACAGAAACTTTGGTACTCCCATAATAATCTCCCAACAGCTTCAATAACTTTTTAGCCTTTCAGAGGCATAACTTCATCTAATATTTCCTTACAAGTACCATTTTATCACTGTTCTTACATAGAATCTAAGACAACCTACTGCTTTCAATTCCTCTGCAAATTTTTGCCATCAAGAGAATGGAAAAATGTAGCAACCTTCTGAAAATAATCATGGGCCCTTCTTACATATAATAAAGAATGAAAAATGCTTTCTGCGCATTTGTTAGTAAATTATTAACTAACTAAAAAAACTTGGTTTGTCCTATTTCACCTTCCTGGACAGAATTCATAAGTTGGTATGTGAAAGAGCTTTAGTAGATCTTATGATGGAAACTCTTTGTTGCACTTTAACTTATAATATGTCCAAGATCATACACTCTGTTAAGTGAAAACTGCTCTAGATTTCCTCTCCTCTGAAGTTGTGTCTGTAGATGGCACTGGCAGCTGCATATAGATCCTCTATTTAGAACATTTTGCTCCAAATTTTTGTGCCAACCACAAGATTCTGCATTTCGATGGGCAAAGTGCCTTCATGAGGTAGACTATGTTTATACAGAAATCTAGTCAGTTTCTTCCAGATAGTTTCAAGTAACAAACTGTGTAAGTTTTGCCTTGAAAAGTTACCTAACTAGTGGTACTGACAGCCAGTTTAAATTGCTTGATTGCTGTTTTGCAATCTTTGGTAAATGTAATGTATGCAATAAGTGTTTTCTTGGTCACATATTTTAACATTAAGCTGCACTTAATTCTATTTTAAGTAATGCACATAACAGAGTGGTAGTCAAGATTTGTATTAATAGAAAAGCAGGGAGAGTTGTGCGCATGAAAACCAGGAAAGCACACTTATTGGCAGATTGGATTTTGTTTCACTAACCTCACCTCAAACAAAAACACCCTTATAATACTATAAGCATGAAAGAGTCTTATGCATTCTCTATATAGAGTTAAAATTGCTGTAGAAATCGTCTCCTTTTGTAATGGTATTTAATGTTTAGTCTAAAAATTGCTGCACTTAAGGGACTGTTTAAATCACAGTTACAATTTAAGGGCCAAAAGGTTTCTTTTCTGTTTACTATGCTAACACTATGCTTATGGAGTTGCCCAGTAGCCCTGAACCTCTAGATATTTGAAATTTTAGTTTCCAGACTCCATTTGTTTTTTCTTTCGTTTTCTCAGGAAATGAATTTAAATTTATAGATATATTTTTATACTGGCTGCTTGCACTTAAATGTTTTATACATCAGAGGTACACCAGTTTGCCTCTTAATTAAAAATGGCTTTTACCACTTACTCTAAAGGACTTTGTGTTGGAATCCATAGGTTTGATGCATCAAATATAATTCAAGAAACTGGTCTTCTCTTAATTTCAGTGAATGATTGGAAAGTTTCTAATCATTCAACACCTGTGTACGGTATACATAAATCACCTCATATGACATTATGCTTAAAAGTACAAAGTTGTATTATTTAAGTGTTGTTTATATATTTAAACATTATTATATATACACTATATTTTATATCTGCAGCATCCTGGCATCAACAGGCCTTTTTGGTAAGCATTTTTCCTGCAAAATGCTCCATACTTTGAACAGTGTTGGCAACATGTTGCCAAGATGTTGAAGATTAGAGAAAACCATATGTATTAATGCTATTTGTATGTCAAATAGATATAAGCAGAGAATTATTTCTTATGTACTAATATTTGGATATGTGTGTCTCAGTGCTGTAACAAATTTTGGGACAATCGATGGAGTGATAGTCTCTGTAAACATTTAACTTCCCACAAACTTGTTGACTTATGTTCTGAAAAGTTCAGCACTCTGTAAATTAAAATTTGTAATTTCTGTGAAGAATTGTCATCAGCAAGCATAAGAGCATAAAAGTTCACAAAAAAAAGAAAAACTATAAATATATATTAGATGTTTTATAGCAGACATAGCAAGCTAGTATAGATTAGATTTTTATCTCTAAAGATGAAAGAATTCCATGTATTCACTGTTCTTGTGTTCTATTCATTAGTGGCCCATGATAAGTAATTTTTTCACGTTCTACATATATGTTACTTTCCGCAAGAGAGAATATTTTAAAGAGTATTGTAAAACTTCGTCTTAAATGTAATGTTTCTTTCGTATTGACCGAGCTATAGGGAAACAAAAAGAAAACAAAGGAAGTCGATTGTCATCTCCGTTTTACACTGTTGAAGATGGTATTAGAGGCATGATGTTATTACAGGAATCCCTTTCCAATCAGCCTTACAGAACAAAAGTACAAAACAATCTTAGGGCTTCAATACAACTTCATTGTCCCAGAAATCTACCTTCAGCACTTAATACAAAATACAGGTGTAACAAAGCATACTTTCAGGGTTCTAAAACCCCTCTTTAACATGTGCCAATAACATAATGTATATTTGAATAAGTGTGCTATTGAATGTTTTAAATTAAACATTTTTGACTTACATGTATTTACCTTTGAAAAATGTTTTCTCTAAAAGGAAATATGTATTGTGATGACAACAGTGGTCATTTTAAGAGTACGTGCAATGATGATGGAATTGGTGTTGTGACTTTGAATTGGTCCTCAATTGTTACGGTGTACATTGTAATGTTTAATGAACAACTCTGAAAGTGTTAATACACAAAGTTTCAAAACTGTATAATACACAGCTTTTGAAGTAAGATATGAATGAAACGAAAGGATATAATTATATTTAAAAATATAGGAGCCTGAAGGATATTAGGAAATCAGTCAGTTTGCCAGTAGAAAACTTAAAATGAAATTCATGATTTCACTGATTGTTTTGACAGAGAGTGAATCAGAGGTGTGTTTTTGGTAAAGTTTTGAGTTTCCACTGTGTCTTGCCTGCCTAACCATCAGATTCAATTGTAAATTCTTAAAAAGATCAATATCTATATAGCTCAGGGAGAAATTATTTAAAAAACAATTATATTTTTACTTAAATTGGTTCCCTCATAGTTCTTAAGGTTGTGCAATCTGTTGACTTCATCAATGTGTACTAAGATCCACTTTATATTTTGGCATTTAAAATTTAAAGAATGTATGTGTGCATGTATGAAAGATATGGAAGTGTGTGTGGTGTATGAGTCCACTTATTAAAAGCAAATCAGTATTAGTGATAATAATTGTTTCCGGCAAACTGATATAAATAATACACTTGTACCTAATACCCCTTTACTCAATTCTAAAAGGTATGTTTGGACAGACTATTACATAATTGACCAGGTTATAAATATTAATACTTCAAATATATATGTGCTGATTTTTTGAGCTTTGCTTGCTGACTTAGGAATAAATGACAAACTTATAATGTGATACTGGCATGCTGCTCAAAAGTTTAAAAATTGGCATGCATTTGGTTTTTGATAATTAATTCTTAACTTCCAGTCAGTCAGGATGCATAACTCTGGGCACTGTACATAAAATAATAAATCATAGGAAATGAATCCTTCATTAATTCTTAATATGAAGCGGCAGCAAACTTTCCCTTTTTATTAAGTGTGCTCTTTGTTAATGCTTGGGAATTAAATCTCTGAAAGATGGAAAAATTAGTTATCAAACCTCTGCTCAGGACAGTTCTGCTTCAGAGAAAATGTAACTATTTGAAATGATTATAATGCCCATATGTTTGCTGGTTTGCTGCAGATAGTACGTGTATTACACATGAATTTTTCACCTGATATATTACTTTCATGCAGTCTTTCTGTTATCCAGTTATCCTGATAAAATGTGTGTAAGAGTGCTTGCAATTCAGCCAGAAGGAAGTCGCATCAAATGCTGCTGCCAGTAGTGTTGAACATGCAGTACTCACATTCATTGCATCTAGCGTTAAATTTCTTTGTACAAAAATCTGCTGTGTAGTGCATGCACACTCTGAAACCGGTAGCTGAGGTTATTAAGTCATCGCTTCCCTGATGGAGGTTTTTTCCAGGTTTTGGAAGATCATGAATAGCTTATATCCTAAAAGATTCAAAATTATGATAGAAGAAATAATAATAGATCAAGTATCTCACTTTGAGTATTTGAATATTTTGACAGAGATAAAGACAACAAAATAAACAAATACCAGCCTATATGTGGCACAATAACAAGAACATTACAAAATAAAACCAGGAAAGATACAAAACTCAAATTTTATAAAACAGTGGCAGTACCAGTATTGATGCATGGTAGTAAGTCGTGGATTATGAATGAGAAAGATAAAGGTAAATTACAAGCTGCAAAAATGAGATTTTTGAGGAAGGATAAAAGGTTGTACTAGAAGAAATCTCTCACGAGGATATCCAAGAAGAACTAGGTGGATATAAAATAAATGATAAAATTGAAGGGTACTGGAAGCAAAATTACTAGAATATGTAACAAAAGAATACCACTGAAAATATATGAGCACAAAACACGAGGAAGAAGAGATGTAGCTGTGTAAAGGAAGACGGAACAAGCAATTTGTCTAATCCTTAAAGTGAAGAAGAAGAAGACGCCTACATTTATGACATTGTTCCACCAGTCTTATTGAGCACAGGAAAAGCTGCTGCTTGGACCAGACAGAAAAGTCCATGGTCGCCAAGCACACTGTTGAAGCGGAAGATGAGCACATCATCAGTTCCTTTCATCCATAATACACTACCATACCCATACACTATCAGCCTCCAGACTGATCAACACAGAGCATTTAGGTATAAATATACCGGCACTGACAGTCAACGCTTAAGACACTGTGAAACTTTTCCGAGGAGACTTCAGCCATGCCACTGACGATGTCTATTACAAAAGTGGACGGAATGTTTGGAACATCAATATCTAGCAGACCACGGCTTAACAGGCGGCGCCGTGGCCGAGCGGTTAGCGCACTTGCCTACCACCTAGGCGGCCCGGGTTCGATCCCAGGGACCCGCATGTGGTATTCGTGGTGGACGAAGTAGCGTCAGGGCGGGTTTTTCCAGGTGCTCCGGTTTCCCCCGCCATCTCATTCCACCGGTGCTCCATCTTCATTCCATGTGTCATCAGTGTCACCGCCTGCAGTGCCGTAGTGGTAAAAGCCGGCATTAAACACTACAACAACAACACGGCTTAACAGCTCAGAATTAACTTCCATTTATATTGACCCCGGCCATGAAAGCCTACATTCTCTTATAAGTCTCTATTGACTTATGGTTTCACCATTGTATGGTCCAATGAGAATAAAGAGAACATCAGTCTACTCACGAAAAATTTAAGATACACATTCTATTTGTCGTGGCAAGATCTCAAACATGAAATTTTAATCCAAATAGTTAAGAACCATTTTTGAGAAAATAAAAGATAGTAAAAACTGTTTATGTAAAGCAGATACAGCAAAAATGGGATTCACAAGGCACTCACAAGTACCACTTCCCCTGAGTCTGGCTGTCCATGTGTTTATAATAAGCTGCTGAGTGGTGTAGTATGTGTTGCATATTTAGTGACTTTTGGAAGGAAGACATTTTTGCCATTCCAGATTTAAAGGGTTTCTTGGAAATGCTCCTTGGTGCCCTTAGACATTGTTGTAAGTACAGAATTCAGTAGTTTTCTGACCTTTCATTTTTGAGTAATCCTTTTCACTTGTGATGATCTGCAGCCACTTAAACGTTCTTTATGTTGCTTCATTAGCCACATAAACTTTCTTCGTAATGCTTCATTTTAGAACTTCTCTGTTACCTTAGCAACTTTGTCATTGCTTTCTCTTCTCCATTGTAGAACCACCTCTAGAAACTTGCCGCTGAACCAAATTTGGTCATTGGAGAGGAGCTCTTGGGTGACCCTGCTAAAACATGTACCATCAGACCATATTCTGCTGTGAAGGGTATCCCTGCTGACCACACATCTATCGTTGCTGTTGTTACTGCTACTGGAAGGCATTCTTTAACAACATTCATTGTTGGAGGCTTGTGATACTACCTATGGATACTTGCTAACCTTAATGTTATTTAAATTATTTTGTTGTTTTAATGACACTGTCAATTGCCAGGATCACATCAGCATTGCTGGTATGCTGGAATGTTGTCCTGCAGGAGTTCTTTTACATGCCAGTAAATCTACTGACATGGAGCTGTCGTTTTTAAGCACACTTAAAAACCATAGGTTTGGGCCAAATTTGAACCTGCAACCATGGGATCAGTAGGCCAGCATCTAACCAACTGAGCCACCCAGACTGACCCAACCTTAATGGTTTGCCTGTATGAGAGCAGAGACCTTTTCTTTGTGGCAAAGTAAATGTTTATATTGCTTTCTCACATGGATACCAGTTTGTTTTTACATGAATCCCCAGGTCATATGGGTATTCCCAGCAATGAGGTGGCAGATGTGGCTGCTAAGTCCATATGTCATCTGCTGGAATTTTCCACCCATACTCCGTCTTATATAGATGTGCAATGGTACTCCCTTCACCATCTATTTGCTGCCTAGCAGGAGTCTTGGGAAACATTAGCTGGCACTAGTTGTGGACAATCAAGGACACTGCACTACACTGGGAGACCTCTTGCAGGGATTCCAGGTATGAAGAGGTGATTTTAACCCGCTTGAGGATAGGCTGCAGCCGAGCCATCCATGAATACCTTTTGCATCTGGCACTGGTCTGTACGACATGCAGCGTTCCACTCTTCTTCACACATGTCCTTATTGATTGTCCGCGATACTTATGAGAGTCAGTCCCATGGCCAAGGTCTTACACTGTGCTCCAATTTAGGCAACTCAATAGCTGTAAATACAGTGCTGAGGTTTGTTGCCCATATTGGTTTTGGTAAGCAAGTGTGATGTGTATTTTATTTCGGAGCTTTTAGGGTGTTTTACATTTTAACCTTGAAGAGAGCAATACCAGTAATAGTAACCGTTTTTTAGAGAGCACCATATTTTTATGTTTTGGCGGTCACATCGCTCTCTCACAACCCCCAGAATGTCTGGAGGACCACACCTGTCGTTGGTTTACGGGTCTCACCGACCTGACCGGGAGAATTATCAAAATAAATTCACCGACCATATCCTCTGATTACCAATCAGAGGACGTATACATGCCATGACAGGTCAGCATGTTAGGGGAATTTCAGAATGTTTATTTTCTCAAAAGTGCTCTGTTGATAGCAACATTTTTTTTTATTTTCTCAATATGGCTGTGATAGAAAAATTTTTAAAACATAGCTTTTCTCAAAAATGGCTCTGACCACGCAAAATTTTAATCTCCTCAATAATAGTTCTGATAGAAAATTTTCAAAAATGATCCTTACGAGACAAGATTTTCAAAACCTTTGATTTCTTCTATGATTATGACAATAGAACATTTTGAAAAATGTTAATTTTCTCTAAAATGACTCCGAAAGAAAATTTTCATTACTTCAACAATGGCTCTGAGTATAGATAATTTTGGAAGATTTTGATTTTATCAAAAATAGCTATGATGATCTAAATTTTCTCAAACAGTGTTCTGATGATAGAAAACTGCAAAAGTTTTGTGAAAAATATTGGAGAGCAAGAGGATTAATGACTTCATTGTCAGAAATCCAGCATTAGCTAACAACAACATTTTAACCTTTTACCAGCTTACCTTTTTACTGCTCATTTTTAAATTAAATTTTAGCTATTTTAACTTTCACATTTTAGCTTTTATGGGTGAGGCTTTAGCAGCTGATTTTCCCTGTTTTTATCTTTGGACTTCAAACCCTAATGACCTAGCTGTCGATGGGCCCTTAAAACCTACACACTCATCCACCCTTTTACAGCTTTATGGACAGATTTAAAGCATTGCAGATTTTCACCTCAAGACATTAGAAAACATCGAGTTATATTGCATTACAATCATAAATTAAGATTACAGACAAATGTGTCACATTAATTGGCGTATAGTGTTATAATAAGGACCGCCTTCATGGCGCAGTTGATAGCGCACTTGCCTCTGGCACGGAGGACCCAAGTTCGATCCCTGGTACCAGCATGGGGATTTTATGCCCTCTGGGAGGTCTGGCACAGGGTGTACTCAGCCTCGTTAGGTCCCAGGAGGACCAATTGAGGAGCTACTTGATGGAGAAGTAGCGGCCCCAGGTCGAGAAGGCCGCATAACTGGCAGGGAGGGCTCGGGGGTGCTGACCATGTCCCATCCTCCAGTATTGCACCCCACCAATGATGCCTATAGGGGGCAGAGGTGGGGAACGCAGCAGCTGGGCGGTGAGCCTTTTTGCGCTGGGAGGGGGGGGTGTTATGATAAGATCAGAGCTTATCTGTGTCCATTCTTCATCACAGTCAAGGTGCCCTTCATTGGGCTGCAACAATATGCATAGCATGTGGATTTAAAACTTAATTGCACTATTAGAGAGCTCTAGTAACCAGCTGTAAATATGCACAAACATTCAAAAATGGACAACATTATTTGCAATCATCTCCTTTGTGTAAATACACTTTACTCAGCAAGGAAAGTTTGATGAGTTTCAATTTCAGGAAACTGACAAGTGTGCCTGTGTAAGAAGGTTATTACCATTGTTGACAATTATGCCTCTAAGATGACATTCTACAAGCTCATGCCATCTAATAAGATTTAAGGAATATTATTTACAATAATATCTGCCTGAACCATTAAAATACTGGAATTTGTCACGCAATTCCCTGCAGTAGGTGCTGTAAATGTTGCCAACTTTACTTGATGCAAAATTCTTATTTTTTTGTGAAACTGAAATTCTCAACTGCATAACATTAATGCACTTGATTCATTGAAAATTTCTTGAATGTGAGTCTTTTACAGTTTCTTCATTGTTGTCACAAATAAACACATTGTTGCATCTAGGTACTGTCAACTCTCAAAACAGGATCTGGCAGCTATGTAGAAACTTTATTTTTCTTGGAAGCAGCTCCCTCGCTCGTGGTGCTGGTAGGCCTAACCTGGCAGACTGAGGTTCAGCTTGAATGCTTTTGATACATGCCTGCCCTCAATAGGTTTAATGCATATAGACTAGGAAACAGTATGGAGCTTCTTGCAATAAGTACATGCTCTAGACTAGTGCTCTCCAACTTTCTTATGTGCTCGGACACTAACTCAGGCCTAAGGATGCACAAGCACCATGACAACTATTATTTGACTGTCCACCCCACTTATATAGCTGAAGCAAATTACCGGTGAATTTTCTGGAATATACACATATTTCAAAGCTGCTCATAAAATGAGTTTGTCCCCAATTTCCAACAGGTTCAGATCTGAGAAAGCGAAAATTACAGAAGGAGGGAGTAGTTATCGGTAAATCTGTCTAGGGCAGAAAGTTTTATCACAAGTATCCAACTTTTGAGAGGGAAAGCCCTGGCTAGGGAACTAATGAATACAGCTTAAGGTGTACAAAAACATATCTCATGGGTCTGTACTGGGAAGATATTCGGAAGGAAATAGTTTTATCTTGAAATTTGAATTAACATCATGGGTGCCACATTGGACAGGGCTGCTCTAGACTTTCTGGAGTTAGTGCAGTGACACGTAGTTCTGAACACCTTTTAGCTGTAGAGATAATGAGATAACAAATTAACGAAATGAGTTAGCAAATGACCCCAGTGAGTTAGCTTTAAAAATATTCAATTTAGCCTTTAGAAACCTTAACCCAGGAGTCAAAAAATTGTTCATTGCAATTACAGGAATGTTTGAGAGGTAGAACTGGAACTTAAAAATTCAATGCCACAACTGGGATTTGAACCACAGACCTTCCGCTTACCAGGCGGCTGCTCTAACCATTGAGCTATTGTGACAAACTGCCAGAATGGCATTAAATTCTCAAACCAGTTCGTATTTCTCCTGGTTTGCCCACACACGGCTTATGTGTTTAAAAACACCAACAGTACGTTTGTTGGCTTAAATAAATAATAATTACAGGAATGTTGTCATTGAACACAACCTGATATACACATGTGTAATGCACGGTTCGAACAAAGGGTTTCGGAAGCTGCAGTGGTGGAGTAAGAATTTTTGTTAAGCACGTTTGATTTTATGTACGTATGTTTAATACAGACTGAGTAGGCTTTAACATTGATTTTTACTTTCTCTACTATGTATAGTAAAGTAGAGGAAGTATTGTATTCCACCCAAAAGTTCAATGTCGAGATTTCACTGGAAATATATGTTTTGAGGCCCCTTGAATACAAAAAGAAAAAAAGAGCATCTTTAGAAAGAGGTTTGAGTCTGTGGACAGCATAACTCAAAAATGAAAAGTTGGCTAAAAACAAAAGTTGGTATTTAAGTTGAATGTGACATGAAGATTTTGAAGAAAATTGCTCCACTCTAAACTACCATTTACATGGAACATTTTTTTGAAAATTTTGATTTTCTTGAAAATGCTCTAAAAATTTTGATTAAAATGCCATATATTTGAAATACTTTTACGACAAATGAAATGTATATCTTTAATTTTCTGACTAAGCCCATGAAGTCCTATTCACTCTGGATAACTGGTAGACTACTAGACCAAATCTTAGTATACTATAAATGTAGATCTTGCTAAGACACACAATTTATGTCTAAATACATTTTTTTGGAGAGTGAACCATTTCGGAGGTATTCCTCGTTATTTGTGTAAGTTTTGGAGAACTTTAACTTCTGTCAAATGGAATATTATTCATTTTTTTATATGTTAAACATGCAAAGAGAATGGAATTTGAAAGCTTTAAAAGATTTGACTATCACTCAAAGCCTACTGTATTCCCGTTGCATGTGCAAGAAAACGAGCAATAAGATAATTTCTGCAAATGTTTACAAGAGTAGAGCAAGTCATGCGAGTGCAACACATCAGATTTTTCATCTTATTCTTCACTTTATCTAGTGTTACAGTTACAGCTTCACATATAGTTAATGTTAATTTGCAAGTATGTACTGATGCCAATAGGTTTTTCTCTGGCAATTGTAATCTGCTTTTAGGTTTTATAAACTTCATTTTAGAGAAACAATTGCTCACACATGCATATATGTCGAGCTAAACATAGCACTAATATGCACAGCATATTACTGGAGACAGAAATGTTGCCATATCTATACTCCATCCAGCCTTAGATCCGCCCCTTGTAACCCGAGGTTATCACCTGCGACTAACACAAAGCAAACAACACGTGGACTCATACCTCGTATTTATGTTGCAACAGAACAATATTTACTCAGGAATTTTAGAAATATCACGTTAAATTTATGTAGTCTTTACCAGGGTTATCGTACATCTTGAAAATTCACAGATAATTGCCTATATTTAAGGTATATCTCATGGTGTGCTTTGGTTTCGGCGTATTGCGAGTTCGTTGTTGATGGCTTGTGTTTACATCAAGTGCGGATCTAACGGTGGAGCGATTATAGTTGTCTAAATAAATCTAAGCCAGCCTTATTTTGTAATTGTGATTTCAAAATTTGTTTGTTTATAAATTCATAACCTCAATTCCTAATTGTGGTTTTATTGTATGAATGTCCACATGAAAAGATTTGCAAAAAGTTGAAAATCATGGTTCATTGCTTTGAGATCATAAAAGTTTTTGTATTAGAACTCTTTTTTAACTTTGGTAACATACCTACATAAATATGTAAGAAGAACCTTTATGGTTTTGTGGTTTCAAAACAGCCATGCTGTATCGATGCGGTTTGGTACCTCGAATGCATGTCGTTTGAAGAAGGGAGGGTGAAGCAGAGTGAAGTATGCTTTGCACCTAACTGCAGTATTACGTCATATCAGCTGGTGCAGATTTGTTGACGGTACCTTAACCCATTAAGGATGTAAACCTCACCCACAGTTTGCAATGCAAGAACGTTACTCGGATACACACACACACATTGTGGTTTTTTTGTATTGTGTGTGTTGTAAACTACAGTGGCATACATATACTGGAACATTGACTGCATGATAAAAACAGATAAATCTACTCTTCAAAAATTATGTGCTTAGAGGATGTTTGTTTTTTAAATAGAAGTAATGCCTAATATCAAGAGAATTATATTTTTGTAAAGAGTTAATGAATCAACCATGGATATGCTTGTCCACAGCAGTAACCCTTACGCAAAACAGAACAATAACAAAGTGCCTCAGCAGAGGAAAACAACGCAATTTTCCATATTTCTCTATGACACCAAGCATTTGATGCTAATGTAGGTATTTATAGATGACCTTGAAGTCCATCTAAATGACAAAGATAATTTGAAAATAACTGTCGTGCTGCCATTGAACTGCTTTTGGATTCATTTCCATATGACAACTGTTTCAGTGTTTTGTCTAATCTAGCTCTAAAAGTTTCCACATAACAAACATAATGTATTTGGTAAAATTAAATTGTAAAAAAACAAGTCTACATATCTGATTTTGTCTTGATTACTAATCATAAATGTTCACACTCAAATAGGTATGTTTTATTTGATGTTTTGCATGTGAAGTAATTATAAGACTCCGTAATATGGTTACAAAATTAATGGAGGTAAAATGTGCTGTGAACTGACATTGCTTTATGAAAGACTTATTTGGTCCTTTTACCTATGGGATGTTTATTTTAATATATATTTAAATTAATTTTGAATTTTGTGATAATCACATATACCAAAGAAACTGCATTTATTTTGTGGAAACAACCCCTGCTGTTCTTAAGAGACTTGACAGCTAATTTGTATTTCTTTGACTGAGATTATAAAATTTTGATTTAGTTTTCCAATTTATTTATAATTAAAAATCGACTGAGGAAAATTTTATTTCCAAAGATACTGTATGCTGATATTCGGTTGCTAATAACAATGGGAAACAAAAACCAAAGGGCTTTTGCTTAATTTGTTAAAACTTTTTATTTCTGTATCTTCTGCAGAACATGTATGCATAGTGACTGTGCAGCTAATTGCAGAAAGCCATTATTGCAGGTGCAAAAATTTCAAATGTAAGCAAAGTTATATATTTCTCGATGAACGCAGCATTGGTTAAGAGTTCTATCCATAAACACCAAGGGTCTCACCTATCATACAAAAGCTGACACATTTCAAACTCCGAAAATTACTTAGCAACACTGAATTAGGAGTTGGTTAGAAATTTAGTTTAGAAAGAACCTCCTCATTGTTATTTACAATAAAATTGTTTAATTGGGTGTATAACTTTTAATTTACTTTGCAGAGTGCATGTATTGCTTCCACTATCACTGTTAATGCGAGATCGGCAATATATCAATGGTCTTTGTCAGCCACAGTGTTACCATCCGGAAATTTCTGTCATAAGGAATGGTGAACAGCATTGGTGGTAAAACTCAAGTTAATTAAAAAAAGAAACTTTTTGTTTTTGGCACTCACTACTTTCGTAGACTTTTATCTCTTCATCCAAAACATTCGTCTTCTAGCATAAAATCATGAATTACCCAAGACGTATGACAACCCTATACTGGATGTCAAACAGGTTATATTGTATTTCAAAGCAAACTGTGCAGTATTTAGTAGGTTGTATATTTGTGCACAGTTCCACTATTATTTTACTGAAAAATGCAATTATTTGAAAATTTATTTTTATATATATATATATATATTATAGAACATTTTCCTTTTATTTATATTATAAATATATTTTACTTTTATGTACATATATTACAAAATATATAGAATACAATATTTATTTATACTGAACATCTATAAAAATACAATAATTTGATACATTTATGCCAAGTCCTAAAATTACTTGCATTCTAGTAGTGCAAGGTGTTGTCCTTTTATTAAGGGGTACTTTGTGCTTGGCATCTTAGTCTTTGGGGTTTCAGTTAGCCCTTATTCATTTTCCTTTTTCTTTCTTCTTCCCTGATAGCTATTTTTTCATTACTCTCCTTTCTCTTGGCTGTCGTGTTCCCTTCCCATTGATTTTGTAACTTTCCTTAGCCATTTTTTCCTTAATTTTCCTTGTAAACTCTCCCATATCTTTCTTTTCTTCCCTTAACTGTTAGTGTTCTTATAACAGCTATTTCCTTTCTTATTTTGTTCCACTTTGAATCCCAAACATCCTGTGTCCACTTCTGTAACTTATTATATTCTACCAAGTAATATATCTTATTCCCCTCCTCTCTACGTGTAATAAAGCATTTTTTTTTTTTTAATTTTTTATTTTCATTTTCAGTGTTATAATTTTGTTGTACTTTTTTTAATTTGAAACAAAAATGTTTTGCTTTCCATATTATCAGTGCTTAAATGAATGAATGGGTCGGTCTGGGTGGCTCAGTTGGTTAGACGCTGGCCTACTGATCCCAAGGTCGCGGGTTCAAACCCGGCCCAGGCCGATGGTTTTTAAGTGTGCTTAAAAACGACAGCTCCATGTCAGTAGATTTACTGGCATGTAAAAGAACTCCTGTGGGACGAAATTCCGGCACACCGGCGATGCTGATGTGATCCTGGCAATTGACAGCGTCGTTAAACAACAAAATAATTTAATCTTAATTTCTTAAATGAATGATAATCATATTTGTTCATGCATAAAATATTAAGTGCAGATATACATCTAATGTACTAAAATACTAGTATTTCATTACATATTACAAGAAAATGTATGTATATATTTATTTATTTTGTGACTGTATATAGGCCCACTGCTCATAAAATGGCAAGATTATTTGTATTACAAATTCTCTCTTTCTGCACTGTACATTGCAATATAAACCTAAAGTCTACATATATTGAGCACACAGCATGCTCTTTTATTTCGACTATGTCATTTCGCTATTCTTGTCCACAGTGCACCTGCCACTCCCACTTCAATACACTAACCAAGTTCAACTGTCAATCCCTGCTTTAGAGTATATGAGATTTTATCTCTATGCGTTCTATTGCTATAACTGCATCATACTTACATAAAGATATAGTTTATAGCACAGTAGACCGGTTTAGAAGAAGAATGTTTTTATTTTTATGAATTCATATTGGACTAAATGAGGCGGTGCTACAATTACATGTGTGACTCACATTTGGGAGGTCCCAGATTGAAACCCCCTAGAGTAACTGACCAAAGGTTTTACAGTTTTCCTCAGTTTTTGGAAAATCTGATCCAAGAACTTTCCTGACATTCATTTCATCACATTTCATTGGGCTGATCACCCATCGTGGAAGTGATATATGATCCAAAGTTTGCTTGCTCCTTGACAGGCTACAGACCCAAGGCATTGGCTTATAAGTCCCCATAATCAATCCATTGATTGAAGAAGAATAATTTATATTGGCCTCTTCCACTGCCATTAGGAATGCAGTAAATATTTGCATTGAGAAGATAGCTGTAAAATATATCGCAAAAGATGTCGTGAGCTGTAGTTTTCCAAGATGTCCAGGAAGTTACAGGCAAAGTGTGGCTCTGCCCTACTTGTACAATAATGTAAAAACACCATTGTGCAACACGTAAACAACGTATTTTCCGAACAGTTGACCTTCAAGTTATCAAATGTAAACCCAACCGATGCTGGTTGGAGAATTGTGCCAAAGAAAGGCTATGGTTACATATAAAGGGGCCATAAAATCCCCTATGCTGATATGCTGCCTTTGCATGAGCTCAAGTTTTTAGTGTATCTCTGTCAGCACCATTTTGCCAATGACTTTCAGTTCCCTTGCACAGTGGAGAGAACCCATGAATGGTTCACTATAAATTTTAATTGCTTTAATGTGAACTGATATCAGGTGTTATTAAAAACTAGCAATGCACTTCTAATTAGGGTCACCAGATGTACAGTAATTCTCAGACATGCCCTGGCATTGGGAGGGGAGGGGGGGATTTCTTTTTAAATCTCTAATGTCCTACATTTTCAGAAACACGCTGTGATCACTAGAAACTGGGAAAATACAAATGAATAATTGGTTGTTAGCTGCAACTGCAACTTGTATTGCAACATGGCTACACTGGCTATGGTCAAAGAGCATACTCGTGCGTTAGTAACATTGAACAAGAGATTGGCAACAGCATTTTCACTCCAAGGCAAAAGCTTGGTGTTAGGTAGAGGCAAAGAGATACTTTATTCTCACTCTTTCATTTGAATTTTGGTTATCAAAGAATAAGGAAGTGTAAAGTAAACAGTCTGTCTTCAAAGAAACAAAACTTAACAAAATGCTGCTTTTTCTTCGGATATTTAAGGTATCTGTGTTCGGCACACACAGTCAGCATATCATGTGAACACTTGCATTTCACATTGTTCATCATACACATCAAATAACTCCATGGAAACAATAGCAACACATGTTCGAGATTCTTTAGTAGGGTTAAGAATAGAAAAGAAATGTGTAGCATTTGGAGCCAACAATACAAATACAAATTTTGGTGGTATAAATTGACCAGAAGTTACAAATGTATTCACTAAACTAAAACCATATTAATTGCAAAAGATTAATTCTTCAGACAAATGTGATTGACTGTTGATGATCACATTTAATATTGCATGTTTCAGGATTGTAAAAAAATATAAATGTATATGCCTTTGGGTGTATATATAATAATATTTATTTAGCCTATAGACTTAATAGAAGTATGTTTCAGCATCGTCAAGTTAATAATTACAGGTTAGACCGTTTAAATTATAACTACATGATTTTTGCATGGGCTGATAATGTGCTACATTTTTTACTGTTGTATCCTACATTTCCATAAAATAATCTGGTAACTCTACTTCTGTCATTTGACATAACGACATAGTAAAATTCTATTTCTTTGTGAACAAATTTATGGTTTTATTTTTGTAGAATCTAAATATTTACCAACATTATTGGCATTTGAAACTGGGAACTGTACAATAACCTCTTGGTGTTATTGTAACAGAAATGCAGTTCAGCATTTGGCAAAGGAGAGTGCATGGAAAGTGGATGAAGATTTTGCACATGCAATAGTAGCATTTGCTTTAAGAGTCATAAATAGCTGATTGGCGTTTCTACTATTCTACAGAATAACTTGCAGCATTATGCCATAAATGACCACCTCTGTAGCGCAGTTGCCTCTTGCGCGGAGGGCCTGGGTTCAATCCCGGTACCAGCATGGGGATTTTATCCCCTCTGGGAAGTGTGGCACAGGGTGCACTCAGCCTCATTAGATCCCTGGGGGACCAATTGAAGAGCTACTTGATGGAGAAGTAGCGGCTCCAGGTCGAGAAGACCGTATAATTGGCCGGGAGGGCTCAGGACGATAACTATGTCCCACCTTCCAGTACTGCACCTCACCAATGATGCCTGTAGTGGGCAGAGGTGGGGGACACAGCAGCTGGGCAGTAGACCTTGGCCCTTCATGGACTGTTGTTCCTGGGTTTAGTATATCATAAATGTACTATAACAAAGGCAAAATTGAATTTTTCTTTCTGGTAGATTCTCTTATGCATTTAATGCATTTGCTGAATTTCAGAACAGTTTAATATTAAGAGGCTCTTCAGTTTGCTATAATATTGCTTACCATGCTATTATAGTTAAGACACCACTGTCCATAATAGCAACAAGCAGTTTTCTGCCAATATAGCACATTAAGAGTCAGTAAGATCATCTAAAAATAGTGTTTATGGCCCTTATTTAGCACAGTATCTTTGGAAAGTGACTTGAAAAGTGATATAGAAGTTTAAGTGACTTCTAATACCTAAGCATATTATGTGAACAAGTTTTTCCCCCTCCCCTACCAATTAACCATGATTTTTAATGTTTGAAATTCTAGCATAATCTGTCGTGGATGAGATTGTTAATTATAATGTTGGTCTCATATCATCGAGAGGTGTCTGTTTATAAAAAAGGCTTGCCTTCATATATGTGATGTAATGCAGATGTTGAGAAGGAAGCTATGTGGATATTCATTATACAGTACTATTTGCATTGGAAGGCAGTAAATGTCAGCAATGAGTATCATTGTATTTCTGGGACATATCATTGTCGTGTGATTATGTATATCATTGGTATTGTATGAAACTTGATTAGGGCAGGTCATGGCATTGTTTTAAAAAAATATACTTGTAAATACCTCTAATGTAATTGTACAGCATGTAAATGATACACAGTCCTGAAGAGTTATCAGGCTTCAGTTAACTTTAGACTATTCCTGATATCTTGCACTTTGTTGGTAACATTAATTCAGACACATAAGGTAATGCTAATATAATTTTACAAATACTTCTCCTGTAATTTGTATGTGTAAGTTGTCTTTATTAGAAAAGTTTTTGTTCCTGAGCATTATTTTAAGGTTGAACAGTATTTAATAGATAAGAACTGTTGCATGTAGGGTTTCTACTTTTAAGTAATTTTAAAGTTACACAGTTGACTAAAGAAATGATAAAGGCTGCAGAATGGAGGAGGTGGTTATAATTGCATTATCTTTATATGTGCTTTGGAAAAGTATGCTAAAATATATCACAATGAGGTTATCGTTATACATCTATCTTTTGTTTTAACTCATTTATGCTTGTATATTTATTATTGTTGCAAAACCATGAACTATTCTTAGTATCAGGGTTTAGAAGTTTCATAGTAGTTAGCTAGTAGTAGTAAAGGATATTGTTAAGAAGGGTCACATTCTTGTTTTTAAAGTAATTGCAAGACTTTGTAAAAGTGTATGAATATTTATTAACGGGACTTTGTGTCATTTGCATTTATTTAAGGAATAGGACCCTATCTCAAATTGTACAAAAAATAAGTTGATAATAGTTAATAGGTGACTGCTGTAAGTTGGCATGCCTTGCAGAATGCGATCTCAGTCTGGGAGACTTATATTTGTTTTTGGTATAACACTACTGGATATAGTTTTTAACTCCTGTTGGAGCTTGGCTGTCATGGTTTGTATGCCCAGGCAGTTTATCTACAAATGAAGGCATCTTGATAAAGTTTCCATTGAGAGTGTGTAACTTTTCAGCCATGCTGTTTCATACACAAAGGATTCATAATATATGTTGTTTCGAAGTGAAGTACTAAAGCTGCTTTCCAATATCTGAGGCAGATGCAGATTGAGATAAGTGTCTGGGCTCTTCTTCAAGTAATGTGCATGGAGGAACTTGTTCTGTAAATACCAGCAATAGGTACTTAAAGTGCTTGAAGATACAATATCAGATTCACATACCTGTAATGAATTATACAAACGGTGTTTACAACCTTCTGAGATGTCATACCTGACACTTCAGGATGTAATTGAAACAAAAAGCCTTCCATTATGTGACATAAACTTTTATTGTTAAAATGTTTTACATTTTTGAAGCTGTACATACATCAGGCCATTATAACAGACTTTTTCATAAGACCGTAGATTTCATTTTTTTATTATTATTTTAAATATTACTGGACATTGCTAATGCACTGTATTGCATAACAATTAGCAGAATGAGCAAAGGAATATATATGTATATTACAAAGCACATAATAACAAACGAGATGCCTTTTAATCAGTACAAGTTTCCATGAGTGACCACTTTCATTGCTTGCCAATTATTAACACAAACTTAATGATAGCAAACAAATGAACATTATATACTTTTGTATACCTCATATAGCCTCAGATAATATCATGACCTCATTCACATACCGGGTACTTATGCTTGATTTTATAATATATATTGAAATAGCCTCATTCTGTTTGGTTTTTTGTTTTATATCAGAATAAATCTATAAGGATAAAAGATAGGCATATCATACTTTCTGAGCGCTAAGCGCATACACTTTAGAGACATTGTATTGTTCTATAATAGTTGGTGTAAAAATAAATAAAAGCAAAAATTTTCTTTTGTTTTGAATTCTTTATTAGTACCTTATTGGACAATGCCTGCTGTTGTTCCCTTCATAAGTCTAACTTGTAAAACTGCTACATCCATTGTTTAATCAACTACAGCTTTGAATAAACAATGGTGTGGTATATTAGCAACTAGCCATATTGACATAACTTTCATCATCATCATCATCATCAACATCATCACTTTTGATTACTGATTCTTGTATTCAGCAGAATATAACTGCAATAACATACCCAGAATTCCCTTGTCAGTTTTATATTTATGAATTTCTCAATGCAAGGGAAGCATTAGACTCCTCATACTTAAACCAACTCTGAAATTCCTGCAAACAGAAGTGACATAAAGTCGGTACCAACCAAGAAAGGGATTGACAGTTTGCAGTGAGGGAGAAGTGATGTTCCTGCTTATCGCACCCACATGGAGAGTGCGGTATGATTATGTGTACGAAGAGGATTGGATTGTGCCTGGAATGTTGAGCACATATTATTTATGTTCGTACGCAAAGACAACAGTAAAATATTGAATCTACTTTCAAAGGATAGAATATGCAATTATATATTAGTCTAAATATTTGCATTAACAAAGGAAACATACCTGATATCCGAATTCTCTTACAGAGGATATTATTTCCCACGCTTAACCTTTACCAAACACAGTTTTATTCGGTTTGTAAGTATGCTCAATTTTTTGTTTGGCAGCACTATCCTTGTCACTATTTTTCGACATTGTTAAATGCATACTAAAAGCATTAGCACAAATGCAAAATCTCACAACACATGCATGCACAGATACACAGACTCAGACACACTTAAACACAAGGGAAATAACCGTCTATAGAATAATGCAAGTGAACTTCTCAACACACAGGCAATCTCTTAACTGATACTGGCATTGCATTGCAAGCTCGGGCTGCAGCACTATTTGTTCATATGCAACGATAACAGAACATAATAAAAGCAGTTTATGTTGCTGCTGGGTTCCTCATCAGTCATATGTTACGTGTGTGTTACATATTGGCAACAGGGTCCTTGTGTGTACCGTTTCTATGGAAACGCCTTAGCTCTAATTGACCCTTTTTGTTGCTATGACCACCGCTAAGATGCATTCATCCCCTCCCATCCATTTATGCTTTTCTGCCACATGCTTAACATCTGTCAATCTCCTTCTTAATTGGTGCCAAGTATAGTATAAGGAGACCACACCCAAAACATCAGCTGTCAGTTTTAATTACCGCTGCCAAAATCAGAATTGGAATCCTTCAATGATAACTCTGTGATCCAGATGGACAATCTTCTTCAGAGGTATGCTTCAATGTGGGATGCAGAGTTTGAATAGCTGGATGAAACACCCTGTCTATACCCTCTTGTGACCTAGAAAGTGGTAATCTGAGTCCTTGTCCCTATACATGTTAATCCAATAAGAATTTGGGATTGCCCATCAAGCTAATTAATGAAAGTATTATTTCCAAGTAGTTTACATGAAAGATTTGGCATTCATTTTTTAGGGTTTTCAGTTAAAACTGACAGCTGATGTTTTGGGATTGTCTTTGTATCACCACGAGGGCTAATAATTTTTCACTGTTGGTATTCATTTTTTAGGGGTTTCAGTGAAAGCTGACAGCTGATGTTTTGGGATTATCTTCACATAACCGTGAATGCTAGTAGTTTTTCTCCAATTTAATTGAGGTTAAATGAATGCAACAAAGATGATGAAATAATTGTTACAAGCATGAATCAATTAAATTAACTAAGAAAAATTATAAGCAAGAAGAGGATTTGGTAAGAAAATTACAAGCAAGAATGATGTCATTTTTTGTACTTTCAGTATTGTGGCAAAATGACAAACCCCAGTTATTTTTTCTGACACTTTACTTCCTCGTTTTTATTGTTAATATAATCTATAATTTGTTGTGATCTTGCAACTCTCAGCTGTTCTGTTCTCTCATAACCTTGACACATACTTCACTGTCTTTCAGTTCTACTCTGTGTCACAAACTGCTTCCGACAGTATACTCACACTCCCTCAGACAGGCCTTACTAAAAACTTGTTCACACAACGATTAAATGTCTACAACTGTCTGACGATCCTCAAACTCTCAATGCTGACTACACACATACATACACACTTAAAACTAACTGCTATCAGTTGTCTCGTTCAGCGCTTGTCCTAGTGAGTTCCTTTCAACACCACATCTGTTTACATAGCCAAGAATGACACAGATTTTTCTCAAAATCCACCTTTTCGTAAACAAGCCTGGCATGCAAATAGTTTCACAAACAACCGGGAATTGCTTTGTTCTGACAGCTTCATTGCCATCTGGCCGCATATTTATAAGCAGTGGTATGAAGTAGCTTGACCTTGAGCGTCTTTGAAGTGTGCGGCTACTGTCACAATATAATCACTGAAGGTAATTTTGTTAAACCCGTGGCACTACAGTCCATATCAGACCAGGGCCTGCCAACCCGACTGCCAGCCTCACGCCCACATATGCAAGGTAGAGGTGGGAGATCAACCGATACGGGGAGGAGATGTGGTCAGCATCTCGACATCCCCAGCCAGAAAATTGGCTTTCACGACCAGGGTCGCTTACCTATCCACACCCCCAGGGGTGGGATCGAACCCGGGCCGCATTCTGTGGCAGGGAACCAAGGCATGATGGCCTAGCCCACTACGCCACGGCACAGGACAAGGCTAAAAATCATTGCATACCTTTTTATTTCTTTTTGTTCTATGTAGCGCTAGTGTTTCTTTTATATTTTGTATTTGTAGATCATCAAACCTCAATATTTTTACAGTTTGTACTAACCACCAATAGTGAAAGGAAAATAAGTGAGAATGGGTTTCTAGATCCATAGTGTAATCAAAACACAGATTATAGGAATCAAAAGCAAGTGTAAAAGAAAAAAACTACATTGTTAGTTTTTGAGCACTGCACTTAAAAACTATCAATTAAGTTCAGTTCTGATTTATGAATAAGGCATCAATGAGATGGCACATTGGCTGGAACACACTCCGGTATATCTTCACAAACAATTTGATCACCAGAAGTTTATAATGATTACAAAGAAAACCCAGATTCCCCCCACCATTTTTGGTGGGGTGGGTCCACTTGAGTTTGTTTCTTCAGCAAGTGCATGAGATTATAGAAGTTAAATGACTTACTATTTCTTCATAGAATACATAATTAGTTCACATATAATTCCTCAATTTGAGTAACATTTAAATGTACTCTACAATATCCTTATCTCATTTCTTTGGGTTGCTGCATTACAAAGAACCCGTAGCATCAACACCCTGCTTATCATACTACTGGGTCCTCTTTACTTCTTCTTTTCCTCAACCCACTTTTGTTTCTAATCCTTACTTCTAATTTTCTTTAACCACCTATTTCTCACTATACCTAAATAGTTTCCTATTTCTATTAAACTTTCTTTTGATTTCACTCTTAGTATCCTTTTGCCAATAATTTCGTTTGGTAGTCTGAACCAATTATTTTTTTGTACTTTCCCTCTCAAATTCTTTGTAATGACTCACTACTGAGGTAGGTTTGAAGTGTTGGTTAGTTTCTTTCCAAACCTCTAGGAGGAATATTTCTCTGAGAAGGTAATGTTGTGCTCTGTAGTGAAGTACATGATTTCTTGAGGGCTTTAACTATTAAACTCATCCCTGAAGAGTGGAGATCATTCATAGATATATTTAAGTTAACCCTCGGTATAATACTACGCCAATATGCCTTTCAGTTTCTGAGGAAATCACATGAAATTCTTAGTTCATTTCATTATAAGCATAAATTACAAGTCTTGTGAAGATTTGAAAGCATGAATATGAACAGGCGTACAGTGTAATTTAAACATTGCTGTATACTTTACAAATTGAATACTTCAGATAGAAATTCTCATTTCAAGAAAAAGGAATAGTCTATTAGGCAATGTGTGAAAGCTGGACAAATTAATGTTAAACATCAGAATATATTTAAGAAGTAGAATTAAGAATGAAAAATTTAATGCCATAGCTGGGATTTGAACCACGGATCTTCCACTTATCAAATGGCTGCTCTAGTCACTAAGGTACCAACTTGCCAGTATGACATTAAATTCCCCAACCGATTCGTACTTTCCTGGTAGACCACAAGGGAATCTCACATCAAAGATAAATATCCCAAGGGTTGCTTACAATCGTAAGTACTTTATGTCCCAGATTTAAGTAACCTTTAGATGCTAATTATTATTTATTTATGTCAACAAACTTACTGCTGGTGTTTTAAACACACAAGCCGTGTGTGGGCAATGTTGGGGAATTTAATGTCGTACTGGAAAGTTGGCTATGGTAGCATAGTGGTTAGAGCAGCCACTCGATAAACAGAAGATCCGTGGTTCAAATCCCAGCTATGACTGTCAGTCCTGATTCCACCTCTTAAATATTGGCCACACACAGTTATTGTAAGTCGCCCATGGGGTATTTATCTCTGATGTGAAATTCCCTTGTGGTCTACCAGGAAAGTACGAATCGGTTGGGGAATTTAGTGTCATGCTGGCAAGTTGGCCATGGTAGCTTAGCGGTTAGAGCAGCTGCTCAATAAGTAGAAGATCCGTGGTTCAAATCCTGGCTATGGCATTGAATTTTTCAGTCCTGATCCCACCTCTTAAACATTGCCCACACACGACTTGTGTGTTTAGAACACCAGCAGTAAGTTTGTTGGCATAAATAAATAATCAGAAAATCTTACTTGTCTTCACGTAAATCTTGGTTAGATTAAACTGGACTGGAAGTTAAGAATCTGTTTTAAAATTTCTGAAGCTAATTAAAATAAAGATTAATAAAGGAGTTTACATGTCCATAAATTTGTAGAATTTTCCTAGAGGCTTTCGTCAAGCATAAGTTAAATAATTGAAAATAAACCATAGAAAACATACCAAGTTGTTTTAAATATCTTGGGGAAACATAGAACTTGTATCAATATTCACCGTATCATGAAGTTAGATATTCCATAACATTTAAATGACATTTTAGACCTGCGTTTAAACTTTGGCTCCTGAAAACTTTAAAAATTGCAATGTTATCGAAAATGAACATGTAGAATGTTTTCATCAGCATGGGATGGAAAAACGTTCACATGAAAAACTCAGTGCAACAATTTGAGAGGTAGAACTGGAACTTAAAAATTCAATGCCACAACTGGGATTTGAACCACAGACCTTCTGCTTACCGGGTGGATGCTCTACCACTGAGCTATTGTGACAAACTGCCAGAATGGCATTGAATTCTCAAACCAGTTCATATTTCTCCTGGTAAACCACAAAGGCAACAATTTTTAAGTTCCAGTTCTACATCTCAAACTTTGCCCACACACGGCTTGTGTGTTTAAAAACACCAACAGTAAGTTTGTTGGCATAAATAAATAATAATTACCATCAGTGCAACAATATTTGCTGACTACTACTGGTCATTAGCAGGGATACTCCTGAACTTGTATTTAAGACAGAAGCAAAGTAATAACACTTAATTTAGATATGTACCCGTGTTATACAATACATAACATGAAAAAGATTCATGCAGGAAATATCTCTTATAATTACACTTGTCTGTATCCAAGCTAACATTGATATTGATGTTCAGCTCTGTATAATGCATTGTGAAAAATGGATTTCATTTGTATTGTAGGAAAAAGGTTAATATTTGTTGTCTACAGTTAGGGCAAAGATACATTCATACTGGGGGAAGGTACTCAATAGAGGTCTGCACAGGCCAACATTCATAGGTTCGTCATGCACCCAAGAGTAGTTAGTGTACTATACCATGGCACAGGCCTGATTGTGTAATTTTGTTTTAAACAAACTTTTTTGCAGTTATTGACATCATTATTATTATTATTATTATTATTATTATTATTATTATTATTATTATTATTATTATTATTATTATTATTATTATTATTATTATTATTTGAAACATATCAGCAGAATAATCCTGTACAATTCCTAGTAAATAAATGTTGCAATAAATCTCAGAATTTTGATATCATGACCAAAACATAAATTATTTTGTACCTCTCAATTTTCAAGTCCAGGCTCTGCCCATGCTCAACAAACATTTTTCAAATTAGACCCGAATCCAGCTGATCGGCGGCACTGTGTTTTGCCTGTACGCATGCTCGGCGCCGACTGCCACTGCCAGAATAGCACGGATGAAACTGTACAACATTTTAAAACTACTTTTAAAGGCTTTACTTACCAATGTTATTAAAGGAGATGCTGAAACTGGCCACCGTCCATACATTTTTGGCACCTCTTTATGAAACCATTCCTCACTTGCCATAGTTCACGTTGAGAAATGCTGCCAATTTTCTAGTGGATATTTTGTTTTAATTCTTCCAGGGTGTGTGGGTTTCTCTTGTACACTTTATGTTTTAAGTTACTCCAGAGATAGAAATCGTACATCACCTGGAGATTTTTCTGCAAATCGCACTTTCACTTGGCGAGTTGACTGAGTTAACACATACGAATCATAAATAAATGCATGCTGTGCAGTAGAAAACAAATGCTGAGTCATAATACACTTTGTGACAAACTACAGGACAAATGAAGCACACTAGTAATAACTCAACCACACCTCATTTCAATACTGCTCTTTCAGAGCAGAGAAAAACGAGTCAACCATATTGACCTCATGTACAGCAACTGCATTATTGTGTTTTTGGGTCTCTATGTAGTACTTGATGCACCAAATTGAAAGTAGAAATATATATCAATGAACTGGTTAAAATGTTTTATGTGAGTTTTTTTTCCCTGAATTAGTAGTTTTCACAAAAAAGGGGGTTTAAATTGCATTTGGCAACACTGCACTTTATTAATGTCACCAACACATGTGGCCAGCCTGTTGTTGGCAGTTCTGATAGTTGAAAAAACAGAAGGTCGCATGCGCAGCTCTGACATAAACAGAGCTCCTATGAGAGCTCATTTGCAGCAATGAAGTATGGATTTATATGATGAGTAGAGCTGAATTTCTTGTAAATGTAAAATTAACAGTCTTAGTCATATTGTGCCTTCAATCAGTAACTTATCATTAATCTGAAAAAAATCAATTGCATCCCTTAGAAGATCCACAATATTCTCCAATAAATGCATTATTGTGAAACTATCATGGTACCTCACAATCACAAGAAATACGTGCAGCATAGCCAAGTCAAAAGCAAGGTTTAATGTAACATTTCAACCTTATTTCTTGCTAAACTCCTAGTACTGCGAGAAAAAGATATGGGGTGAAATTTGTTCTGAAAATGACATGCTTTCATTTCTGCAACAATCAGCTCTTCATTATTAGCTATTGCCATGCTAGGCCATTGTAAAGGTGTAGTAGAAAGATTCTTTTTTCTCCTAATACATGTCTTAGTAAGTAAAATTGCAATAGGGTTATTTGTTACATTTATCATGTAGAATGTTCTTTTAACATATGGTGCATTAAGCAGGTACCTTCCACCCTGTTTATGGTGACCTTGAGCAATCAAAATTGATGTCTAGTGTATTAAGTCGTAACCCTTAGCGGTCATATGCACTGATAAAAGTTTTCGGCAGCTGGTTGTAAGGGATTTCCATGTTATCATGTAAGTGATTTCTAAGGGAAAGATTCATGCAATAAGGACCTAAGTGTGCCGGCAGTGCTTTTGCTAGCTGGTCGTAAGGGATTTCCACATTATTGTGCAAGCTATTTCTAAGGGAAAGATTCATGTAATAAGAACCTAAGTGTGCCGGCTGAAAAAAACATCAGTTGAAGCCCAAGATAACGTTGTTGGTCAGATGTTGACATACGACTGGAGTGGCCGACCAGCCGAGTCAACATAGTGTCGGCATCCGACCGGTAAGGATTAATATTATTTTAAGACAAGCTTAATTTTGCAGTATTTATTGTCAGTTTTTGTGCACAGTGTGTTGATTGATTTTTCTGCTTTGTCTTCCACTCATTTTGCCCAAAGATGAAAAATGATACAAAGAACTTTATAACTTAGTACAATCTCCTATATAGGTACGTTTTATTTCAATATAATAAAAAAAATTAAATCGGTTGTCTGTTACTCTCCATGGATGAATCTAAACAGGCTGAACTATTGGCAGCAATAGCAGTGCAACTAATACTTAATAATTGCTCTAATGGTTTTTTTCTGCAATTTCATGTCATTCACTGAAACTTAAATCTTTAGATAGGAAATATACATACATAGAAGCACCAAACTATCAGTTTGTTGAAGTATTCCTCAACATCCAGACACTCTTGCGATCATTCTTTAAATTTCCTATTGCCTTTGGCTTAGAGAGAAGTGGGTTGGTGTCCTAACTACTGCAGGACAGCATTCTGGAGTTCCTCATGTCTGGAAGTCCACTCACCCAAACAAGTGGAAATCACTGGGAGAAGGAATTAATCATAAAGATGTTGGGATTAATATAAGGCAAATAAAAGTTCTTAATCAATTGATTGATAAATTTAAGATTAGATGATGGATCAAAAACCGAGAATAAATTAGTTATCATTTTCAGATTAAAGTCTTTATTTCTGTTTTGGTAAATCTGGGCTATAAAGCATTTCAAAACTGATTCAGCTGTTCAAATTTCGAACTGCATACTGCTTTCTTATTGAATTTCAGGGTACCCATCTTACAAAAGCCTTACAGAAGAGTAAATGCTATGGTTTTCTCCACACTGTCAATACTGATATTGAATGTATGCATATTTCATGCACTATTACTGGCCTTCAAGGATAATTTGCTCAACATGTGTGATGTTCATCAGAGTGACTGCAGTTGGATAAACTTTTCCATGCAGTTCATGTGTTTTCAAGTCCCACTCTATTCTGAACTGTTGACACCATTTGAATATTCTTGCCTGTAATAGTATTTGCTCACTGTACTGTACTTCTAGACTGTGCCAAATGTGAGCAACTTTCACCCTCTCCTTTACAAGAAATTTCATTATACTTGTTCCACAGTAACGGATACACTTTCATTATGTTTGTTTACAATACTGTTGTGTTGTATGCTGTCATAAAGGATCATGGTTATTGCAAGGCAGAATAGCTTATCTTGCAGAAGTTATACCACTCTACACCTATTCAATAATATTTTACACATAGTAATTGCACTCTATCAGAAAGGTATCTGAGGTATCCAGTGCCTTCCAACAAAATGGTAAGGGGTAATATAATGCCATATTTTTATAAACTATAGGGTTTTTCATACTATGGTAACCTGTTCCACAGCTTCTCTCCACTGCACAAGGATATCATTGAATACCATTTCCGGATAGACAATCATATCATAGGACAAAATATCAAATTATTAGAACATGTCGCTTCTACACCTGAACTATCAATAGTAATTGTCTATAATACACAAATAAATAAAATTCTTCCTCTTATTTTTCTTAAAACAATTGCATTGTTTTGTGGATTACCAGGCAGAAATAAAACGAATGACCTCCTTGTCGTAAATGACAGCTAAAGTTGCTACCCCACTTGCCTCTTCCTTCACCTGGCCCATGAATTAGTTATCTGCCTTACTCTTCCTCCTCACTTTCAGAAATGCCAGGTGATACCTCCCCTCCATTGGAACATGACCACTGTGAGAAGCGAAAAGTGAGACGCAATGTGACGTCACATTTCTCCTAGAAATTAAACTTGGCATAACATTTTAACATTAAATTGTGATTAAATTTATTTGAATTTAGATAAAAAGGCATTGCATCACTGTTCTCACAACATTTGCAGGACAGTTAGTGAGATGATAAACCATTTATATCCATTCATCAAGAAGGTAGATGGCTCCAAATGTTTAACACATATTATTTTTTTCAGCAAAATGGCTCTTTATTGACAATAATTATCTAGGACATATTTGTTACACTCCATGTAGAAGCTCTGGTTAATATATGGCCAAAGCAGTACCTTCCACCTGGTGTAATAATGTCATATTATATTATACAGGTTAAATTTGGAGATTACTTTCTCAGGTCTCCTTGCAGTTCTGTGATTCTACATCTACTTCTCTGTAGGGCCGTATATCCTGTATGCTACTTGCTGTTCTTTTATCTATCAAAATACGATCTATTTCATTTACAGTAACTGTGTGGATTTCTATATTCATTTATGTATGTCTTTATGTGGAAACTGAGTTGAGCTAATAATTACTTTTTCCTTTCTGATGGAGCTATTAATGTTCTACCATTATTGTGTTAGTCTGGATGGCTCAGTTGGTTGGACACGGCCTACTGATCTCAAGGTCACAGGTTCAAACTGGCCCAACCAATGGTTTTTGAGTGTGCTTAAAAGCAACAACCTCATATCAGAATGAAATTTTGGCACACTGCCAGGGCTCATATGATCCTAGCAATTGGCAGCTTCATTAACAAACATTTTTTTTTTCTACCAATGTAATGAGTTTTCTTAGGTCAGTTACAACAGCCTATAGTATCCGTATATTCCTTTTCCATTTCTGCATTTAAATCTCCCAATGGACTTTAATATAATTAGATTGGTAGTGTATCCTGTTCATTTCATCTAATTATAGAACTGTTCTTTTAGGTTGTCATCTTTCTTTTCTGTGGGGGCATATACAGGCTGTCCCAAAAAAACACCAACAACGCTTAGTATGTTGTGCAGGACGCTAAACTGATAGGTTTTCAAATAGGAACCCCTGTCCAGAAATGTACCGTTTGGACACTGTAGCGCATCAAAATGTGAGATCGATGTATGTTCACATTTTGTCAATAAACCCAACATCCAGTTGCCTACATTAAAACGATCCAATATGTGCAGTTCTCTTTGAAGATTTTCAGTTGCTCCGTGGACTCGAGTCATAAGGTCCTCCGCTGACATTACAGAAGTGCCATACACCATACCTTTCATAGAACTCCACAAAAAATAGTCGAGAGGTGTCAGATCTGGTGACCATGCTGGCCATCAAAGTGTTCCATCTCTACCAATCCATCGAGTCAGCTCAAGTCAACCATTTTTTCAGTTGTGTACTGGTATGTGTCGCACTGCTGTTAAAAATGTTACTGTACTGGAAACTACACAAATAGCACAGTAGGATGTGCACCAAGGACTCTATAGAGGAATTTAGGGCATGCACAGGAATGTTATTATGCTCAGGTCGTTCATCCCAGTACACAGGTAGCTAAAGGTTTGCATACTTTTGTATTAAGATACCAAAGTGAATGTTAACAAATTGTCACAACTGTTCATTCTCAAACTTCAACGTTCTCCAGCATCCAAATCTTGCGTTTCTGAACAGGGGTTTCTATTTGAAAAATGATCAGTTTGCCATCCCACACAACATACTAAGCATTATCTGTGTTTTTTTGGGATACCAGTATATTTATCATGCTTGCATTGCAGAATTTCTGGACCCAAATGAGCTCGCTCGCTCCCTCACTCACTCACTCACTCACTCACTCACTCACTCACTCACTCACTCACTCACTCACTCACTCACTCACTCACTCACTCACTCACTCACTCACTCACTCACTCACTCACCCAGTTATAGAATTTTCATTCTCCTTAATACCTAGATTCTCTCGCTGATAGATGCAAAATCCATGATTTTACCTTTCAGTTTGTTTTCTGCTATAAATACTACTCTGTATTTGCATTTTCCTTCTTTATTCCCACTATATAATGTGAATCTTCTAACCATCAATCCTATACCCAGGGAAAGCTAACCTAGCACTTGACAGCCACATTGCTCATTTGCCTCATAAGGGGCAGGTAAGGGGGCTTGGCTTATCACATCCAATTGCATTTCAAATATACCATGTGACCTGAAGTGTGTACTCACCCGTTACAGTATGTGCATATATTCCTGGCTTCTGCCTTCCGTATATTTTGCTGCTCACAATAATATATAGTTTGATTGTTTAATAAGCGCAGAATGCATCTGAAGGGATTGTAGTTTTATAATTCCATGTACTTTATATAGTTTACCACTGCATATTCCAGTGTTTTGTTGCATTCATAACAGATTTTAGTAGTCTTGGTTACCCTGTGTTTTGTTTAAAAATGGCATATAATCCTGGTAAAGCCAAAAAGTGTGCATTAGGCACAGGAATAACCTTAAAAATTCAGGCCCAGAAGATGGTGCGTGCCATAAGAGAATACTTTGAAAAAAAAATGGTAGACCTCTTATTATGGTGGAACCACTGGCCATGGACAGTGAGTGCAAAAGCAGCAACGCTGTGACAGAACAGCCAGCAGACAGCTGTAACGTCAAGTGCCAGGTTAATTCTCCCAGGGTATAGTTCTAGACTGTCATGTTTCTTGCACCGCTGCTATTTTCAATATTTGTGGATCATTGCTTCAAATCCTGTTGCGTCCACCAATTCAAAGTTGAGTTTGATACATTTTTGTGTAGTTTCCAAAACAATCTTTCATGCACTAAAGTCAGGTTGTTACAAATTGTGTTCAATAACAGTCTAAATAGCTGTTAAAAATTAGCTGTTGTTTCAAATCATATTCAGTCCTCTATAGTGTATGTTTCAAATTGTATTGTGCCCAACATTAATATTATATCAAACTGATTAATTGGTTTGTTCAGTTATACTGATAACCAGCCCACTTTTCCCAACCATGCTAGATGTTCAATAATGACAGTTATCTTTCCTGAGTTGTGTACAAAGGTATAGCAGCTGTTTTGATAATGGAGGAAGGAATTGTAGGTGAAAAATTCAATGCCATAGTTTTGCAATATGTGAAAATTTTTCCAGCTTAGGAGTAATCAGCTTTTTGCTTCTCCTGTATTACTTTTTTATTCTTTAATGTTCCATTTATATGCAGCATTTAACACCGAAGGTCATATCGGCAGTTTTTAACCTCTTGAAACAATTGCTCAAGAGCAGAGGTGTACAGTTGTTTAACAGTGCTTTTAAACTTTGGTTTTCCATTACTTTGGTTTTTCCTTAATTTATTACATTAAATTCACACACACAGTGGCGCCACAGAATAGACAGTATACAGAAAGGAAAGCTTGAGTTGGCTCCTTTGATCTGCATGTACCCGTGGCGTTGCGCGCTTCGCCATATTGAAACCAAGTTAATGAAGCGATTGCTACTTCCTACCAGGGCTCAAAACAAGCAGCTTTACAAAACGGAACTCTTAATCTAGCTGGCTAAATGAAAATTTTTACGTAAAGAAATGCTAATGAAACCGAACATATGATTAACTCAGACTAATACAATCTATTTTCCCTCCAATGGAGAAGTTTACTCACTAAAATGAGCCGGAATGATACATAATAATTCATATTGGGAACTGAGGACATTCAGACATTCATTCTTACACAAAATTTCAGGGCAATTAAAATTCGAAAAAAAACAATAACGCACGAAAGCAGAATGAAACCAACAAAATTTTTATTTCTACTTATATGTATTAACAAAGGAAGCCCTAACAATTTGAAATAAGTGGAAAATAGGTAGCAGTAATTAATAAGTAAGTGGCTCATTAGCTGCTTTTATTTACCAATGCACAAAATCTTGAATCAGATTTTGCATACAATGAATCATAAAGTCTTGTCATACATAGCAAAAGAAGTAAATGAAATACAAATGTAGAGCATGATGCAGTAACATAAATAACAGCAGTAACTTTACTATATGACAAAAGTTAGGATTATTTTCTATTAAGGGTTAAGGAGATATAGGAATGGTCTTTTTATATCATGTCTATTTGCACAACATAAAATAGTTACTATAAAACATACAATTGCATTTATTTTATTTCACCTTTTTACAATAAAACAACAAACTCTGTGTACATTCACATGACCTACTCTGCCAACAATACACTATTGCAGCATTAAAGAAAAATAGTGTTCAGGTGTGTCATTGTACTTTTGTCTTGCTTGTTTAATCTGCATTTATGAAGCAACTACAGCAGCAAATAATATTATGATAGATGTGTCACTTTTATTAAGTTGTAATTTTTTTTCACTTTTATTTTTATTTTTCAAATCTCTATTCACAAACTTTAAGAAATAAAAAATTCTCATCCTGACAAACAGCCTTATCAAATAACGTATGGGGAAATCCTTGCATGGTTGGCTGAATTGCACACTCTCCATTAAATTAATTAATGCATTTCCAACATTGTTGTCATTAATCTGAGAATATTGCCAGCGAAATTGCTCTCCAGATATTCAATGTAGATTATAAAGGTTGAACTTGGACATTTTAGATTTCCAAAGGTATCCATATTCTTGTTCTCGTATGCTTTGAAATGGGAATACAGATTTGTATAGTTAAAATTATTTGTTTCTTCTTGTGAATATGCTACACATATATCACATTCATGGTTGGTTAAGCATTTTTTAATTAAGTACCCACAATCATACTGGAGTGCATTTGTACCCTGTAATCTACACAGTTCACAATAATGCTTTTTGAAACTGAGTTCTTTGTTACACACAATTTCAACGAACTACTGTTGTTGTTGCAATTTGAAAGCAGTGTGTCAAAATCTTCAGCACAGTTTGAAGAGTTTGAATGCTGAAAGTAACTGAAACAATCTAACTTTTTGAATGCCCTTTTAAATTGTATTGGAGTAGGATTGCATGAGTTGCCTCCTTGTTGACGTATACTACCAAAAAATTTTTCAAGGCAGTCCTGACTTAATCTTTGAGTGAGGACAAAAGAAAAGAAATGTGTCTTTAAGTAAGACCAGAACTGCAGAAATGCATTTACTGTAATTGTAAACCCCTGAATACATTTGCATGTGAATTATTTCTGCAGTTTGGTGCCGAACACCATCGGCCGCCTTTTGTCTTACTGCTGCTCATTATAAGCACGTCGAAGCTTAAAATACATTAACACATATTTATACCTTCTGCATTTGGCATATAAAACAAATCTTCAGTTATAGATATGCCCAGCAGCTAATATGCTTGAGGTCAAAGAAACACAATGTATCCATTCGCTTTGGCTTCAACAACACAGCTGTTTACTCAGTTTACTCACTTTCAACATGACAGACTTCACGCATGTGCACTAAATTTTGGCACACAGATTTCTGCCGAGTTTCCTTTCTGTATACTCTCTATTCTGTGGTGGCGCCATGGCTGAGCGGTTACAGCATTTGCCTACCATCTAGGTGGCCCAGGTTTGATCCCAGGGACCTGGATGTGATATTCGTGGTAGACGAAGCGGCATCAGGGCAGGTTTTCCCCAGTTTTCCCCGCCACTCATTCCACCAATTACTCCATCATCACCTTTCCAATCATTGATTTTGCCTGCATTTCAGATTCTCTTCCTCACTATCATACCTGGTGCTTGGCTGACCACCCACTTCCAGGTCTTCATTCTGTTTGGTTCATAGCTTCCTGTGTTCCCCTACATAAGGGGAGGGTAATCAGGTAAAGAAATAAAAAGAAATTCACACACACATTGACACTCCGATTCATACTTCCAGATTCTAGGGAGGAAGGGGTATTGAAAGAAAAATTACCACGTCCCAGCCGTAATCGAACCCAGGACCCCCTGCACAGCAGGCAGGTGCTCTACCGACTGAGCTATCGGGCCAGCCTGTAAAATTTTGTTTTTTTGGATATAAAACAATTTAAAACGATGTTCCTCATTTGCCCAGCTCTATCATAAGAGATTTTTTCCAGGTGAGAGGTTGTTGACCTCTTGATCAACCCTAAACCTGAAGGACCATTCTCTGTATTTTATGACCCCAGGACACAGAGAGGTCTACCTGTACTCTCAGACACTGAGTAGCTCTGGTACCTGGAATCACTGCTCCCCACACCCATACAGTGGGCCCCTAAGGGTTTTTGTTTTTTACCCATGTTTATAACTTAAAAAATTATGTTTTTGTGTCATTGATTGTTTCCAATGAAACTATCAATGAAATTTATCACCTTCAGACAGATCTCCTCCTTTATTTGAGCAATAACATTTTGAATCTCTTCCTTCTGTTATGGTATTGTTCGGGGATTATTTTTATAAACTTGAGATTTAAAGAATCCAGTTTGGTATAAAATTTAACATTCCAGATAACAAATTCCATTACCAATTCTTTGCTTAAGTCATGTCAAAAGACTTTCTGAGGCTTTTGTAGAGGCCTTTCAACTATGAGTTTTTTTTAGTGGTATATAAAACTTAGGGAGCTAATATTTATTTTCAGTACCTAGATTGCAAATTCAATATCATGAGGATTAAATTGCTGGATATCACAAGATATGATTAGCATATATTTAAAGCATTTAAAAAGACTAGTAACTGTGAATTAGGACAATATTGTTATAGATTGGATTAAAAGCACTGATACTGTTTCATATTAATAAGGTTAGCAGTGATTAATTAAGCTTTGCATTTAAATTACAACAGTGAATTAGCTTTTTATGCTGTAATTTATGGTTTGCTTGGATTATAGTTTACATCAACAAGCTGAACACCCAATGTGTGAAGCTGGTTAAACACACTTAAAAATAGCTCATCTCTATGCATTTAGTACCTTGCTAACACCTATTTTATTTGTGTCAAAGCCAGAGACTACGCTTGTTTAGCTGCTCGACATTTCCTGGAAGATGCCCTTGATTATAATACATTTCAGTGTCCACATGATATAAATACATCACATGGGCATTCAGTAAGTGGTATACTGACCTATAATACATTTAATTTTAACCTATTGCACTGTATTTTGAACCCATAGACTGTGTCTCAGTCCCGCATTTCTGCCAGTTTTGATGCCAAATTCTGGAATATACATATATTTTGCAGTACATTAGGTGAATGTAAAAGAATCTTTTCTGCAAAGATGACCTTTGTAATTTCTTCATTTACATTAAAAAGAAAGATCACTTTATCATCATTCTCTGCTTGCACAGTATAAGAAGAAGTATTAATTGCATTTGTTTTATTCCTTTTTTGTTCACAGTTGAAATGGAATACATTTTGTTTCCTGGTTCGGATCCATCGCCACTGACCTGCTTACAGTGTGGAAAAGTTCTTAGTTCAAGAGCAAGTCTAAGAAGACACATCAGTGATAAACATAGTATAGCTACTGAAGTGTTTCGTTGCCATTTTTGTGCTCGTGTGTATAGCACTCAAAACAGTTTAAACAAGCATCGCTATACTTATCATAAAGCCAGGTATCCATGCAATTTACAACAATGAACTTACAACTAATAGAGTAATTATGTAGCCTGAGCTTGGTAAAATGCTTTAACATAATCCTAAATGAGAGGGTGTATTGTGCAACGTATCCAAAGTAGTGATACAAAATAAGACATCTGAATCTTGTGTTTTACAGTTGTTCTATACAGAACTTCAGAATGAGAAACTTCTATTATATTTAGATGTGCGGTAATGATGACTCATTGCCAGTTGAGAAACCTTTCTAGGATTTAACATTAATGGATAACCATCATACTGAAAAGGTTTTTAATATTGATTGTTGCAGAAAGAGATATTTTGTTATAAACAAAATTATTTTAAGCTTAGTTTAACATACATCCTAGTTTAAAATATTCTTATGTAGCATTAGAGGTCTTATTTGGTGTAAGAGATTGGAATTAAGTAGATAGCCAGACTTATCTTAAGCTTTATATAGGAATTTGGGTTGACATGATATGCACAAAAACAGTTTAGAAACATATATGAACTAAGAAGAGGAATTACTAAATAATGAGCCTCGCGAGTAGCACAATCAACATTGTTCAGGATAATAGTTTTAACTTAAAGTTAAAAACTATATGTAAACCATGATGAATAAAAGAAGTGTGATCATTAAAAAAATTAATAGGGCAGCTGCTGGGTGGCTGCCATTTCGGTAAGGATAAATATTTATTCACAACTTTTCAGCACATTTGCATAGGCTTAGCTTATGGGCAAGGAGCAGGGGAAGCAAATGCTCCTCTCATCCCCCAATACTTCCAACTGAAAGTTTTATTTTAAGTTATTTTGAGTAAAAGTATGCAAACATAACATTGTATTTTAAATTTAAATTAAAAAGGTAGTTGACAACTAAAATTGCTGTGCATTATTTATTTTATCATACAGATTTTGACATTTTCTGATGTACCAGTGCCTCAGATGAGGCAGGACGTAGATTTACTGTGAAATTAAATGCTAGCATTGGCTATAGGCATTACTCCTCTCTTCGCCACACACAGACACTATGTTTATAACTTGAATACAAATTCCTCTGCACATGCACAAACTAACATCGTGTAAACCCCTACTGCTGGCCTTGGAGTTGTTTAAATCTTGTCCAGGGTGCATTGTAAAGTTGAAGTGGAATTTAGCATTAATTTAGATTTGGTTTTTCTGAAAGTTGAGACAACAAATGAGGAGTATAATTTCAGCTTTTATTCCAAAAATAACACTTTTTTTCAATGAACAAATATTATTCAGAGATGTAGCTTGTGGTGGCACAAACTATTTTATATGAAGTTAGATTAGCAGTAGTTAGCAGCCCTTTATTTTTTTAATTAGAAGTCAATCATTACTTGATTATTTTTTACTATGAAATCAGACTTTGATTTTTATTTTCATATTTACTTTATGTAATGTTTGGGTTGTATCATATCTTGTTAGTAGAGGGACAAAAATATGCTTAAAATACAAGAAATATTTAAAGATTAAAAATTGTGAGCCTTAACTTTATACATCTCAGACTAAATAGTATTAGAATAGAATTTTTTTTCAAAGCTCACACCTTGAAAGTTTGATTGGGCTCAGTACAGTTTGATATGTACATCAACTCAATAATTAATTCAAATAATGGTAGTTTCAAGCTGAACAATGATAAATATACAAAATATAAACAAACTCATGAAAAGATAAACTAATGTTGATATTTAGATATTTATGTTCATTTTAATCTCTATTAATATTGTTTCTATAAGGGAAACCTTCTACTTGCTGAAATAAGTGTTATCATTAGCCATAATTAAGCCAAGAACATTAAGACCTAGTATTATTCTAAAACTATTATGAAACAGTTCAAACAGAAAACAGCAAGTAATGATAAATAGATTGCACTTGGTTTACAAGAACTTTACACCAATCCTTTCAAACTACTCATACCACTCACTCTCTTGTTTCAATCATACAGCTCTGCAACTTCATTCTCAGAATGAAATGATTCAGATACAGTTAATACATACACAAAATAACGATTTTGCACAGTTACTCCAAAATTTGCTGCACCGTTTTCATGAAAAACTCAAAAGATCATTTCTTACTCCTGCTGATCGGGTGAATGACTACTGATTCAGGGATAATAACAATTGAATTTCCTTGCTTCAAAATGGGGAGATTGCTTCAAAAGTTCATTGCCTTCTTTATGTTGTCCTTAACATCATGCTTGAAGAAGTGAATAATTATTTACTCTATGTAGGTGAAAGTTTTATATTAGTACAGCAATTAAAAAATACATAAGTAACTCAAGCTGAAAGCTGGTATATGACAGTAATAGAATGATGATAATATACGACAGTTGGTATTCAATACATGCCTATCTTTGGATAGCAACTGTCTCGCTGACTTTTCTGTTTTCTTTGGTTCTCTCAGTACTTGTGCTGTACAATTACATCTTTATATTATGAAATGCTACAATGATGTAACAACAGACCGTGCTTATGGTTATTCCTAGCACTGATCAAATCATCTGCTTAACACTACAGTCATACATTTTCAGGATTACTGTTTTTATAGAAATCACTGTGGACATAACATGATTTGCAGCAATTCCAAATATGGACAAAATATGGTAAACAACACAGGACAAATACTATTTCAGCAAAGGGAGTTACGACTAGAAAGAGTATTTTAGAAACTATGCAAGTTCATAGAAAACTCAAATTTATGCAGGAATAGTCATAATACAGTTTGTAATGATAATCAAGGAATAGTAGGTAGGTATCTTAAATAATTTTGATTTGGATATTTTGCTCAATAGGTTTGCCAGTCATGTATTAAGGCTTTTATTGATGTATTTTATTATCAAGATATTGCTCCTGGAGGAAAAAAGATCTGTCATCACTTTTGTTTGACAGTATAATTTTATTTGCATTCCTGAATTACTGGAACATTGGATGTCCATAATGTAGCAAATGAAATTTTGTCTAGGATGGGTTATCCAGATAAGGTTTTTCTGGGGTTTTCCTTTACACTCAGAAGGCAAATGTCAGATAATTTTAAGCTCTAGGGACTATTTCATCATCATTCAATATGGCACTGGTTAGAGGATGTTAAACCTTAAGAAAGAAAGAAAAAGAAATTCTATTGCGAGAATAAAGTTGTAGAACCATGTCATTGTTTGGAGGAAGGGATTGATAAGGATTGTTGTAAACTTGAAAGTATCAACATCCTTGTAAGCCCATACCAACTTATTGTGTCATTTTTATTCTTGTTAATTGCTGTATAATGCCAGGGACCCATATGTGGTATTCGTGGTGGATGAAGCAGCATGTGGTTGGGTTTCCCATGCCACTCATTCCAACAATTGCTCCATCATCACCTTTCCATTCATCCATTTTGCCTACATTTCATGTCATCCTCTTCCTAATTTTCAGCCTGGTGCAGGGCGGAGCATCTGCTTTCAGGTCTTCACTCTGTCCAGTCCATAGGTTTGTGTGCTCCCCAAAAGACATCTAACCCTAGATTTATACATCATAACTAGCATTACAACCTCACTCAGAGAATACACTTTGTTACATCACTCATTAACTTGCTAATTAGTTTACTCACAAGAATGTTCGCTTATATAACTGTGGAATTTTCTACAGAGTTCTAGAATGTTTGAGAAGCAGAAAGAAGGGAAGCTTCCAGAAGATACCAGTTATCTCTCAAGATTATTTCTAGCATTTAAGCCAGGCGAGGTGCTACTGTGTCTACTTATCTGTACTTATCTCTCCAAGTGCTCAGTCAGTGGCACCAACCTTCTGATAAGTTGGGGACATAGCTGCTGCCTCACAATATAAATAAACATGTATAATGTAACTCATTTTATCTTTTCATCCAATGTTCTTTTATTTACCTATATTTATATCAGGTCTATAGTGTCACCGCGCCCGCCGCATCTAATTGCCGACAACAGCAGTGTCACCCATCGCATTATTGTCGGCACTATCGCAAAGGAGCCGAAGGAAAGAGATAGAGAATGACCGCATTGTTGGGCGCTTGCCGAAAGAGAAAAAAGGATAGAGGCTACTGGAATCTTCTACTTTGTATCTCACCGCAATAAGTGAACGTTCCTGAAGTTTCCAGAATAGTGCCTGGGAGATATAAATAGCGGTAAAGTGTGAGAAGAGGCAGTGAGACGTATGTGAAGCGTTGAGTAGTCGTGCCGACGGAGACGGACAGACGATGTGAAGAGTTGTGCCGACGGAGAAGAGTTAGTTCTTTGTGTTACGAGTTCGGAGCCGTGCTGTGGGAGAATCGAAAAAGACTTTCTTGCTGTTGCAACGAGTGTACAAAGTTACTGTTTACGGAAATAAAAGTGTTTCTTTATCTCGACTACATCTGTCTACTTTACTTCACACCCACACAGAAAGTCACACTGGTGTCAGAAGTGGGATCCGTCGAATTGCTTCTAGTTTCGTTACATCGTCGTTAGAAGTTGCAACGTTAGAACCAAGATGGAGGGAGATTCGGAAACCAGGATGATGGCAATGATGAAAGAATTATTCGCCGAAATGAAGACGGCAAACGACAACCTCGCTGCCAAAATGGAAACGTTAAATGACAATCTCGCTGCCGAGCTGAAAGAGGTGAAGATGGAGCTATTGGTGAAAATTGACGGCGAATTGACTGGCGTGACGGAAGATTTGGAAGAACTCGGCGAAAAGGTGGAAGACCTCTGCCAGCATGTGGACGTCGTGGAGGACGACGGGGAACGTCTTGGCGCCCTGGTAGTAAGAGTTGACGAGAGCGTCAAAGTACTGGATGCCAGGGGCAGACGGAATAGCGCGGAGCCGGGGAGGGAGCACCTAGTGGCCGAGGCGACAGTTGCGCCCGTTTCAGATGATATGAGGGAAGACGTGGAACAACTCGGCGAACTGATTGGCGTGACGGAAGACGTGGAACAACTCGGCGAACTGATTGGCGTGACGGAAGACGTGGAACAACTCGGCGAACTGACTGGCGTGACGGAAGACGTGGAAGAACTCGGCGAAAAGGTGGAAGACCTCTGCCAGCATGTGGACGTCGTGAAGGACGACGGGGAACGTCTTGGCGCCCTGGTAGTAAGAGTTGACGAGAGCGTCAAAGTACTGGATGCCAGGGGCAGACGGAATAGCGCGGACCCGGGGAGGGAGCACCTAGTGGCCGAGGCGACAGTTGCGCCCGTTTCAGATAACGAAAGTGTACGTCTCGGGGAAGACAAAGGGGCAGTTCAGGGACGTCGTCGAGGATCCTCTGGAGGAGTGTGTCGGGTACGTAACCAACCAGGATATGACGTGGAGGACGATCAGCAGGGAAGCGCACAAGCAAACGAGCAACACGCGAGAACCGACTTGGCGTGGGACATGGGGGGACCGTCGGGGCCATCCAATCACCTGACGCATAGTGCCGTGAACGGAAGAATGGTGGACATCATCTTGGACGGCAGGATACAGGAGAGGCCGTGCCGAGCACGAGTGAACACGAGTGCAGCGGTGGACGTGACTCGCGCGGATGTGGCAGGGTTTGTTGCCGGACCCATCGGAAGCAAGGTGGCTGCGAAGGTGCGCCAGAGAGGTCGGCGGACATGGTACCCAGTGAGCCGTTTCCAAGTGCGCAGGATAACCCGTCAACACACCAGGAAGAAGGGCAACTGGACGAGGGACCGTCAAGACCGGCGGTACTGTTGCAGAATTTCGAAGCAGGATGGCATACGTCGTCCTACCCAGACCAAGGGACACTATCCAACAGCGATACCTAGGATCGTGCCTCCTGGAGAAGAGGTTCGATGGGATAGTCCACCGGGGCGCAAGGGAGATGCCGCAGTGATAGTGCTGGTCGGGACGACCAGCTCTGAGGAGGGAGCAGTGTCACCGCGCCCGCCGCATCTAATTGCCGACAACAGCAGTGTCACCCATCGCATTATTGTCGGCACTACCGCAAAGGAGCCGAAGGAAAGAGATAGAGAATGACCGCATTGTTGGGGCGCTTGCCGAAAGAGAGAAAAGGATAGAGGCTACTGGAATCTTCTACTTTGTATCTCACCGCAATAAGTGAACGTTCCTGAAGCTTCCAGAATAGTGCCTGGGAGATATAAATAGCGGTGAAGTGTGAGAAGAGGCAGTGAGACGTATGTGAAGCGTTGAGTAGTCGTGCCGACGGAGACGGACAGACGATGTGAAGAGTTGTGCCGACGGAGAAGAGTTAGTTCTTTGTGTTACGAGTTCGGAGCCGTGCTGTGGGAGAATCGAAAAAGACTTTCTTGCTGTTGCAACGAGTGTACAAAGTTACTGTTTACGGAAATAAAAGTGTTTCTTTATCTCGACTACATCTCTCTACTTTACTTTTTACACCCACAAAAAAGTTACAATATTGAATTTCAAATTATTATGATTATTATCATTTTATTATTATTATTATTATTATTATTATTATTATTATTATTATTATTATTATTATTATTATTATTATTATTATTATTATTATTATTATTATTATTATTATTATAGTTATTATTATTATTATTATTATTATTATTATTATTATTATTATTATTATTATTATTATTATTATTATTATTATTATTATTATTATTATTATTATTATTATTATTATTATTATTATTATTATTATTATTATTATTATTATTGTTGTTGTTGTTGTATTGGCAAACATCTCAAATCATTATAGAATTAGCGATGCAACACTGCACTTCGTAATTCCGAGTACCTATGTGATTCGTGTGATGATTTCACTTCACTGAATACAACTTCTAATCTAAAATATTGTGACGCAGTGGCTATGTAAAAGGTTATCGGGGTTAGCGCCGAAGAATCGGAACCGTAAACAAGAAAACCCGTGCAGTCGCCCAGCGTAAAGAAGATAAGGTGCGCAGTCGCCCTGAGTAAAGACGTTAAGTGGCACCACCAAAGTACTATAATCTCTCCACCCCTAGATCCGCACTTGATGTAAACACCAGCGGTCAACAACTAAGCCGCGATACGCCGACACCTAAGCACACCAAAAATATAGTACCTTAAATATTGGCGATTATCTGTGAGTTTTCAAGATGTATAATAACCCTGGTAAAGACTACTTGAATGTAACGCGATAGAAGCGCCATTCCTAAAACTTCCGAATAAATATCGTTCTGTAGCAACATAAAGACAACACATGAGTCAACGTGGCGTTTGTTGGTGTTAGGCGCAGCTGATACGACACCAGACTATCGGAGGGATACATGGTCTGGATCTAAGGCTTGAGGTAGTATAGAACATTCCGCATGTTTGGACGCCGCGAATGTTCTAGAAAGTTCCTACGGCTATATACGCCAGGGTTCTCTCGCGGCTGAGTCGTGAGGAAGTTTCGCAGGGCAAGTCTGTCATGAGCGAGCCTTTTGTGGTGAGGCAGTCCCGCAAGTTAAGTCAGTCGTGAGGGGCCTTTTGCGATGAGGCAGTCGCGCAAGTGAAGTCAATCATTAACGAGCCTTTTGCGGTGAGGAACACCCGCAAGTGAAGTCAGTCGTGAACGACGAGCCTTTTGCGGTGAGGCAGTCCCACAAGTGAGGTCAGTCGTGAGCAAGCCTTTTGCGGTGAGGCAGTCGCGCAAGTGAAGTCAGTCGTGGACGAGCCTTCTGCGGTGAGGCAGTCCCATAAGTGAAGTCAGTCGTGAACGAGCCTTTTGCGGTGAGGCAGTCCCACAAGTGAGGACTGTCGTGAGCAAGCCTTTTGCGGTGAGGCAGTCGCGCAAGTGAAGTCAGTCGTGGACGAGCCTTCTGCGGTGAGGCAGTCCCGTAAGTGAAGTCAGTCGTGAACGAGCCTTTTGCGGTGAGGCAGTCCCACAAGTGAGGACTGTCGTGAGCAAGCCTTTTGCGGTGAGGCAGTCGCGCAAGTGAAGTCAGTTGTGGACGAGCCTTCTGCGGTGAGGCAGTCCCATAAGTGAAGTCAGTCGTGAACGAGCCTTTTGCGGTGAGGCAGTCCCACAAGTGAGGACTGTCGTGAGCAAGCCTTTTGCTGTGAGGCAATCCCGCAAGTGAAGTCAGTTGTGAACCAGCCTTTTGCGGTGAGGCAGTCCCGCAAGTGAAGTCAGTTGTGAACGAGCCTTTTGCGGTGAGGCAGTGCCGCAAGTGAGGACTGTCGTGAGCAAGCCTTTTGCGGTGAGGCAGTGCCTCAAGTGAAGTCAGTTGTGAACAAGCCTTTTGCGATGAGGCAGTGCCGCAAGTGAAGTCAGTCGTCAGTGGTCGTGAGCGAGCCTTGGCTTTAGGAGGTCCCGCAAGTGAAATCAGTGGAGTAGGTGTGCGAGTTAACGAGTGCGACGAAAATCGTTGTCCTTCGGGTGAGTTTGTGACGACCATGGTGATAGGCTGCTACTGTACGGTATGGGAGACGTCTTGGGTTCGACTTCCAGCAAGTGAACCGTCCGAAAGAGAGACCACGTCACGGAAATGAAAGTGAGGGCACAGTGAAGTGAACGTGACTTGTTTTTGTAAGCAAGCAGGCAGGAATGTTGGCAGACAGGATAACCTGAGCTGTGTCATACGTGCACCTACCCTTTTCGGGATTTAACACTATTATGACAGGATGTGGGTTTTGCAGGGTGGTATATGTATTTGAGGTTGTGATAGTGAAGGAAGCTAGTAATATTTGTTCCTCAGCGCAAAGTGTGTCAGGGCGCAAAGGTGGTAGGGCACCGCTGGTGTTATAATTATCCAAATATGGGGTTAATTTTTAATTTTGAAATCCAAGCATCCCTTGGTAGGATTGTATGGGAGGTCAGCTTTTGCTGCTGGTGAATTAGCCCTACTGTTACCGGATATGCCACGTGGGGAAGCCTGTGACGCCAAAATTGGCTTGCCCTGGGGTTATAATTCTCAAGAGACCTAACCCATAGAGTGGCAATTAGTCGTACAATTTTGCAGCTTGACGCGGGAGCAGCGGTATACCGAATATATTATCCGAAGAACTCTATTCTGCACCAGTTGCAGAGGGTTTGAATTTGCGGCCATGTCCCAGATCTTGCAGGCATGTAAGAGGACGGAGATCATGAGGGTCCGAAAAAGGCGTAGCTTTAGAGGAACAGGCATCCCGGACCTCAGCATAGAGTACAACGAGACTGATGCCCACTGGCCCGATGCGACGAGTTTCAGATGTTCCCCGTAAGTCAGGCCTTTATGGAGCTTCACTCCCAAGTGGGAGATGGTATTCATCCATTCTATCCTCTTCCTGAGATATGTGAATGTGAGGAAGTTTGCGGGAAAGTGGCGTTTGAAGAGAATGACGTGGCTTTTCTCCGGGTTGTTGGACAATCGCCAATGCCTACGCCATTCTTGGAGGGGGCGGAGGTGTTTCTGGATGGGGCTAAAGGTTCCGTGAGGATGTTTCTCTGTTGCATATAGCAGCTCGTCGTCAGCATACCAGGCTATGTTGACGTTCGGCTTGTTTGGTGAGCGGCCACGTAGACGTTAACGTGGGGATTCCGCCTCTGATACCTTCGTGTAGATTTGTTTCCCAAAATGTATACCAATCTGTGTTTGAGTATGAGCGTGGTAGGTGTATTATGTGTGTGGGTAGCTCCAGTTGGCTGACTTCATGCAGGAAACTCGCATGCCAGGTCCTGGAAAAGGCCCTCTCCACGCCTACAGATATTGCTGCAGTGCATACTCTATCCTGGTATCCCAGGGCAGCAGCCTTCACTACTCTCAGCAGCTGTTAGGGCGTTGGGTAATCAGGGCGAAACCCAAGCTAGTGGAGAGGTATGGTTTGAATGTCTCCCACTACGGGGGATAAGCGGGCTAGTAGAAGGCTATCAAAAACTTTGGAGATGACAGAGAGGAAGCTTATAGAGGGGTAGTAGGCTGGACGTCCGGGTCCCTGGTTTCAAAATGCAGATCACCCGGGCCTCCCTCCACTTGCGACACAGGGCGTGGCACATATAGGTGACCTTTGTGAGAAAAGCACAGCCTTGAATGGAAGGTGGCGGAGCATAATCGGAGATAGCCCGTCATGCCCCGCGGCCTTTTAGGGGTAAAGACGCCGGATTGCGCGTTGGAGTCCAATAAATCCTATGACGGGAAGTCGATCAACTCGTCAGATGGTCGTTGAAGGTTCGATGTACCTCCCGACGAATGCGGTCCGAGAATTCCAAGTTCTGCGGGCCATCTCATAGTCCTTTCCAGATATTCGGCGAACAGATCGACTTTGGCTTGGGGTTCATAGGCCAGGTCTTGTCTGCCTTGGATGAGGGAGGTTGGTGGGCCATCTGGGTTCCAGAGCCTTTTGGCGATCTTCCACACGTCACCATCCTCGAGTTTCAAGCGAGACATGGTATTCTCCCATGCGCGCGCCATGTGCTCGCAAAGTGGTAGACGGACGTCGTGGTGAAAACGCTTTAAAAGTGCTAGGTGGTGTGGCGTGGGGTGGGGTATCGCTGGTGGAGTCTGCGAGCCGCACAATAGCGGCGGATAAGTAGAACAAGTTCTACTGGGAGGACATCTGGGTAAAAGGGAGCTGGGTAGTGCGTGCTGAGGTTGTGGACAGTTCACGACACGATGTAGGTAAAGGAAGAGACCGCAGCCTACAAGGTTAGGATGTCCGTGATCTTTGGGTTAGCGGGGATGGAGTAGTTGAGGCAAACTTTAACGAGTCCCAATCGACGTTTCGGCGTTGAAACGGGACGTCATGACTAGCAACCCGGGTGTTAGATTCGGCCAACGCGGGATGATGATCTGAATGAAGTTTGTTGACCGATGTGAGTGAAAGATGTTTGATGATCGCGAGGTCAATGACGGATGGCTGTCCCGGACCTCGTGGATAGTGGGTGGATTGCCAGGGGCCCTCTACTCTTCGCATCTACCATACGAATAATTTCATTGCCTCTTCTGTCCGTCGGGGGCCGCAATGCCAACGCAGTTGTTTGGCATTGAAGTCCCCGACTAGAATGACATGGGGATGTAGGGCGAGGATGGAGAGATAATCATTAATTACGAACCGCCTCTGGGGTGGGTGATTCGTTTTTTGTCTCTTCTGTAAAATATTTTGCAAACCGAACCAATGATAAATAGAGGAAATGACAGCGTAGCTGGAAACAGATGATTGGATGTCCACTAGGCAATTTTTTGTAGTGTTTATCTCCCGCTTTTACTACTATGGCACTGCAGGCGGTGACACAGGTGATACATGGAATGAAGATGAAGCACCGGTGGAATGCGATGGTGGGTGAAATCGAAGAACCCGGAGGAAACTCACCCCAGCACCGCTTCGTCCACCGCGAATCCCACATACGGTTGCCTGGGATCGAACTCGGGCCGCTTTGGTGAGAAGTGAATGGTCTAACCAGCCAATTAGTGACGAAGCGGAGGCATGTTTAGTGCGCATATAAGAGAAGTAGGACTCTTCGTCGAGTCCTAGCTTCTATCACATGGTCGCGCATTAGGAATCACGAAAATTACAAGATCGCCAACATTAGCAAAGGCGAGCCGAAGCACCGCAAGCACACTGGAATAAAAAGGTTTTAGACACGGTACGCCACGCCGACTAATGCGCGCGTATTCAACCCCGGCCGTAGGCCACACATTCACTACTGCAGAGGCCTGCGCCTCTTTCAAATTGGAATCACATCATCCCTTTTAGGCTAAACCATGGCACAGTGGTGGCTTGTGCCTAAAATAACAGAGGGTTCAGTGCTTTTTACTTTCTAAATAGTTCATTTTGCTAAATTACGTTAAGTATTTCGGTAGCTGTAAAACTACCTTAAAATGAGCCTGGTGGCGTTGAGTCTCCTGTATAGGTATATTTGTAGAGACATTCCATCCTGCTTTCCTTTTTGTAGCGAATCTGTCTATGATTCTGTCGTTGAAATCTGGGAGCCTGTGGATCATTTTCTTTTCAATAGACAGCGTGGCAAGAGCAGACAGCCTATCTTCACCCATGGCACTCCTAAGAAATGTTTTGATCCGTGACAAAGCAGAGAAACACCTCTGCTTCACACGTTGTCATTGGAATAGTAGCTACTAATTTCAAGAATTTCACAACACCACCAAAGGGCTCTTCCAGGCCATTTCAACTAAAATCTTTAGGACTATTGTATTTCTCATTTCTTGAAAATCATTTTAAGAATAATTGATCTTAGTTCTGCCTTCAACTTAGCTTCAGTTAAAAATGGATAATTATGCACAACAGAAAGGATTTTTTTTTTCAGGAACTTATTTTTGAGTGAAGGAAAGAAATGCTAATCAAGTAAATTAGAGATCTATCGGTGACTGGAGGATTCAAATCTTTGTTCGCTCTACTGTATTATTGCCACACACTTTCCTTGCTGCTACATTCCTCGCATCTTCCTTTTGCTGCATTTGGCCGTTCCTCACTTGTGATGTTATCAATGTCTCTAATTTTGAAATTTCATTTTAAATGAGACTGTTGCTTGCTTTATTAGGGTGGGATTAATGGTGCGCTTTTGTAATTGGCCGTACAAAACTTCCACGTGGGGGATCATTTCATAAAATACCTCTAACCAAAAGAACAATTTTGGCTGTCGCAGTTTCAACCTTAGACCATGTGCTTGATCCATAGTTGTTGTCTGGTTGCTATATAGCGTTTCACTCTTAGAAGACAGTATGGAGTTAAATGGGACATCTCTGTCTCTATCTAGCGCATACAAGTTGCCATTAGCCGCGTCCTTTTCTACCCTCGCTCTGTTGCCAGATTCCTAATAGCATGGTATAAATATTCATTTGTTATAAATTTCAGGTTTGAACAAATTATCCTATGCAGAATTTTTTCTCTATCAGGTTATATCCTTTTCAGAGTCATTATACATTTCTATAGGTCCAAATTTCTTCAGAAAACGTTTTTTTCAATAGAAGTCCGATATTTGCTGTTTCTACACTCATCACGCACTAACTAACAAACTAACTGCTAGAATGCATCTATATTTTTTTCTTAGGTAGAGTAGACCATAGTGCTACTACCTGCCTACTTTGAATTCTCTATGTTTACCCAGTTAAGTGTTATAATTTTTTAAATTAAATGTTTTCGGAAAATTTTATATGTGTGCACTGCAAAAGTTACGCAGTGTGAAACTTTTTTGTTATTGAGGTTACATCAGGGAACCAGCGAGAACAAATGTTGAGGAAGGTTGGAGAAAGTTTTTAAAATAAACCAAAAGGCAGTAACCTCTTTCTTTTATCCAGTAAGGCAAACAAAAGGTATTCATCTATTCAGCGTCAGGCCTGACACAGAAGATAGTATAAGGAGCAGCACTAGCATTAGTTCGAAAGAAGCCGTGTGTGTAACTGTGAGCTGTTATTGCGTTATTTGTTTAATATTTTTGTAAATATTTGTAGTTATGGAGGGTGAAGCTAGGAAGAGACGATATGTTGGTAAATTAAGAAGTAAGGAACGCCAAATAATTATGAATGTGCTAGATTATTTTTTAAGTAAAATGCGTGTAAGAAACAGCTAAGGCTATCGGGTGTTCAGAAGCAGTAGTGTGTATGATTAAAAAGGAACTAATGAAAGGACCTCTAAGAACGCCATCGAAAAAGAAAGCAAAAAGGGCGGGACTACACAAAACGCTAGGTTAACCCAATATGATTGAATAGTGCAAGGTGGAGTGCGGCGAATTGTTCATTCTTTACTGTTTGCAAATATTCCACCCACGCTGAATACAATTTTGTCACGGGTCAACAGTGATGAGACCCTACCAAATTTCTCAAGGGCCACTCTGATTTGGGGTTCGAATATGAAAGAAAGGGTAACAAGTGCATATTAATAGAAAGAGACGATATCGATATCATCAGATGGCGACATAAATATCTAAAAGACGTAAAAGGTTTAGGGACCAGGGGAAATCAATTGTTTATACAGACGAGTCATTTGTAAATTTAGGTCATACAGTAACAAAGGCATGGAGGGATACCAAGTTAAAAGTGCCCGTCTCGTCAAGCAGCAATTGAAGGACTAAGTACAGGACTCAGGCCACCTCGAGTCGCTCGCGGAGAAAGATTTGCAGCTAGTACATGTTGCAACACTGCGCTCCATTTAACGTGTACTGTCTTTTAAGGGTGAGACGCGCTATAGAATCTTTAATGTGTTGAAGACAATCTATATAGAATTGCCTCTTTATTCTCATGAACTGTAAACTGTTTTCTATTTGAAGTCCCATCTTGTGATTGATCCTGGAGAACTCCTCCTTTCACAATTGCATCTAGAACAGCCACTCTGTGAGGTGAATAAAAGACGAATATGGCATCTCCGCAATAGTACTGAAAAACAATTTTATTCGTTTATTTTGACTTGTGGCTTGGGCAAGAATCAAGTTCAGTTGGTGTACATAACAATGAACATAATGCGTCAAATAATATTCTTCTCTTACAATTGTCTGGATCCCTGCATGTTGGCCACGCATGGCGCTGGCATCATCATAACTTTGAGATATTACTTTTTGTTTCTGTTTTTGGAAAACATCTCCGAGGACATTTTTAATACAAGCTGCTAAGGAGAAAGCATCGTTACCTGATGCATTTAAAAATGTCCCAGTTCCTTCAACAGGCTCTCGAGTAGACAATAAATACCAAAATACTACAACTAATGAAATTTGGAAGATACATCAGAAGTTTCATCTGCTATTACAGATACAAAATCTGCCACAGCTATTTCTGCATTAATTTCCTCATGACACACATGTAACATACACTCTGGTAAATGATTTGTATGTCCTTGGATGTTCATTTAAAGGCTATAGCATTATTCATGTGTTCTTTTATAACAGCATCCAAAGCTGAAGTTATTAGCCCCCTGGAGCTTCCAGGATTGTTTGATTCTGCAGTTTCACATGTCCAGTAACTCAAGCTCAAACTTACGGCAGAACAATACAATAAATAATTTTGGAAAGAGTATAGGGATCTTTCTTTGCGTTGTCATCGTGTCTTGCTATATTCTGTCTGAACGCTGAGCTAAGCTGTTGCCTAATTTCTGTTTTTCGAAGGACTGATAAATCTAAATAAGCATTCTTATGTACAATAGATTCTTCGTGCTTCTCAACTTTTTGTGCTAGATGACTTAGATCTGACACGCCATGGATGTCCAGCTTGCATATTTACCCTTCGCAAACAGAAAACCTGAAAAAAAAAATAGCTTACTTGTGGAAATCCAACTATTTCTTTAATACATATTTACATTGAAAGACCTGCAAAATGTCTTACCTCGGCTTGTTTGTGTCTGTTTTATTTCGATCGGATTACCAAGCTTCTTTGTTTCAACTTCTCTTCCAAGCTTAAAGCTGAGAAATCTGTTGCTAAAAGTTATTGATCGCTGTTCATTCTTCCTGGAAAACAAACCTTAAGAACAGATAAATAGCATATAAACACTAAACCACAAGTAAAAAAGCTGAATACACTGTGATACCACTAAACGATTGTAGACAATCGCTGATTTACAATGAAAACGGACGTGCTAAGTGCTCTAATTGTGGCTGCTTTTAGTTCGGGTCAATTCATGCGTTTCCGCCAGAGTCCAATTTACGGCTGAAGCTGATTCTTTCACCAGCGCAAATGCACGTATTCCTAGCGACCTCCCCTCTTGCTTCTTCCTGCCGAAGGAGCACCTGTAAACTTACAGACGGAAGTTCAAAAAAAAAAAAAAAAAAAAAAAAATTGAACCTCGGGAATGCTTGGGTAAGCTTTGGCACGTATGCGTGGTGTCTGAACAACTGGGAAGTCTTTCTTCATTTTCATCTGATTATCCTCCGCCTATATAGGATTTACACCCCTTGGGACTTAGAAGCCAGTGCCTAGGGTCAGATGTCTATTGGGGAGCAGACGAACGTCTTGACCGGAGAGAGTGAAGACCTGAAAGCGAGTGGTCAGCCCAGCCCAGGTATGAGAGCGAAGAAGAGTATGGTATGAAATGCAGCTGAAATGGATGCACGGAAAGGTGATGATGGATCCGTTGGAGTGAGAGGTGGGGGAAGCTGGACAGCCCCGAGAATAGCCGCTCAGACTCCGCTTCGTCCAGTACGAATACTGCATGCGAGTCCCGGGATCGAATCCGAGCCGCTTTGGTCGAATCGCTCGGCCATGGCGCCACTCTTAATTTAATACTTCTTCAGAAAAAGAATGCAGTTTACTTTAGATTGATATCATTTTAACAAGCTCAAACAAGGCTCAATAACGCCATATCACGTGCTAAAAGTTAAATTCAATTCAACTTTTGTCGCACGGATTTTGTTGCGTTTTTGGTGAATTTCTATTGGTCAGTCGTTCAACCGTCTTGTGTAAGATTTGAAGCTTTCTCGGCGAGCGTTATTCTAAACAAGGCTTCACGGGCATGAGCGTCGGCAGACTCTTTTCCAGGGGGAGCTACATGTTGGAAATTTGCAATCATATAATACTAATTCATTATTTTACTATCAAAATTTATATTTGTTGCAGATAACCGTATTAATTTGTGCTACATTAAAATTGTTCTTTACGTCAAAATTAAATTAATAATTTAATAGTCAGTAATTGATTGCACATTAAGTTCACCAACTTCAAAGGGGGGCCTCGTCCCCCCTTGCCCCCCTTCGCGACGCCCATGTTCACTTGTGATCAGTCGTGTCAGATTTATGAACATCGAGCTTTCGGCCATTCCAGCCTCCATGACCTTCTTCAGGATGTAAATGACCGTGGCTTCGGAGGCATTGGTTAAGATAGCGTCGGCGTCAGTTGATATGTGGTCGTTTCGCATCCAACGAACGGTATTATAATTCTTACATCACTCTAAACATATTCCTTTTTATTAAAAATTGAATGGTATTATGTATCAAACGATATTATACTCTCTGGCGATAGAATGGAGAATTACGTACCATGGCATGTTATTTTTATGAGATTGGCAGCAGTGTGTTCTTTCAAATTTTGGTAATGGGTATGCTAAATGGTTATATGATATGTTCTGTGTTGATTAGTATGAAAATGTTACGGAAATGACAGTGTGGATGGTGTGTTGTGTTTAAATTAAAATTAAATGACTGAACAGAATAATTTACTGGAAAATATAACAGCCTATTTTTATATGAATGAGGATGTTGTCAATGCTCTCCAAAAGTATCATCACACCTCTGCGTTTGGGAAATGTGCAGGTGAATGTAAATAAATAGTGCATGCAGGTGCTTAGTGCTAATATGTAGTGCTAGCATAACTACCGGTGCATTTTATAAATGAATCACCTAGGGATTTTCACCTTAAAAGTCCAGACAATTTTACAGCGAAAATTAGACAAATATTGCACCAAGTTAGAATTTGCTACGAAATGAACTTACAGGTTAGGGTGGTCCAATATCAGGAATGTTAAAGCACTAATAGCAGCACGCCACAAGTTTCATACTCAGTGGGTGCAAGTGAAGTCCTTCCTCCATCAGTTATTTCGTTGATTACGCAACGTTATTTCTTTCATTGCACTGGCGTAACTAAAAATTTCAGATTATGAAATACCGCCATCCTTAACCTTTAACTGGGGAGGTGAGGTGCTCACAGTACCCTACGTATGATTTTGAGGTTATGAGTTCAAAACAAAATCGTTGATTATACATTAGGCACTGTATTTAATCTTTTGTGAATTCAATTATGTACAATTTTAATTACTAAATTATTCCAATAATTGTCAATAATTGATAAATCAATAACGTGTAGAATGATTTCAAATGTTAGGGTACATACTATTTCTCAAATTAATAAAATAGGAAAGTTTTAACCATTTTAAAATTATAGAGATGTTAACATACAAAGGAACATATTTATATCACAAACCAATCATTCCTGTCATAAGTCTGGTGGAAAAGCACATTTTAACATTGATCATTTTCATCATCACTAGAAGAATTTTCTGAATATATTTACTGCAGATGTTTTTAATATGATTTATACACACAAACTGTTTACACTGGTAACAGAAGAACTTAGTTTTTTTTGTCAGCATTTCTTGGGCAGTCTTGCCGAGTTGTATATATTGCTTTGAACTGCTGGAATAACTTCTTCCATGTTTGAGATCTTAGCTGCCTTCATCTAGATGGATCTTGGTACAGCTGTGTTTAAAGCTCATTTTAAAACTGGAGGACACACAAGCTCCTGTCCCAGCTGCCTCAATTGTCTTCTTTCCACAGCAAAATTGCTGATGTTGAACTTCTATATAACTTCAGCATTAATGCAAGCAACCTCAAACTTCTGAAAGTCTGCTAATGACCGTTGTTTTTTTCTTCTTGCTACGATGTATGTTACACATAGCTTGTCAACCATATTAACTCTGTCTTTTGCGAGGTTGTAGAAGGTGAGGTGGTCACCTGTTGTAGGTATTAATACTCTTGAAATTAGGATGCATTGTTGACAGCAGTATAACATTTTTATCTTTTAGGTACATAAGAAAGGCAAGTGATGTCCCCTTTCTAAACAAAAATTGTACTTGTAGTTTCTCTCCCTCTTATGGCAGTCAATTCTTTAGTAAGTTGAGGCTTATTTTTTCTGATTGTGCGAACAAGTGTTAATTGTTTCTTCAGTAATTCTTCAGTATTACTGAAGAAGCAAGATACTAGTGTACCGGTTATCTGTTGTGGTGTTTTGGTCAGTTCCTTGAATCACCTCAGCAAGCCTCAATACGTCTTTGCCTGAATTAGAAGCTTGGAAAGGCTCTTCAGGCTACTTTCCAGCATACATTTCCATTTCAGATGTATACCAAGTCCTTGCATCACATGTCTGTATTTTGATTTCTGTTTAGTAGGCTTGCTTGGAATACACACCTAAAAGCAACATTTACAGTATCAGCTGTTCATTAACAGCAGTATAACTTGCAAGGCTGCATGCATTTATGCAGTTTTTGTTGAAGAATACTTCTCATATTGCAGCCATTTTGTCCAATTCCTTACATTGTGCTCTATCATGAATATTGTCAAATCTCAGACACCTCATAAGGAACAAAGATCTGTCCAGTGACATAGTAGTATGAAATATTTCTACTCCTATCCCTGTGAAGAAAACAGATCTTGTAAATTCATTTTAGCTGCTCTTTAGGAACCAGTCAATTAAGTCAATTACAGATCGTATTTTTATTACATCTGTTTTTCAGTATCTATGTTCCTTTTTATAGGAACTCAATGTGATCAATATAATGGTTGGTTCACTCAACTATTAAGCAAATTATGTGAGGATTTATGAGCACGGCTGCACCCTAGCCAAGTGGTTACACCATTCACTTCTCACCAAAGTGGCCCGGGCTCGATCCCAGGCAACCACATGTGGGATTCATGGTGGACGAAGCGGCATTGAGGCGGGTTTTCTCCAGGTTCTCCGGTATCCCGTGTTGCATTCTACAACAATCCTGCAGTTCTTAGCAATTAATTTGGTACCAACTTGGAGGCTGAGCTACTATATTTTACCTCCTGGTTCTGATATTATGCTTAGCTGTAGTGATCCATTTAGTTACTTTAATCTTACCAGGAATAAACTTATTAGGTGCTGTTGAAAGGGAGGATCTTCAGATTATGAGATTGGTCACTTGCAGTTGTGCAATCACTTTCTTCACAGTGCCTTTCTTCTTCATTGTCATCCAAACTCCAGCATGTAACAATCATTATCATCTTCATTCGAAACTCCCTCCCACAGCCCTCTTAACATGCTTTTGCTTCTGATCTTCATATACGCTGCTCACCATAGAATCTCGCACTACTGGGTAGGTGGGGTGTCATCAGTACCTCAGCAATTAAAACTTGTGGTTATCTTCAAAAACATGAAACAACGGTTTTGCAACAATGCGTATCCATTTGAACAAAGGTAACAAGCCACTCAACAATGTGACCAACATGCTTCCCTAAATACCAGTCAACTTGCATTTGGGGTGTTGTAAACATTCCCAATTAAAGGTTAAGCAAATGACACATTTTGGATTCTGAGAAGTGGGATTTAGAGTCCTGAGCTGCAAAATGTACTCGAGATATTGAGAGCTATAACCAGCAAAACTTAGCAAAGAGATTTATTTTATAAGACGTGGAGTGACACAGAATCACTGTATAGGTCGTGAGGTGAGACAATTCGTGCACATAGGAGAAGCTGCTTTCCTTCCCTCCCTCTCTGCAATGGTTGAGTTGGGGGGAATAGATGTGTCAGTTTGCTGCAAAACACTACTGCAGCTGAAACAATAAAATTGCAGTTCACATGAAAGTAATTGTTGGCACATGGCCGTAGTTATAGCTAAATTGCTTTGTTTGTTCTAAAGCTAATTATTATACACATATAATGTCATTAGCAATATGCACTAAAGCTGTGCTAGCAAACTTCACTCCTTTATGGACAGAAACATCATAACTTCTGCACATACAGGATTGTGCAACTTCCCCCATCATCAACCTTTCAGGCGAAAGAGTGCCAGTGCGCAGTTAGGGGAATTGCTCATGTCTCACCTCACAACCTATAATGTGGACCTTGGTCACTGCATTCCTAGCATTGATCTTGGTCACTGCATTGCTAAGAATTTCCCAAAGTAACGAGACATGCACAAGGAAGAAGATATTCTGCATGTTAGTGAGGTGATAAGTAGCATAAACAAGACGATTCTGTGCATGGAGAAGCAAAATGAATCTATCAGTATTCATCTCCATCTTGCTACAATCAAGCAATACATGTAGAAAAAAAAGTAAATTATCTCACCAAACAAAACTTACTGATTTCTTTAAGACAATGCAAAATTATGGTATAAAATGGGTACAGTGTGATTGTATATACTGTGTTAATTAAGATCAGTTGCAGGATTGGAATATACCCCTAGTGTAACTGGTGTGTAATTGCATTTAAAAGTGGTGTACTTTACCATATATTACATACTTTACAATGTGCTGTAATTTATTATTGCATGAATGTTTCCCACCATCTCCGCAGGATCGATGTTGGTCACTTCTAAGCTCACATTTCGATATACCATGGAATCGTTGTAACATGGGGCTAAAGCATTGCCCCCCAATTACCCCAATGGTGACTTACTATCGTAAACACTTATGTCCTGTATTATGGGATTAAATAATCTTTAGACGTTAATTAGTATTTATTCATGCCAACAAACTTACATAATTGTCTCTGATGTGAGACTGCCTTTGTGGTTTACTGGGAGAAATACAAATTGGTTGGAGAATTCAATGTAATTCTGGTAGGTTGTAGGTTGTGAGTGTTTTAGACTTTCTGTTTAACTATGGGTCCAAATGACCTCGTCGACGGGCCGTTAAACCCCACACACTCACTCACAGTAGCTTAATGGTTAGAGCACCCGCCTGGTAAGCAGAGGATCTGTGGTTCAAATCCTAGCTGTGGCATTGAATTTTTCAGTTCCTATTCTATCTCTCAATCTTATATGTATATGTTTGTTGTTATCCATTATGACAAAGTTAATTTTGTGACTTTCTGCATCTTTTACTATTACGATTTTCTTCATAAAATTATATATAAAAAACATACTGTTTGTAATGATCTGTTTGTATGTGCCAAAAGGCACATGGCGTTAACTATATAGGATGTACACAAATAATAATTAAAGGGGTTTTGAACTTATCTTTTTTTCTCTGCCTAATTTTGAATCATTACTTAAATTGAAGAGTAATTGTTGAAATTTAAATTCTACAGCCAAAGGCTCTTTTGCTTCTCCTGTCTTGGAGATGATGAACACCAGATGTGGTGTGACAGTTGAAGGGCCAGTAAGGGATTGTATTTCGGCGGAGGTTTTCAATAGGTTTCAGGAATCTGAGGTGTGAGCAAGTTTTACAAGTTCTCTGGTAATCAAGTGCTTTGCAGTTAAATGATCAGTGCGCAATGGATCACAGAAAAAAGTGCAAAATTATTAAAAGTGATGATCGAAAAATAATTCCAATAATACTAACACTAATAGTAATAAGAAAAACCTGGTTTTCAGCTAAAGTGCAGTAATTGCAGTGGCGGAACATACGTGGCAATGCCACACTGATTCTCCATAAGGACCATTGTGCCTTTATGACGTGAAAATTCCTATAGAATGGACTGGTTGGATGTACGCCCTATTACAAATGGATCCCATACTGAATATTTGTGATTTGTGTTATGGTAATTTTCACAGGCTCCTCTCAATTAAGTTAAGGAACAAAATTATATTGTGTGCAGCAGAGAAAATATGCAAGTTTAGAACCCCTATAATCATTTGTGCATGTGTTGTACATATGTTACAATCAAGCTCTCCAGATTTACTGAATGCAGTTGTATGTGGTTCTGTATTATAGGTAATTACTCTTTTTCAGAGTTCACAACTGGCCATTGGACTATTAAAAAATACAGCAGTATGCGGATCAGTAGGTGCAGTAAGGACAAAAGTCACAACACCGCTGAATACTGTAATCATGTTTGTGCCACAACAAGAGGTAATACATTGAAATTAATTATTGTTTAGCTTTAAAAGTACAAAAAGCTTTGATGCTCTTAACAAATGTTCACTTTTAACACTGAAATCAATGTTTAATTCTGTATTATGGGCATAGATTAATGAATATGCTTCTCATCATTTACGTTTGGAAGCAAGGTTGCCAACCCATACGATAATTATGGGGGCATACAATAATTTTAATGTCTGTACACATGGTTGTCAACCTGTACGATAATTATGGGAATGTATGATAATTTGAATGTATGATAGTTTGATACCGACAAAATATCATTTTCACTGTTTTGTCACACCAACGACATTAAACTAATTACAAATATTAATTACAATAGTTATCTCAACGACAAATTTGTATAATGCTGCAACAGTTGAGGAAGATGAAGTTTCAGATGAATAATTTGAGAAATGTAAGTACTAAAGTTGCAATACTGCTTGAGGGCATCAATCTTGCAAGTGGATACTATAAACATCAATACTATTACATTTTCATAAGTGTTAAGCTGATCTTTTGTTGTTGTAGCAGTTGGTTTATGATGTACGATAATTTTACATCCAAATCTATAATTTTGAGTGGCTGGTATGATAATTTTATTTTTAAAGGTTGACAACCCTGTTTGGAAGTTACTCTGCAATGTAGATAATATTTGGAGGCTATTTGTTTAATGCTGGTACTGTTTCCATTTTTTATTTTTGGAAGTTTCAGAGAATGTTAAAGTGGAATGTCTTAGAACTGAGAATTGATTGAATTTTAGATTTAATTTCTTTTTTGTTTTGTTTTTGGTTGCATTAATTTCTTTTTTAGAAAGGAGGATATGCATTGTATCACTGCACATTCTCAAATAACATTCTTTGGTTGCATAGTTTACTCTGCATTGAGAGGCCCAATTGGCACTAACATGGTGTGTCTGTTCTGTTTTAACTGTCAGTTCACTTCTTCCTTAGTATGACTTACAAGGGAATTGTACATGAGTGTGTGGTGGATTTTTAAAGTGGAATCTTGGATTTAAGTCCTTGTGTCGATTGAAATGAAAACTTATATTTGAGCTATGGTATCCCTTGTTGCTTTCTACAGAGTGAGAGAATGCTAAGACTTCAGTGGAATAAATTATTTCATGTTACATTTTGTTAATGTATTAAAGCATTTCAAATACAATCTAAATCAGTTATAGCGACATCACTTTAAACAGTGTATTGTCTGTAACAGCAAAATCTAACAGTCCTGTGTAAATCCTATATAAATACTATAGTTAAAATATTGCTAAGTACATCACGTATTGTGACCTATCGTGCATACTAAAGTTGTTTTTATTACGTTTTCAGAGAAATATATCGACTTGAAACAGCATATACAGTTCATCCCCAAATTAAATGAAATACATTGTGAATATGACTTATTTCATATTTGTAATCTACTTTGTGTTACATCATTCTTCCATTGTTGAGAACATTGCCTGTTTATCAATGTTATTGTTAGCTACCATATTTCGATTGTGTGTAAAAAATTAAGGGTTATTTTAAACATTTAATGCCAAAAATGTTAAACGGTTTGATTAAAATTGCTTTCTTAGCATTTTCGGGACTATAAAAGTATGCAGGAAATGATGTCATAGAATGACGCTACTAAATGCCCACATATGTGGATGGATGCATGTGCATAACTCAAAAGATGCAGCAAGATCAGTCTTTCTCTTCGCCGATGGTGTAGGTGCAATGTAGACACATTATTATGTGCGCATCATAAAATAGTGAAAGTAAAGTGATTAAGTGTTTAAAGACCATTAATTAGAAGAAAATAAGTGAAACATTGATTAATTTTAACAAATTAGTTAACACAAAGTGTACAATTAAACAAGAGAACATAAGATCGACATAGTGTAAAGTGATAGAAAATGTGCTTAGCAAAAGATTGCTAAATTTTCAGACATTAAATCTCGGTGATGCTAAGAAAGTCGATCCACTGAAATAAAAGATTTGCTATTGTGATACAATTTAAATACTGTAAACAAGAAGGTGCAAATAAAATAATTCACAAAATTAATTAAGGAAATTGAAGCTATTAACAGTGAAGCAACAAGATTCTAAAGAGAGGTAGAACTGGAACTTAAAAATTCAATGCCACAACTGGGATTTGAACCACAGACCTTCCGCTTACTGGGCGGCTGCTCTACCACTGAGCTATTGTGACAAACTGCCAGAATGGCATTAAATTCTCAAACCAGTTCGTATTTCTCCTGGGTTGATTACTTAATTTCTGTTATTTTGATATTTTGATTTATTATTCCAGCTCATGTGTATTAAAATACATAAATATATTCAATAACAAATTAGAAAATGTGACAATTAGATCAATTATGTAACATAAATGAATAATAAATATATCCAAGCTATACCTCAGATAAAGTTTTCATTATGTTACATCATAACTGCCCTAAGTGGATATCAAAAGTTAACCTGAAACTTTGCACAGAGGTAGAAAATCACAACAATTAGACTCACAAAATATTAACTACTTAAATTAAGCACTTGAATGCTTACCTAGAATGTTTCATTTAAAAATAACAGTTTGTCATCAATCGAGGAACTCAGAACCATTGTGGGAGGTGGAGAGACATCAGTGATTATTTGTATTGGTGATTATCCGTATCTGATGTGTAATACGACTTGGCAAGACACAGCAGGGGCTGCCCAGTCATGATGGCTTGGCACGAGACAACATCACAACACAACAGCTGACAAAGGCTACTCAATATTTCATAGGTGCAATATTAACATTTGAATTTCATATACTTCTAATTAATTTAAGGAGCTAATGTTTTGTGTTTGTCTGCCTATGTATAAAGATTGAAGTTGGTTTTCGTAATGCACTCATATACAGTTTCCTTGTAAGTTCATTTTCACTGTCACTGCACTTTTCTTTTCGTATAGCAGTGTAAGAGGCACATGGAACAGCCTCTTCTTCCTTCTGCTTTGCTCACTAGAGTGTCTCTTGTTTCACATGCCGAGCATTGCTTAATGTACAGCGCAACCGTTGTTACAACCTCACTCATAGAACACACCAGATAACTAGCACTTTGTCACATTAACATAATAAGCTCACTCATTGCATGTCACAAGGACATTTGCTGATATATACAGTGGAGAAATTACTTTGTGATTGACACACACTCCTGAGTCAGTATCTCTCGGACCAATAACTTCAGGAAGACAAACTCCCAGATCAGTGATGATTGGTTACGTAGATGACAAGCCCTCTGGCATTTGCCAAACAGAAGCTTGTGTCAATCACAATGTAATTTCTCCCTCACTGTAGTTACAGGAGTTATGTGCCTCAAAGCTGACACTGGTATTTATGTCTGCCTCTCCAACTAATCTCTGAAGGACATATCACCTGCAACTGAGCAGGGCCATATTTGTCTCAGTATGTTTGTGTTTTCTTAGCTCCTGGTTTGTGTGGCTTAAACAAGTGTCTCCTAAATGGGGTTTATCCCAGGGACCCGCATGTGGTATTCGTGGTGGACGAAGCGGTATCAGGGCGGGTTTTCTCCGGGTGCTCCGGTTTCCCCCGCCATCTCATTCCACTGGTGCTCCATCTTCATTCCATGTGTCATCAGTGTCACCGCCTGCGGTGCCGTAGTAGTAAAAGTGGGCGTTAAACACTACAACAAATGGGGTTTACACAGTAACTGTTGTCTTTCTCTTGGATCATAGAGACTTTAACAAGTGGCATATTTTACTAATTATTTTTCTCATCATTAGATGCTTATCAGGTCAATTGTTCCTCAGTTGAAAAACATTTTTAAACATTTAGAATCATCTGGACAAAATTATGGAATTGATTGTATGTGGAAGTAGCCCAGACACCTGTCAACATATACCAATATTATTGTGACAAGAGTCCACAAGAGTGAGATTATTGACTATTCTAAAGTCTGTGCACCCTTAGTTGGTGATTGACGTTTCAACCAGCGGAGACTACAGTGTTGCCACTTCTAGTGCAGCCATCCACATAATGACCAAATGTGTAGCAGAAACACGAATAATGCCACACAAACTTGCAGGAATTAACAATGAGTTGTTGTTGTAGTGTTTAACGCCCGCTTTTACTACTACGGCACCGCAGGCGGTGACAGTGATGATACATGGAATGAAGATGGAGCATTGGTGGAATGAGATGGCGGGGGAAACCGGAGAACCCGGAGAAAACCCGCCCTGACGCCGCTTCGTCCACCACGAATACCACATGCGGGTCCCTGGGATCGAACCCGGGCTGCCTAGGTGGTAGGCGAGCGCGCTAACCGCTCGGGAATTAACAATGACTGTACACAATAACGGATCATAGCAGATTAAGGCAACAAACAAACAGAGAATGAAGATTATATTCAAATGTTTAAACACAGTGATCGTCTTATTTTATTTGATACTTATGTCAGCATTTATTATACAATGAGCAATAATTGTCTGCATGAATGCAATATTGGAATACCTCTCCTGAAAAAAAAAACCTTTGTTTATTTTCCCAGAAAGCTTTGCTTTGTTTTTTTGACTTTCACTATTTTCAGTCAATGTGTTAAATAACAATGTTTAATCCTGATACATACACACTTACACATAATAATTATCATTGATTATTATTTATGCCAAAAAACTTACTGTTGGTGTTTTTAAACACACAAGCCGTGTGTGGGCAATGTTTGAGAGGTAGAATTGGAACTTAAAAATTCAATGCCACAGCCAGGTTTGAACCACAGACCCTCCGCTTACCAGGTGGGTGCTCTTAACCATTAAGGTACTGTGACAACCTGCCAGAATGACATTGAATTCTCAAACCAGTTCGTATTTCTCCTGGTAAACTACTAAGGCAGTCTCACATCAGAGACAATTACCCCAATGGTGACTTACTATTGTAAGTACTTTATGTCCCAGGATTAAATAATCTTCAGATGGTAATTATTATTTATTTATGCCAACAAACTTACTGTTGGTGTTTTTAAACACACAAGCCGTGTGTGGGCAATGTTTGAGAGGTAGAACTGGAAGTTAAAAATTCGATGCCACAGCCGGGTTTGAACCACAGACCCTCCGCTTACCAGGTGGGTGCTCTAACCATTAAGCTACTGTGACAACCTGCCAGAATGACATTGAATTCTCAAACCAGTTTGTATTTCTCCTGGTAAACCACAAAGGCAGTTCTACCTCTCAAACATTGCCCACACATGGCTTATGTGTTTAAAAACACCAACAGTAAATTTGTTGGCATAAATATATAATAATTACCATCTGAAGGTTATTTAATCCCGGGACATAAAGTACTTGCAATAGTAAGTCACCATTGGGGTAATTTGTCTCTGATGTGAGACTGCTACTATTGTAGCCGGAATTATGTACCCGGGTGAATTAATGAGAAAATTCACGTCAATATTTTACATGTCAAGTTGTATCCATCTAATATGTGTAAATTTCCTGTGTAATGTAAATATCGGGGCTATATTTTGTAACCTCAAATCCAGAGCTATTCGATGGAGGAAAACATGGTCGACATTGACTGTAAGAGAAAGTTACAATCAATATATAATGAAGCAGAAGTGATTGTTGTTAGCCATTTAACTAGGACAAACAAATAAGGACCATTGATTAAAATGTTGTATAAGATAGACATACATTTGAGTGATTAAATATAATGAACTATGTATCTGCAATCTATAATAGTGGATTGCATTGGCGAGAAATATTCAGTGAAGCATCATGTAATAGAATTTTCTATGTGTGATTCCACCTAAAACGTTGGATAATATTCGTGAGAGATACTGTATTGAGTTTAGCATACCCAAGAATCACAGAATACATATAACTACTATGAAAAATCAAAAAATAAAAGATGGGAACTACCAAACATTCAAACAGTAATTCCTGAGTATCCTCGAAAAACAGCAGTTGCAACCTTCAGGTTGATTACAGGACATGATTGTCTGGCAAAACATTTAAACAGAATTGGGATATATTCTTCACCACTCTGTCCTCTATGTGATCTGCAAGAGGAAATGGATTGAGACCACCTATAAATATACCCGGCCACTTCTAGTGCCCCATCCATCAGTGAAAAATATTGGAGAGCAAGAGGATTAACGACTTCATTGTCAGAAATCCAGCATTAGCTAACAACAACATCAAACCGAATAGCTTCGGAAATTTAACACAGTTATATAGGTATTTTTAAAGAGTGAAGTTACTCATAATATTGTAACTTCATCATAATAAAGATAATTTTGGCAGAAATCTGAATATTCATTGAAAGTACATTAGTTTTCTCCATCTTTTATCAATGACCTGAGATAAGAGTCCCATCGCTGCCACACCCATTAGTAAAAACCACGACACTATTAATAAAGTTTTAATTTATGCTGTTGTGCATTGTGGGGTACAGAATTATTCACCACTTTTCAGGAGTACGTATGTGAGGAGCAAAATTATGCAAATGACATTTAGTCATGACACACATTACTACTTGACCACGATATGAGTGCACTTGAAGGAGGGTGCCACAGGTTTGTTTACTACCTTAAGTCTAGGGATCTGTGAGGAGCGAGGGGAAAGGTGATACTGGGAAGTACAGTCACACAATGAAAACAGTACTCACCTGCTGCTGTCTTAACCTTAGTTCTCAGAAGCAGCATGTCTGGAAATGTTTGTTTCACATCCTTTCCTGGCACAATAAATATGCGAAAGAGCATCATCAAAGCCAAGATTTTTTGGTGGTAATTATTTGAAGAAGTCACATTAATAATTTAAGTTAGCTGTGTTTTCTGTTGAATGTTATACTAAAAATTCACATTAATTTTGCACAAATTTTTGGGTAAAATTAATACACATTCACATTACTGAAATTAAAATTAACAGGTAAATAATGTTACTGTAACAGTATTATTCAAAATTTCTCCAAATTGAGACATTTATTTTATTATTATCATTACATGAATCACTACAGATATCATGCATCAGATATCAGGGCCATTCCTCATTGATCAGCATTACAAAATTGCAACATACAACAAGTTGTGACACTTTCATTTTTCATTGCCCTTCTTTCCATTACAACCAAGTTAAGTATATATGGAAAAAAATCTCTCGTCAGCATTTGATACTGATAACCAAAGACATTGAAGGAGCTTTTAATCGAAAAGCTGCTAGCATTCACCTTTTGCTTTGAGTGATGAGAGTGCTGTATCAAGTTTGTTACTGTGGCCTAACTGTTCAACAATATCACAAAGTTCTCTGTGCTTTAAGTTTATTGCGGTAGCTTTGATAACCCAGAATGTGACCTTATGTGATAACCTTTTATTGCAGACTCACCAATTGCATTGTAGGGAAGCTTTCTTTGCCTCTGCCAATAATATTTATTTTGCAGTATTGTTAGAAGTTGATCTCAAAAGAAGTCGGGTTATTGAATTCGTAAGAATTGAATGTGAATTCTTTCATTGTTATTAAAATCAAAACATAAACACCAGCAACAATGAGTCAATGAATAAAAAGCTTATATTTCTGAGCAAAATTTTAAAAAAGTTATATAATATATATTCTTCTTCTTCTTTCCCTGACTACCCTCCCCTTATGTAGGACTTACACTTACACTCCCTAGGACCTACAAGCCAGTGCCTAGGGTCAGATACCTGTTGGGGAGCAGAGGGACCTCTGGACCAGACAGAGTGAAGACCTGGAAGCAGTTGGTCAGCCAAGCACCAGGTATGATAGTGAGGAAGAGGATGATATGAAATGCAGGCGGAATGGATGATTGGAAGGGTGATCTTGGAGCAATTGGTGGAATGAATGGCAGGGGAAACTAGAGAACCCGGAGAAAACCTGCCCAGACGCCACTTTGTCCACCACGAATACCACATGTGGGTCCCGCCTAGGTGGTAGGCGAGCGGTCTAACCACTCAGCCATGGCATCACCATTATACTTCCAGACTCAGGGAAGGATGAGGAATTATCCTGACTGGAGAAAAATTCCTACCCCCTGCCGGGAATCGAACCTGGGACCCCTTGCACAGCAGGCAGGTGCTCTATCAACTGTGCTAGGGGGCCAATCTGTATAATATATTACCACACAAAACAAAGCAATTATGATCATACTTTCAGTAATATCTTATGAATTATGTTTATTATGTTTATGCGATATAATATTGTGGTATCACGTGTTACAGTTCAACTGTATTGTACATAATAATTTTCAACTGCTGGTGTTACTCTGTTTACATAGTTAGCACACCTCAATGCAAGCATCTCGGTGTTGGTGATGTTTTCTTTATGCGACTGTACCTCCCAAACACTGCCTACTTGTGACGTATATGTTTAGTAACTATTCTCACCAAGTGCACTCATATTGTGGCTGAGTAGTACTTGTATAGGTTGGAAAGAAATTTGAAAATCATTTATCTCAAAACTAAAAACATCAAGTTAGTTTCTAGAATGCAAAAATTAGATTTTGATATGGTGTTTCTTTGTTACATTCATTCTCTTGCTTGCTTATTGAAGTTAAACTCAAATGTCTGTCTTATTGTGCTATTATTTTGATTAAACACATGTACTTGAGCAGCAGCAGTTGCTCATTGTTATTCTTCAACTGTTTATGGCTTACTAAAAGGATTTTCTGCCTTTTTCACTTTGTGGTTGTGACTGAAGCTGTGATTATTAATGCATTATTCATTTTCTTTGTTTTAAACTTTTACAGGCTTGGATTGTAGAGCGGATGGGAAAATTTCATAGAATATTGGAACCTGGATTGAATATATTGGTGCCTATAATAGATAAAGTGAAATATGTGCAAAGTTTAAAAGAAACTGCAATTGATGTTCCAAAACAAAGTGCTATTACATCAGGTAATAACTTAATATTTAAAATGGAAAGCATTTTTCCAACCTGAAGGTTGTTTTCTTCATAAACACAATTAATGTAATAACAGTGTCATGCATTATTGGTTACAGACAATGTTACCTTAAGTATTGATGGCGTCCTGTATCTCAGAGTAAACAATCCTTATTTGGCAAGTTATGGTGTAGAAGAACCTGAATTTGCTATTACCCAGTTGGCACAAACAACAATGAGGTAAATATGACTCACATAATTTTGAGAGGTAGAACTGGAACTTAAAAATTCAATGCCACAACTGGGATTTGAACCACAGACCCTCCGCTTACCGGGCGGACGCTCTAACCACTGAGCTATTGTGACAAACTGCCAGAATGGCATTAAATTCTCAAACCAGTTCTACCTCTCAAACTTTGCCCACACACGGCTTGTGTGTTTAAAAACACCAACAGTAAGTTTGTTGGCATAAATAAATAATGACTCACATAAGTTTAATGTTAACGTGAAGTCTACGTACCAAACAAAAAAAATGTGGGGAGGAAGTTCAGTTGGCATTTCTGTGTAACATTTAGGCCTGGTGTTATAAATGTGGTTTTTCTGGAAGGTTAGTTAAACCAAACCAAAAGCTTAACTGCAGGCACCATTATATTATAACTCTCTGGTTAAATTAAGCCATAGTGTAACGGTGTTTGTATACCTGAAGACCAAGAAAAAAGACTATTGTAGCCTTTTTCTTCTGCTTATACCACAACTAACTGCTGCTGGTAGACATGCCAGCTTATAATATTTATGATACAAGGGTTAAAAGGAACATTTTATTTTGTGAATAGGAGTGATTCCGAAACAAGGCCTCAGGCCGAGTTGAGGAAACCTACGATCAAAATAAAATCCTTTTAACTTGTGCATCATACACTATGTTTTAGACTGTGCTGAATGTTTATAGATATATTACAGATTAATATAAATATATGGTATTGTTTTACCTTTCTTATGATCAACATTCTAAATAAGGGAGGCAGTGGAAATAATAAAATGATGTTGTATGCAATGTCGTATTGGTTTCTTGATTTTTTGGGTAACAATTTTAATTTCACTCTCTCCGCTGCTTGTAAGTGAACTTGCCATTTTATATAAGCATTGTATAACTGAGATTTGTGGCCTACCTGAACGAGGCCAGGGGCACATTCTGTAAGAAACTAAAGTTGACACTACCGGAGTATTAAGTGCAAGAATTTTATACTTTAGACACTGTTGTAAACTGCTAAAAGGCCAACTTTTACTATCAACTGTCCAAAAATAAGTTAAAATATTCTGAAATAATGGTCATTTATTAGAAAATTAAGCATAACATTGTAACGTTAAATTAATGTGACAAACTATCATTCACAGTAACAAATAGTAGCATTTGTGGTAGCAAGTTTGGACACTAATCTTCTTACACTGCAACTAAACACTGTTGGTAGACCTGCCAGCTGAGAAAAAAGGTTAATGCTCTGAAATAATGACCATTCACAGTCAAGAAAGTGTTACAGTTTAGCATTAAATTAAGGTAACAGGCTATCATTCACAATGAAAAATACGGTTTGCAATAAGAAGCTTGTAGCAATTAGGATAAATTCATCATTTTGCTTGGCATTTTGCTTGCACTAAATAAGATCTGAATGTATCCTTGACACTACCTATTATGATTTATTTTCATATATATATTTTACAAATTGTTCTTGAAAATTATCTTCTTTCTTGGAAGTTTGAAAACAGTGTTGTTATAATCAATTTAATCCAAAAGGTGAGTCAATATCACTATACAACACTTTAGAATTTTCTGGAACATGTTTCAGAGGCTGATTTTCCTCCATTATCAACTTCACATTGACTGATTTCTGTGGTGTGGCTGGTGATGTTTCCTCTGAGGTCTCCTCTGGTGGTAGTTCAGGGAACTTACTAGGGGATGTTGTAATTGAATATTCTGTTTCTGCTCTTCAAAATGATTTATTCCCATGTAGACAGCTCTTATTTTCCCGTTATGTGTTTGAGAAGTCTTGATTCTGGCTTTATGTTGTGATTTTTTGTCCAAAAGTGAGTGGCAACTGCTGATTTGTCCAACTATTTGTTCTTTATGTTTCTAAAGTGTTCCTTGGATCTTATTTCTAAATTTCTTTTGGTTTTTCCTATATACACTTCATTACAATCACTGCATTCAATTTGGCGTATGCCAGATTTTTTATTAGGTGGAATGGCAGCTTTGATGTTTGAGTTCAGTAGATTTTTTGTGGAGTAATGGTCACTGGACTTGTTGACACACAAAATAATCACTACTGGACAATAGAAAATCTAACATTCATATGTGAGTGTGCTACCTGTTCCTTAGGTCGGCATATGGTGTGCCATGAATGTGATGAGAATCGTTAGCCTTATTTTCTTTCACAAAAACGTTAATGCAGAACAATACAAAGCTGTTACTTTGGAACAGTTTTTCACTCAATTAACTGATGAAGAATGTACACATGGTGTATTTCAACAAAGTGGGGCTACATCCCATACAGCTCGGACTTTATTCCTTACTATTGCTGACATGTTTGGTGACAGGGTAATTAGTGCAGGGAAGTGGCCTCCTAGATCCCCAGATTTAATGGCCCACGATTATTATTTGTGGCACACTTTAAAAGACAGGGTATAGCAAACAAATCCCCAAACTTTAGATGAACTTAAACATGTACAGGAAGAAATAGTAAACATCTCACAAGAAGAGTTAAAAAATCTGATGTGCTGCACTCACATGACTTTCTCTACTCTTATACAAACTATTTGTACAAATTCTTATTCCTATATCTTCTTCGTCTTAGTTAAGATAAACATTTGTACAAATTATCTTATTGCTTATTTCCTTGTAGGTGCAGGGGAAAAGTTAGAATACACAAGGCTTTGAGCGATAGTCACATCTTTTGAAGCTTTGAGATTCTCTTCTCTTTGCACACTTACCATATAAAAAAATGAACAACGATCATCCATTTCACGAAAGTTCTAAGTTTTCCGAAACACACACACATAACAAGGAGTATCTCTGAAACGGTTAACCCTACAAGAAAATTCATTGGGACATAAGTTGTGTATTTTAGCAAAATCTACATTTCTTGTATAGTATGATTTGGTCTATCTCTAACGGTTTACCAGTTATGCGAAAGTCATCCAGAGTAAATACGACTACAGGGGCTATAGCCAGAAAATTCAAGATATGCATTTCATTTGCCATACAAATATCTCAAACATATGACATTTTAATCAAAATCGCTTTCAAGAAAATCAAAATTTTCAAAAAATTTTCCATGTAAAGGGTAGTTTAGGGTGGGGCTATTTTCTTCAAAATTTCATGTCGGATCCTTGAAAGACATTAAACTTAAATACCAACTTTGGTTTTTAACCAACTTTTCGTTTTTGAGTTATGCTGGCCACAGACTGACACACACACAGACCTTTTTCTAAAAATGCTTTTTTGGATTCAGGGGGTCTCAAAAACATATTTCCAGTGAAATCTCGACATCGAATTTTTGGGTGGAATACAATACTTCCCCTACTTACCAGTAGAGAAAGTAAAATGTATGAATGAAAACCTTTTAAGATGTTGCAGCGTCTGTCTTGTAGCACAAGGAGAACATTTTCGTGTTCTTTGAGAAAAGTAAGCCATGTAAACACACATTAAATGTTTGTAATAATGAATAATATTACTTAGTTAGCCTTCCGCATTCTACTATCAGCCACGTGGGGAGTGGTGTGTTGGTGGATGGGCACTATATGCCCTGTTGTCACGGTGCCATGAGGAGCGGGCTTGTTCAAATTGATGGCACGGTAGAAGGTTGTACTGTATGATTATGTGACGCATGGATTAATTGCATTACATGGTCCCTAGCATTTATGTTTATGCTTAATTTTCAAGTATGTGTTGTTATTTTAATTCAAGTGCAATATTAAAATATATGGTTTTACAGTTTAGCCGTCTCATTGATTTCTATATTGAAGTTTCCATTTCTAAGCCCTCATAAGTCAATGCAAAACACAGAGGCATTGAAAGGTGGTCCTTACATGTTATAAATAATAACAGATAAAAAATATTTAAGAGGAAAAGTTGTAACGTTTTATGTTCATATTTAATTATGGTACACCTACATATGTCTCAAATATGATCAGTGTAAAAAAGAAAAGAAGAAATTTTAAAGAAATTATATCCATGAAGAATATTAATCCTAAGAGAAGAAAGTAAATCTGAGAAGAGGAGTGAGAGTAGAAGAAAGAAAAATCTGATGTGTTGCACTCACATGACTTTCTCTACTCTTGTACTAACCATTCTTACAAACTCTTATTCCTATATCTTCTTCATGTTAGTTAAGATAAACATTTGTACAAATTATCTTATTGCTTATTTCCTTGTAGGTGCAAGGGGAATGTTAGAATACAGTAGGCTTTGTGCGATAGTCAAATGTTTTAAAGTTTTGAGATTCTGTTGTCTTTGTACACTTAACATATAAAAAAATGAACAACGATGACCCATTTCATGAAAGTTCGAAGTTTTCCAAAACTCACACACATAACAAGGAATATCTCTGAAATGGTTCACCCTACAAGAAAATTTTTTGAGACATAAATTGTGTATTTTAGCAAGGTCTACATTTTTTGGATAGTATGATTTGGTCTATCTCTAACGGTTTACCAGTTATGCAAAAGTCGTCCAGAGTAAATACGACTACAGGGGCTCTAGCCAGAAAATTCAAGATATACATTTCATTTGTCATAAAAATATCTCAAACATACGACATTTTAATGAAAATCGTTTGAGCCATTTTCAAGAAAATAAAAATTTTCAAATAATTTTCCATGTAAAGGGTAGTTTAGGGTGGGGCTATTTTCTTCAAAATCTTTGTGCCGCATCCTTGAAAGACATTAAACTTAAATACCAACTTTTCATTTTTGAGTTATGCTGTCCACAGACAGACACACGGACTGACACACAGACACACACATGGACCTTTTTATAAAAATGCTTTTTTTTTATTCAGGGGGCCTCAAAACATATATTTCCGGTGAAATCTCGACATCGAATTTTTGGGTGGAATACAATACTTCCCCTACTTACCAGTAGAGAAAGTAAAAATCTGATGTGTTGCACTCACATGACTTTCTCTACTCTTGTACTAGCCATTCTTACAAATTCATATTCTGTATCTTCTTTGCATTAGTTGAGATAAACATTTGCAGAAATTACCTTACTGCTTATTTCCTTGTTGGTACAAGGGGAATATAGGAATACAATAGGCTTTGAGCAGTCAGATCTTTTAAAGCTTTGAGATCCCGTTCTTTTTGCACGTATAAGATACAAAATAATGATCTTTCATTTGAAGAAAGTTTAGGTATTCCACAACTCATACAAATAACAAGGAATATCTCGGAAATGGTTCATTCTACAAAAAAATTTGTATGGGCATAAATTGTGTACAGTAAGATTTTGTCTATCTCTTACCGTTGGTGCGGTTTTTATAATTATTTATTTATGACGTTGTGTCTTTGAGCTATTGAGATCTTTGTGATTTCAGAGCGTAGTAATGGATGGAATGAAAAATCACACGAAGTTTCTTCACCACAATGTATTATTTTATTATCACTTTTTCGATATTTTACATTAAATAATTTCTCTTAACACCGTTCTAAATGATTTAAATCTTTTCACTTAAAGTGGAACTAATGCTTGATGAAAGTCTGGTAAAAGTTTTTCAATGTTCACACGTTATATCAATACGTCCTTATGCCTTGATTACACACACGCGAGTGGGCAGATTATGGCGTCCTCACGTGACACCGCCTTTTTCGTATACATCCGTGTATGCGTCCATCAAATAGTTCTTTCTTGTTAGGGAAGCGATCCCTAACCATCCTCCCTTACTTTTATAATGGAACACATATAATTCTAATATTTATACATATATATTAAAATCAAATATGGAAAGATTTATGACGTCTTTGGGCAAACTTAGTTGTTCGTAACAATGAACATTATTGACACGTTTTCGCCATTTAACCAACTCATACCAATATCAAAAAACAAATTACACTTTTAACAAATATTCACATAAACGATTTTCTTTTGGGGTCTTCTAATATTCTGTCTCACCGTTATGAGTTATTTAAAAGTCATCCCCACACACCTTTTTCTAAAAATGCTTTCTTTGGATTTAGGGGGCCTGAAAACATATATTTCCAGTGAAATCACGACATCAAATTTTTGGGTGAAATACAATACTTCCTCTACTTTACTGTAAGTAGTAGAGAAAGTAAAAAGGTAATAACCCAGTAAGAAAGAAGAGAAAATTAAATCAAGTGATATTTTAACTAACAAATTCTTTAAAGTTCATGCTGCTAAGAAATAAAATAGTAAAGCAGAAAATGGAAAATATTGGGAAAGTTAGTGAAAGTTGGGTAGGAGAAGGAATGAGGAAAGATAGTGAGAAAGAAGTTATGATACATGTGGCAAATAGAAATGATGAATTATGTTAGAAAAAACAATGCAACAACTAGCAAAAATAAAACAACAAACAAAACAGAATATACAAACATTTGAAAGTAACATGGAAATGAATGCAGGTAGTTTAAGGCTGGAATTAAATCAGGATATGGGACTGAATGCAAGTAGCTTACAACAGAAGATGGGAAAGATTGAAAATAATATGAGTACTTTGAAACGGGTAGAGTTAAGTAGAAAAGAATTTAGAGACAATATGGAATTGTTGGCTAAAATTTGACAAAGAAAATAGAATGAAATGGGAGCAGGATAGAGAGTTTAGTAACGGAAATAAAATGAGGACAGGAAAAATAGCAACAGAGTATTCAATATTGTTTAATTTCAAACCATTTCTTATGAAACATTTATCTTTTTTTACTTGAGGTGGTAGAAGAATCACACTTTATATCAACAGTTTAGATTATGCTTGGTTTGGTAGGCTCTATTGCAGAGGAAGTTGTGAAAACATAATCAGTAACTCTTTTACTGAAACATATTAAACTATGAGCACCAGAATTAACATTTTTTTTTTTCAGGTCAGAACTGGGAAAGATCTCATTGGATAATGTTTTCAGAGAAAGAGAAAGTTTAAATGTATCCATAGTGGATTCTATTAATAAGGCAAGCGAGTCTTGGGGCATAGCTTGTCTTCGCTATGAGATTCGTAAGTATTAACCCTTTGTAGCATACACTTTAATTACGTATAGTATTGTTAACTCATGTATGTGAAAAATATCTTAAGAGATATTGTCTGTGGTTCAAATCCCAGTTGTGGCATTGAATTTTTAAGTTCCAGTTCTACCTCTTAAACTTTGCCCACACACGGCTTGTGTGTTTAAAAACACCAACAGTAAGTTTGTTGGCATAAATAAATAATAATCTTAAGAGATGTTTACATAGTACAATGCTACTTTGTGCACTTATGTCTCCTGTCCTATATGGTATTCAAATCCAAAGCCCAACATATCTTATGAATGTAAAACACTGTGATACACGCTAAGCCAATATAGGTAGACCCACATTTAATAATAAATAAATAAATAAAGTATTATTTAGGTGATTGTTAAGAAGTAGCAGTCTGAAGTAAAGCTGGTAAGACTAAGAAAGGGAATATTTAAGTTACTGGAGATACATAACTGCAGCTATTTAAATAATTTATCATTTTTATTTAAAGCTTCATGTTATATTTTGTACAAGGATCACACCAAACCTTTTGGCAGTGGTTAAACCATTAAATGACAATGATATAGTTGCTTTCATTTTAAAGTGGGATATTTTAAAGCTGTAATCTTGGTTTACTGTGCAGCAATGTGACGGGCAGTTTTGCAAGAATGTTGCCGTAAAACACATTCATTATTACACAGATATGTAAACTTAATGGAGTTGTTATGGCTTGAATTATATGCCATGATTTATTATGGTTTCAAAAAGGAGCTAATGGCAGAACAGTTTTCAGGACTCTGGACCATCCAGAGCCACCACTGGAAACTGGTTTTGGGAGTTCCAGAGAGGTTGGGTATTCCTGGAAGTTGAGCCTTGCACAGGCTGCCCTTACACAGTGGCAGCAATGGCAACTACATGGATGTTATTAACGAAGAATCCCCATATCACTGTTGATGCTCAGAATTCCCTTAACATTGGATAAGCGGCAGTGAATGACATCTCACATGAACATCTTTATGTCGGGTGTTGTGGTTGGGTATTGCATTTATTAACAAAGAACCACAAAGCACCTCTTGTGAAATGGTGCTGTTGCATACTAGAAAAATTCAGCAATGGAGGAAGTAAGGCACTGTGGCCGAGCACTTAAACCATTTGCTTACCACCTAGGTAGCCCAGGTTCGAACCCAGGGACCCACATGTGATATTTGTGATGGACAAATGGTGTCTAGGCGGGTTTTCTCTGTATCCACAACCATCAGCTATAAATGACAAACAGTTATAAAACATAGTCCTTTGCATTCATTTTTTCTGACATTTAAAGAAATGAGGGATCCTTGTATTGCAGGATTTGCTAAACCTGAAACATGTGACATTTCTCTTTGAAGTTAATTTAATATTTTTTTTATGTGACCATATTATCCTGTTTTTAAATTCACTTGTTGGACCGTCACTTCAAAATATTAGTTTTGGTTTACGAGCTTGAAAACTAATGTGGTGAAGGAGCTTCAGAATGAAGGCAGAAATTGAATGTTTAGATTTATCTATTGTGTCAGTCACAATAAGAGAGCACTTTGTGTTTTGTTTGGCCTCAAAGACAGTGGCTGTGTCTACATTTTGTCTACTCCAAAGCGCGGGTTGTATTTCAGCTTGCCATGAGTAATTCATGGCAAAATCAACTTGTAATACAACAGCATCACTTTGGTGTATGTCACACTGAAATGCTGCAGCTTGGATTCGCTTGATGAATACATGTTCCTGGAAACTTCTGAAGTTAGAGAGAACTTTATTAATCAACTCTCCCACACATCCTTCATGAGACTTAACATAATCTTTTGTTTGCCATTATCACCCATTCATACCATTGTACATTTGTTGCATTAGTTAATCCACTTTCAGCAATAAAGTTATCAAGCAGTTGTCCACCATTACATTTCATACATGTCATTGTTCAACAGTTTGATTTAATGTTTGAATTACACAATACTTTCTCCCAGAAATCATTACAGTATGAAATTCCCAATCCCTTCAGTAACAGTATGTAATTTTCATATGCCTTGCATTTACATTGTTCACTTGGTGTGTCTTTAATCAGAAGAACATTCTGTGGTCTGCACCTTAAGGTATTCATTCTTCTGACCTTACTTGGCTATATCCCTCCCATTTTGACTGTGCTTAGTTATAAGGATGCTTTGTGGAAATGCAATAAATTCAGCTTTAGGGTTAACACACAATATTTAATGCTTGAATGGATTAATCGAGTTTACACCAGTATTTGGGTCATACATGAAAAGCTTTACATTGAGTTGTTGCATTCGACTGGTTATAATGGAATTCCCCCACCCCACATCTCTGAATGTATATCTAGTTTTGACTAATCCCGGAAATTAAAGAAAATATAATGAACACTAAATTTGGAAAAAGAAAGAACTCACCAAGGCTGCCTGTACGTTACTTGTATTGCCCCAACGGCTATCTTACATTTTAACACTGTGCTTGAAACGTCGCTGCCTTGCGACGGTGATTGACTATAGTAGCTCTCCGTGTAGTTCACGAAGCCCAGGGCTGGATTTATATTACTCGGCTCTCACCAGTGCTGCCCAATGAGAGGATCGCCTGATGATGCTCTGATGTTACGTCACAGACATGACGTTGTTCACTGCCTTGTCGAAAGTATGTCCTCTGGTGAATTATATAGTTTGTAAATGGAGTGAGCCGTAGCCTAGTAAAACGGCTCAGGTCTAAGGCTACAAAACTTTGATTATGCAGTGTTCATGTTAGGGTACTCTGCTTTGAACAAAGCATGTGCTTATTTCATATGCATTGTAAGATAATATTTACGAACAAGCTTTCTAACACCATTTTCCCATATTGTCATCTCATCACACGTACCAGAAGCAGTGTACACATCTGATCAACACAAGAACTCTTCAACTAATCCTCTGTGTTGATCATAGCCAATTATACATTTCTCCTCCTGTAGCTTCAGACCCATCTTCACTACAGTACTCACAACTGCCAATTGCTTTCTTGGAGATGCTGGCAAATTGTCAAAGTTTCATTCACTGCCTCACCAAGGGTCTGTGGAACCCTATAAGGTGAATGCTGAGTCTCAGAAGCAGTACATGGGCCTGCTAAAACAATTATACTGCCTTTACATGCTGCTCTAGAAGCTCTAGATTTCCTCTGTCATTCTGTTGCTTCAGTCTGCTTCTTTTTCACTTTCTTAGTCATAGTAGCTGCTTCTCTCTGTCGTATTATTCTCTGCCTTTGATTTTCCTTAAAACTTAAATCCCATTTCTTTCTGTGATTTGTAGCTTTCCTGGCTCTTTGAACTTCATCCATAGTTGTTGTTGTTGTTTTCTAGTGCCTTGCATCTGGCAATGAAGCCATTAGCATTCGCGCTTTCCAATACTTTTGAACTGTAGTTTCTTCTGATCTTAATGCTTCACAGGTCTTCAAGTGGTCTTCGTTCATTTCTGCTGGATCGTTACACAGGACACATATTGGTGAGGCTGAGATACCTATTCTGTAGAGATGACTTGCTAAGCAGTCGTGATTTGTCAGTAGCCGGAAGGCTGCAACCGCTGTTTTCCTTGGTCTCTGGGGGATTATATCTGGGTTGGAAAGTAGTGTAATCCATTTTTTATCTTTGGCATTTGTTTCTATTTCTTGTAGGTATGAATGAGAAAAATTTTTAATGATCAAGCGTTTTATTGAGGAATATGAGAAATTGAATTTAGACATGAAAGCCACATACATGAATATGAGTCCTAAAGATAAACATTCCGGAGTTAAAACTGTCCCCCAATCGGATCTCCGGGTGGGGACATCTTTAGGCAAATTTCATCACAACAATTCCAAACTCTATATTACTGGGAGAGAAAAGTCAATGTATGGCCATGTTTGTGACTTAAAAAGAACATGCAAAGTATTGTCTTGCTTAAATAAATTTAAAAAGATGCTTATTATCATGGTATGCCCCAGTAGCATTAGGAATAGATTGAAAATAAAGAATAGGTACACAAATAACAGATTAAAGGAAGAATAGATGAAAAAAAGAACAGTAAAAATTTCATATTTACAATTCAAATTTCTTAAGGTTTGCATCACATCCAAAATATTCCATTTATGCAGGTTTTTTAAGTAAAGAGGGAAAAATAAAGCTATTTACAAGAAAGTTCATATTTTTTTAATAAAAATGAAAAAATTTTCTAAACAAGCAAGGAAAAAAAATAAATAAAAAAAATAAAAATAAAATTGGGTCTTGGTTTCAAAATCTGTGGAATAAGCTTCTATGAGAAATTGCTGGCTTATATAACACACATAAACCAAAATTATGATTTTGTGACCTGGGTTTGCAACCTTGTGGTGAAACATGCCTTTATGTTCCAGCGATCAAGACATATTGGGGTCTACATAAACAAAACTAGCACTAAAAAAATATTGCTGTTGGTAAAACCAACCTAAATGAAACAGATGCAGTGGTTTATACTGAAGTTAGCAGATGTTTTAGCAGGAGATAGAGATGTGCATGAAATTTGATTGACAAGCAATGTAGGATACCACTTTTATTTCCCTTTAAAATGTATCAGCCCTCCTGATCATCCTAACATGTAAACGAATCACAGCAAATAGAATATAATGTTGAAATGAGTAAAAATAATCTTTACTTATATTTAGGGGACATAAGACTTCCAGCACGTATCAATGAAGCAATGCAGATGCAGGTGGAAGCTGAAAGGAAAAAACGTGCAGCAATATTGGAATCTGAAGGTGTACGAGAGGCAGAAATCAATGTTGCTGAGGGAAAACGCCAGTCAAGGATCTTGGCCTCAGGTAAAACCGTGAGTTACATGTGTTAACCCAGCATTTTAAGTGGGACCATTTCATTACTTAACGCTATATTCCATATGTTATGGATGGAAGAATTCCTCTAAATTTGGAACAGGGCCTTCTGTGCTTACTAAGCCACACACACCTGTCAGTTGCATCATGAGTAAAGGCAAACTTTTTAAACCAAAAAGATGAGTCGATTAATAATACACAGCACTTATAATTTACTGGAACATGCTTTGAAGGCTTGACTTTCCTCCATTATCAACCGGACATCGGCTGCTTAATTGATAATGGTTAATAATGGAGAAAAATCTAGCCTTCGAAACATATTCCGGTAAATTATAAGTAAGTGTTGCATAGTGTTATTAATCGACTCACCTTTTTGGCTTAAATTGATTATTACAACACTGTTTTCAAACTTCCAAGAAAGAAGAAAGGCAAACTTTGTTCATTTAACAGAGTACTATGTATGGACAATGCTGTATGGCAGTGTTGTGCTATCCAACTTTCTCATGTGCTCGGGCACATGTAACTCATACCTAAGGAGGTGCTGGCACCATCACAACCACTGTTAGGGCAAGTACCCTTCTTTTCAGAGGAGAAAGGGAAAGCAATGCTTAGGGAAGTAATGAATACAATTTTAGGTGTACAAAAACATACAGGTGTGTACTAGGAAGATATTCAGAAGAAAATAGTTTTGTCTTGAAATTTTAATTAATATTAGAAATTGCCGGAGTAGAAATTTACTTATGAAGGGCGTCAGAAAAATACATCATGGGTGCCGCATTGGACAGCGCTGATGTATGGTTTCTGAAGAGGCTATAATAAACATTAGCTTAATGCTGGGTTGCAAGAAAACTGCCATATAAGCAGCTATTTCCTTCTTTAGTTAATGGATGAATAAACTATTCAAGACTCTAGACTTAAGGCAGTTACAAGAACGACATTATATGATTGATTAACTATTTGCTTCTTCAAGAAGGGAAGCAACGAATCTGCTGAGCCAATGTAGCCAGCATACGTAGTTATCTTGTCAGGTGTATTGTCTTGTATTTTCTGCAAGCAAAAACGTAGAATAAAACAAATTGAATTAAAATTTTCTCAGAAACAACATATTATTGTCAGCATTAATTTCAGAAAATAAGAATGGTATAAAATAAAGTAATGCACGCTGTTACAAATTGAGTTAAGAATGTTGGCAACGTGCAATTATGTCCTAGAATGCAGACTGCTTGGACTTTATTAGAAAAGTAACCTGTATGTTTCTGAACATTTCACTTTCTGTGAGGCCTTTGAATGATTGTGTAACTGCAATTTATGGCACAAATAACATTGGAGAAATTATTAATATATTAGAAACTTTGCTTCACAGTTGCAGATGATTGCCTTGACCCAGAGGCTTATTTATTTATTGTAACCTCATTTGTGCAATGCTGGTGCTCACAGGTCTTATTATTCAACACTGTTAATTTGTAAACATGCATATGATCTGTCACATTCTGAAAGACTCCTGTTGCATAATAATGAAGAGTAATCGACAAAAGGTTGGTGTTCTGTGTAGCCAATAGCTGATTGTGTGCAGTCAGTTTTTCAATCTGGAGTTCTACCACGTGCAAGATACTCATGACTGTTTGGAGAACCTAAATCTAACTTTGAATTCCGTTTCATATTCCTGAAAAGGAATGGACCTCTAAAATTCTCGGTCTTGGTAGAAATGCAGGTTAAGGTTGTGTATTTTCTTAAACATTTCACATCACATTTCATACACTTGCACTACATTTAATTGACAATAACTCAACCTCAGGATATGGTAGTTACAGTTCTACATGTAGTTATAGATCGTCTATACTTGAAACAAAGCAGTAATGACACATAAATTGAGTACCATGGTCAACACTCAACATTGTTTATTGCAAATATGTAGAGCTATATCGGTGCATTCCTTTAATGCACAACTTGTAATAATGGAAGTGTAATTGACAATAATTCATCAGGATATGATAGTTACAATTATAGATGTTGTTAGCTAATGCTGGATTTCTGACAATGAAGTCATTAATCCTCTTGCTCTCCAATATTTTTCACTGATGGATGGGGCACTAGAAGTGGCCGGGCATATTTGAGGGTGGTCTCGATCCATTTCCTCTTGCAGATCACATAGAGGACAGAGTGGTGAAGAATATATCCCAATTCTGTTTAAATGTTTTGCCAGACAATCATGTCCTGTAATCAACCTGAAGGTTGCAACTGCTGTTTTTCGAGGATACTCAGGAATCACTGTTTGAATGTTTGGTAGTTTCCATCTTTTATTTTTTGATTTTTCACAGTAATATTTTGTAATAATTTCTTTGAATTCAGAGTTGACTAATCTTTTAGCTGCATAAAATGGTAGATTAACTATAGATTTCTGCACACCGCTGGTATACTTTTTAGCAAGAAAATCAGCTTTCTCATTACCACTCAGTCCACAGTGAGCTGGTATCCATTGGAAGACTAGGTGTTTTTGAAGTGCTGTTAGATGTGTAAGGATTTTCCAACATTCTATAATTGTTTGGTTTTTTGGTGAAATGGAAAAAGCAGCTCTTATTCAACATGAAAAGTTGGTCAGACTCCCATTCAATACATGGCACAAGAGAAATTTTACACATACACTAAAGACTCAGGAGAGCTTTCTTTCCAAAATTCAAGACATTAAGAAGAATGTATACCTTCCTAATTCAAAGGAAAACTTCATGTCTAAAGTCAATCCGACACAAACATTAGACATCACATATTATTTACACCTGACAGCAGAAGTCAAGAAATGTGATACTCTAACTAGTGTTCTAAAATTATTGGCATTAGAGACAATCCATACTAGATTTCCAGAACACGAATGGCTCCATATTTATACTGATGGATCTTTGATATCAAACCAAGATGGAGCAGGTGCTGGAGTCCCGTGTCACTTCTTTTCCTATTACAAATCTTTAAGTTATGGAACTACAAACTTTGATGGAGAAATTGAAGCAATTCGAATGGCCCTACAAAATCTTTTGTATAGAATTTCACATTTTCGTCAAGCAGTTATTCTCTCAGATTCCAGGGCAGCAAAGCAATCACTTCCAAGTGGTCACCAAAAAAACCAAACAATTATAGAATGTTGGAAAATCCTTACCCATCTAACCGTACTTCAAAAACACCTAGTCTTCCAATGGATACCAGCTCACTGTGGACTGGGTGGTAATGAGAAAGCTGATTTTCTTGCTAAAAAGGGTACTGGGAGTGTGCAGAAATCTATAGTTAATCTACCGTTTTATGCAGCTAAAAGATTAGTCAACTCTGAATTCAAAAAAATTATTCCAAAGTATTACTATGAAAAATCAAAGACTAAAAGATGGGAACTACCAAACATTCAAACAGTAATTCCTGAGTATCCTCGAAAAACGGCAGTTGCAACCTTCAGGTTGATTACAGGACATGATTGTCTGGCAAAACATTTAAACAGAATTGGGATATATTCTTCACCACTCTGTCCTCTATGTGATCTGCAAGAGGAAATGGATCGAGACCACCTTCAAATATGCCCGGTCACTTCTAGTGCCCCATCCATCAGTGAAAAATATTGGAGAGCAAGAGGATTAATGACTTCATTGTCAGAAATCCAGCATTAGCCAACAACAACCATGTTGTGAGTTCATTCCCATCTGTTGACATCTAAGTGAACAGGTTCATCATTGCACCACCTGAGAGAAGGTTGCAGATGACTATAATCAGTGGTAACAGTCAGGAATGGCAGTAATGACTCGTTAAACTAGTCCCTCATAAATGAAAGTGTAAGTGATGTATTGTTGTAAAACTGACTCCACAAAGATACAAGTGTCACCACATTTAGGATGTAATTACATGCCAAGAGGCATTCTTCTTGCTCACAAAATTTCGAACCATAACTGTGAACAATATTATGTGTATCTAACATGCATATCAGAATTTTTTATGTTAATTGTATATATATACTTAAGTGCTCTTTTTAAAATAAATTTTCAGAGGCTGAGAAGCAAGAACAGATCAATAAGGCAAGTGGAGAAGCATGTGCAATGCTGGCAGTAGCAGAAGCAAGAGCTAAGGGTTTAGATCTCGTCGCAAGAGCTCTGAAATCAAGGGTAATATCAAAAAAGCAAATTATAAGTTAGTAGCTAGAAAAAAAGGTTATTTATAGAATTGTGTCATATACTTTGTTTAGAAGGAAAATGTATTTGAATGTGATAACCAGTAGCTCCATGCTCAACTATGGATTGATATATTATTTTTTGTTTGGTTCCAACAAAGAATTGAAAAACTCTCTTGTTTGACATGTTTTAGCAAAATGTGGTTCCATAGGCAAGATGTGAATAAAAATTTTCAGATTTATTTAAAACCAAAAAAGACATATTAGCTATGTTACATTAACATGAGGTTCCCCACCCATTCTTCAAACAGTTCTTAAAAGTTAGTATTTATTTATGCCAACAAACTAACTGTTGATGTTTTTAAACATACAAGCCGTGTGTTGCCAATGTTAGAACCAGAACTGAAAAATTCACTGTCACAGCTGGGATTTGAACCACAAACCCTCTGCTTAATAGGTGGGTGCTCTAACCATTAAGCTACCTGTCATTCTGGCAGATTGTCACAGTAACTTAATGGTTAGAGCACCCTCCTGGTAAGCGGAGAGTCTGTAGTTCAAATCCCAGCTGTGGCATTGAATTTTTCAGTTCCAGTTCTGCCTCTCAGTTCTTAAAAAAGCTTTTCTTATCTTTATTTCATGTTAATTGAGATAAAGCATTTGTAGAAATGCTTTTATTGGATATTTCCTTGTAGATGCAAAGGATACTTTGTTTTGAGAAAAGTGTAAATACTTTAAAATTGAAGAAACCAATAATAGTGATATCTTGGAAATGGTTAACTCCACAAAAACGTGGCACTGACGACCTCAGCAGTTTTGCACTACTCAAATGCTAACACTAAGACTACCGCTATCACAACTATGATCACTGCCACTACGGTCAATACCATCATGACCAACACTATGCACATGACCACCACCACTGCCATGGCCACCATCACCACCACCACTACTATGACTATCACCTCAACCACTACCACCGTGACCACTCACCATCAACACCATGACCATTACCATCACCACCCCAGCAAAACCACCATGATCACCATCATGACTGCTATCATGATCACCATCATCACTGCCACCACTACCACCATCATCACCACTACCACCACCATCACCACTGCCACCACTACCACCACCATCACCACTACCACCACCATCACCACTGCCACCACTACCACCACCGTCACCACTACCACCACCATCACCACTACCACCACCATCACCATCACCACTGCCACCACTACCACCACCGTCACCACTGTCACCACTACCACCACCATCACCACTGCCACCACTACCACCACCATCACCACCACCATCACCACTGTCACCACTACCACCACCATCACCACTGTCACCACTACCACCACCATCACCACTGTCACCACTACCACCACTATCACCACTGTCACCACTACCACCACCATCACCACTGCCACCACTACCACCACCACCACTGTCACCACTACCACCACCACTGTCACCACTACCACCATTGTCACCACTACCACCACTGCCACCACTACCACCACCGTCACCACTACCACCACCATCACCACTACCACCACCATCACCATCACCACTGCCACCACTACCACCACCGTCACCATCACCACTCCCACCACTACCACCACCGTCACCACTACCATCACCATCACCACTGCCACCACTACCACCACCGTCACCACTACCACCACCATCACCACTGCCACCACTACCACCACCGTCACCACTGCCACCACTACCACCACCATCACCACTGCCACCACCATCACCATCACCACTGCCACCACTACCACCACCGTCACCACTGTCACCACTACCACCACCATCACCACTGCCACCACTACCACCACCATCACCACCACCATCACCACTGTCACCACTACCACCACCATCACCACTGTCACCACTACCACCACCATCACCACTGTCACCACTACCACCACCATCACCACTGCCACCACTACCACCACCATCACCACTGCCACCACTACCACCACCATCACCACCACCATCACCACTGTCACCACTACCACCACCATCACCACTGTCACCACTGCCACCACTACCACCACTGTCACCACTGTCACCACCGTCACCACTGCCACCACTACCACCACCGTCACCACTGTCAACACTACCACCACCGTCACCACTGTCACCACTACCACCACCGTCACCACTGCCACCACTACCACCACTGTCACCACTGTAACCACTACCACCACCATCACCACTACCACCACCGTCACCACTGCCACCACTACCACCACTACCACCACTGTCACCACTGTAACCACTACCACCACCATCACCACTACCACCACCATCACCACTGCCACCACTACCACCACCGTCACCACTGCCACCACTACCACCACCATCACCACTGCCACCACTACCACCACCATCACCACTGCCACCACTACCACCACCATCACCACTACCAGCACCACTGTCACCAGGAGTGTCGCCACCACCATGACCACCACTACCACTAGTCCACCAGCACCACTGCCACCATACCACCTGTGGTGTAATAACAGTGGGCATCAAACACTACAACAATTGCGAGCATGACTACCACCATGTCCACCATGCCACAATGACCAACACCACTACAACCATGACCCCACCACCATGACTACCATGACCACCACCACTGCAACGCCATCACCATGACCATCATGACCCCACCATCCCACAGTGACGCAAGTCATTTGGAATGAAGGTGGTTTCAGAGGCTATTCCCAAAAAATCAAGATGTGCATTTCATTTTTCATGAAAATATGTTAAATAACGGGTGATTCAAAAGACTCCAAACTGGCTGTGCTGTGTTTTGCCTGCACACGTTCTTGGTGCTCGCTGCCGACTGCCGCTGTCATAGAACAATGTGGATGAAACCATACAACATTTTTAAAATTACTTTTAAAGGTTTTACTTACCAATGTTATTAAAGTAGATGCTGAAACTGGCCACTGTCATCCATAGATTTTTGGCATCTCTTTAGGAAACTATCCATTACTCGTCGTAGTTCACGTTGAGAAATGCTGGCAATTTCCTGGTGGATATTTCCTTTTAATTCTTCCAGGGTTTGTCTTATACACATTATGTTTGAAGTTACCCCAGAGATAGAAATCACAGGGGTTTAGATCAGGGGATCGAGGGAGCCACAAATCTTTACTAATAATTCTTTCCAGAAACACACTTTCAACTGTTCTCATTGAAAGATTGGCTGTATGGGCTGTTGCAGAGTCTTGTTGAAAAAAGGCAAAATCGCACTCCCTGTTAGTTAATTCTCTAAAAAAAGGGCACAAAATTATATTCACATTTGTACAGGTGTCAAATTAATGTTGACTTGAAAAAAATTGCACCTATAACTTTTCTCCACTAATGGTACACTATACACCAATTTTTTCGTCATGAAGAGGTATTTCATAAACAGTGTTAGGTTTCTCAGAGCTCTAATAACATTATTTTGTGTACACACATATCCATGAAGGTGGAACCAAGCCTCATCCATGAAGAATATTAAATGTGGGTCAATTTCGCCATTGTATACACTATTGAGAGATCACCCATAAAAAATGCACCTAATTACAGGGTCACTTGGTTGAAGAGCATGTGCCACAGTTATTGTATATGGTTTTAACTTCAGCAATTTAGTGGTTCCTTTCACAGAGCCATAAGAAATGCCTGCCTGTTGTGAATGGTGTCTAAACGATTTTTGGGGGGAATTCTCCAAACAGTGACCGATGCCGTCTAATGTTTCTTTGATAAGAACCATATGTCATCTTTTAGGTTTCTAAGCCTGAATACTTCTTGTGGCTTGAAATTTATTGTAAAGTTCATGGATTGTTGTATGACCTGGAACTTTTACACCTGGAAATCTTTCTGCAAATCACACTTTCACTTGGCGAGCTGACTGAGTTTACTAATACAAATCATACATAAATACACACTGTGCAGTGGTAAACAAATGCTGAGCCATATTATACTTTGTGACTAAGTATAGGACAAAATAATAAGTCACTTGTAATAACTAAACATCAATTCACTGTCAGCTGTGCACTTTCAGAGCAGAGAAAAACAAGTCATACACATGACCTTGTGTACATCAGTTGCTGTTATTGTTTCCATTTGTGCAGTGGAAAAACACTGCACACTGGTTCAGATGTTTTTGAGTCTCTCTGTATATAGTAATTTAATAAATATCTTTAGAGCCATTTTTGAGAAAATTAACTTTTTGAAACATTTTTGCACGTAAAGGATAGTTTGGTGTATGGGGATTTTCTTGAACATCTTCGTATTGTATTGTTAGAAGATGCAAAACTTAAATAATTTTGGTAATTAACTAACTTTTCAGTGTTTTAGCTGCACCCTATATGCACACGCTTATGCCTCTTTTTTAAAATGCTTCTTATTTTGGATATCCAGTAAAATATTGGCATCAAATTTTTTATGGGAATGCAATACCTTCTCTGCTTAATATGTGGTAGAGAGAATAAAAGTAAATGAAGCACTATAAAAGAAAGTATAAAATAATACAGGTGGTACAGTTAAAAGTAGCCCACCTCCCCTCTGAATGCAAATGCAATTATTATTTATTTATGCCAACAAACTTGCAAATGCAAATTATTATTTATTTATGCCAACAAACTTACTGTTGGTGTTTTTAAACACACAAGCTGTGTGTGGGCAAAGTTTGAGAGGTAGAACTGGAACTTAAAAATTCAATGCCACAACTGGAATTTGAACCTCAGACCTTCCGCTTACCGGGCGGCTGCTCTACCACTGAGCTATTGTGACAAACTGCCAGAATGGCATTAAATTCTCAAACCAGTTCGTATTTCTCCTGGTAAACCACAAAGGCAGTCTCACATCAGAGACAAATTACCCCAATGGTGACTTAGAATATTTCGGCTTCTGAAATTCATGCTCAACAATGCTAGAACAACGCTCTTATTGAATAGAGTAAACAGCTACAACAATGGGCAGCTTTATGCAATTATTGATTCTTTGCATTCTTCTGTCAGCATTTCATTTATTTCATCAGTGGAGGTAGGTGTTGTTCTTGTGTTCTACAAAATAACATTCTTGATAGAAGAAAGAATTGAAATTGTGGAAACATATGTAAAAACAGGTTCAGTTAAGGAAATTCACAAAATTTTCAGGGTGAAGTATCCAGATAGAGGACTACCAGCAGAGAGAACAACACAGAGTCTGTATAAAAAAATTGGTGCATCTATTTATTTGTGCAAAATATAAAGCAACCTTCAGTTTGCACACCAGAGATTATTGCAGACATTTGCTGAAGAATTATTCAGAGCTCAAAGAAGTCTACATGTAAATTGGCCCGAGAGACGCATGTAAGTAGCAGGAGTTGCCAGCAGATATTGAAGCCACAGTATGTGATGGTTGTGCAGCAATTGCGGGAGGACGACAGACAAACGTGTAGACTACTGCATGTGGCTTTTGAACAACTTCAACGATGGCTTGTTGAATCCGTTCCATTACGTCATGAATGAGTGATAAAGGATGGTTTCATCTTTCCAGTCGCGTGAGGTACTGGGCAACGGAAAATCCTAACATTGTGTGTCAGCAAGCACTCCATGATGAAAAAATGGACATTTACATAGTGTGGTATGACAGGAACGCACATAATTGGCCAATATTTTTTTAAACTATCCTTGACATATATAGAAATTTTTGATACATTTTGTGCTCAATTCACTGAATATAAAAGACAATACTGCTTCTTCCAGCAAGTTGGGGCAACATGTCACATACCTGAGGAATCTCTGGACTGTGTCCATGATGTCTTCTCTGAGGAATGAACTGTCAGCAAACATATGTAGCCACCATGTTCAGCAGATCTAACAACATGCCAGTTTTTCCTGCATGAACATGAAAAACAAGGTCTATGAAACAAACCCACACACAATATAGGAACTGAAAGTTAACATCAGTCGTGAAGTTGCTGCCGTTGATATCCAAATTTCACACCAGGTGTAACTGAATAAATATGCTTAAATGTGCACAGCTGCATATTGATGTTGCAGGGGGTCACTTTCGACATCATCTGTAAATGTATTTCCACCGTATTTTTCATTGTAAATAAATGGTAAGCCCATTTCAGCTCTTCATTTCTGTAATTTCATTGTATTTCCTTTATATTTATACAGGCTAGTTTTATTTGCATCATCCTGTACAATGACATTATCTTGTAACAGGGTTGGGGTTGCCACTTGTAACAGAGTACGTTGGATGCCACTTTTGTGACGGTTTCTTTTCTGTCACATGAAATGCCTTGCTAGCTCATCCGGTGCAGTAGCTGCCTCTCCGCTGTGCGCTGCTGCGTTGATCTTGTTTAGGATTAGGTAGGCATGAGTAGGATATTTCTCAGGTGCGAGGTTAGATGACAAATACAGCACAGACATTTTCTGATTTTATTCTCCACCACGTCATTGCCTCGAAGTGCCGACCTGAGTGAGTTTCTGGTATTTCGTTGTACGATTGCTATTTACTTCACCTTACGCTAATCACTGTCGCCTTTCACACATCGACGTTTTTGGCACGAAACTATACATATTTGCGATACAGGTTCACCCTCGTAGCGACATCGCAACAAACAGACAGTCAGTCCCGTTCTCTTCCAATTTTTCCTATTTATGTATCTCACCCCCGCACTTTCTCTCTAGTCCCGTTATGGGGGAGGGGTGTATTTTCCCCAGCTGTGTCCTTGGACTTTAGGCAAATGTCTCTCGGCGCGAGATGACAAAAGATGTTTGTCCTCTGGCCTTCAGAAATGTGCTCAGGTCAACATACTTTCAAGAGGCAGCTTCTTTACACAATTTATAATACAAAATTAAACTTATACCTAAAAGTCTTATATTTACATTCTGATTCTAAAATTACAAATATATATACATAGAAGTTCCCGTCTCAATCTAATGCTGGGATTTGGCAATGAAGCCATTAGCAATTGTCTTTCCAATAACTCTTTGTATTTGATCCACTAAGTAGTGCTTTATAGGTTTAATTATACATTTTACATATGCCAAAAACGCTCATGGAATTTATGCTCAAATAAAAAGGTTCTTTCTTCAGTGGTTAAGATATTAACTTCACAAGTACTGACAACCATATGAGTTTAAGTACAGTTTCACTACACAACATACAACCACTCAGTTCTCAAAGTACTGTTTCAGGCGGGATTAGGACAACATTACCTTCTCAAAAATCAGTGCCCCTCTCCATATCTCTATTACCAACTTAACTACTCCCATATGTTCTGGGCTTGCTGCAAAGACTCACTTGAAACACCTATTTCTTTGCTCTTGAAAAATGATGCAAACGAATTGTAAGCTAGTTAAACTAGATAAATCATATCAAATCAGATCTGCAGAAGTGTTCTTAATATTGTCTGCTATATGCTGTTAATACTGTTAATATCTTCGCCGCAACTTATCAGCATGATGCCGAAAGAAGATTAAATAACTGTTTCTCTTTTCTCAGGATGGACAAAATGCTGCATCTCTTAATGTGGCAGAGCAGTATGTCCATGCATTCCAGAGCTTGGCACAAAAGAGCAACACCCTTATTTTACCCAACAATGCTGGTGATATCACTAGTGCAGTAACACAGGTAAATGTTTTGTTATAATATTTATGATTGGAGGAATACAATTACAATTTATTAAGTCATTAAGTAAATACACAATTTACAATAGACTTCGTCACTTACGGCTAAAAATTTCAGAATCATATATTATTCTTGTCCAGCTCTTCAAATTCATGCATATCATATACAGGATTTTCTACTAGCCATGTATAAACTCTATTCTTAAATGCTTGAAGACTTAGGTTACATATTCTGTTCGGCAGTGCATTAAAAAGCTTTATACCTATCAGTTTATGACATTTACTCGTCTTGCTTAGTCTATGATATGGCATATCCAATTTGTTTATGTTTCTTGTATTGTAATTATGTATTTCTTTCCGTACACTGTGATTAAGCATATTTTCTTTTACATATATTAGTACATCATATATATATAAATTTATAATCGTAGGAATCTTTTGTTTTACAAAGAGTATTTTACAATGATCCATTGCTTTAGCATCACATAGAATTCTAACTACCTTTTTTTGAATCCTTAGTACTTCTAATACACGTGAATTGCTGCCCCATAAAATTAACCCATACCTGAATATACTCTGAAAGAAAGAAAAATAAGCTGCCCTTAGGAAATCCCTTGATACAGCTTTTTTTAAATTCGCTATTAAAAATACTACTTGGGATAATTTGCTGCATACAACATCTATATGCGCATTCCATGACAATTGATTATCTAAGATTATACCCAGTAATTTGACTTCAGTTGTGGTCTCATTATGAACTCTAGGAGTCTTTAGTGTAAAGAGTATGTTTTGAGATTTTGCTTCGTTCATATAAAAACCGTTATTTTTAAACCAACATTGTGCTTGCTCCATTGTGTTATGTGCTAACTGTGATAATATATTAAGTTCTTTATGAACGTTTAAGAATGAAGTATCATCTGCATATACAACAGTATAAGCTGAGGAACATTCCGATACATCATTAATCATCAACAAGAATAATAAAGGCCCCAGGACCGAGCCTTGCGGCACACCTATTTCTACTTTGGCTATCTTAGATTGTTTCCCATTAACTGATACTACCTGATAGCGATTCTCAAGATAGGATTCTCAAGATAGGATAGGTACTTTGATTAAACAAAAAATAAAACTTTTGTAGAAGGAGTCCAATTTTATTTCAACACTTATTCTGATTTTTTTGGACATCCTGAAGTTCACATTTTAATTTTACCAGGATTTGGAATAATTTCACGTGTTATTTCCCAAAAAAGAGGGAAAATGGAAGCATTAGTATTGACATTAATTGACTTCTCTAGAATATAATGCTCTTAGAACTGCAAAAATGTAAGATTGAATAATAGCTACTACAGATTCAACCTAAGACACTTTAAGTTTCACTTAATTTTTTATCCAGATGGCTTCAAAGACCATCGTCTTCATTATCAACAGAATTCCACCCAAGAATGCACAACAAGTTTCAGGAACTGTTCCAAAAGCATAACATTAAGCTAGCCCCTTAAAACGAACTCAGCCTGAGAAACCTGCTAAACCATCCATTAACCTCTTCAGCGATATGGATGTGAAATCACGTCCATTTAAAATGACGGATGAGCGATATGGGCGTCCTGTGCGTTTGTGCATTTAACCCTTATTTATCCCTTGTCTAACTCAACTTATTTTAATTTTCCCTTTATGAAACATTTAAGTAAAGTCTGTATACTTTACTGGCTTATCTTTATATGTTCCTTGTGTAGTGATATGCCTCAAAACAGGGATAAACACACAAGAGTGTATCTCCACATTCGCGAATTCCCATCTTGCGGCACACAAAACACTTTCGAGATGGGCGGGACTTCTTTGCTGTTGGTGGTATCCTTTTAGGATAATGTTTTCCTTGAAGTCTGAGGGGTGCAGGGGTTCTGGATTTTCTACCCCTAATGTGGTATTGTTCAATTAGGCTGCGAGCTATTGATAGTTAGAAGTTCAGGTAGGTCATTGTCTTGTGTGTGTTTAGAGCTCTCCTAATTACCAAACAATTGTATATGGTTATATCCAGTTGGTGCAAAAATACCTTTTTATACCACTTCTCACTTCAGCTACAAGCAGGAAAGTATATGTATGTATTTCAACAAAGAAAGAAACAGAGTCTACTAAGTTACGAAATACACGCAAGCAAAAGTTGCAAACATGTATTCTGATGACTCAGAAACCACGCATACACTAGTGCTATATGTCACATTAAGCCTTGTTTTGCTGATGCATAAGCCACATGGGTCGACTACTGTTTCTTTCAGAGAACTTAGATGCGTTCGACAGAGCAAAGTTGATTTTTCACCACAGTGAAACAAAATGATGACGTACATGTATACTGCATATAACGAGTTTTATACCAGTTTTTGTTTCATTAAAATAACTTAATATTTACACAAAATACAGCTCTGTATATATGAAGCACTTTCAGCACATTTAACAATTTAAATGCTAGCAGTTCTCGACTTGCAGACGTTTTAAATGGCCATTGCTCAAGAGGTTAAAAAGTACAATACCAGCCACTTCAAAATCCATTATGTATGAAATAAAATGTGAAGATTACTCAAAAATATACATTGACCAAACTAAAAGGAACCTGGAAACAAGACTGAAGGAACACATCAGAAACATAAAACTTAAAACAAACTGACATCATCAATAGCCCATCATTTCTAATCAACTCACCATAAAACAGGATATCAAATTATTAAAACACGTAAACACTACAGCTGAACTGATAATTTGGGAAAAAATATACATAATTACTTAATTACTTCACCTACTGTGCTTTTCAAATGAGAAAGAGTTTGACCTTGAGCATCTCCAGGCTGGTAACTAATTTGAGTCCTGCTGTGTTGTCATATTGCTTTCCCCTTAAGTGGGGCTTGACACGCGCCAAGAAATATGAAGAGTGGGGGTAATGAGCCTGCAATGCTGTGCATGTAAACGTATCTCATTGGGTGCAGATCAGAACTCTTCCCATTTGAAAAGCAGAGTAGCCATGAATTTTGGAATACCACAAGCAGCCGACATCCTGAAATTTACATCCAGCAACCCAGATAGCAGCACAATCACAACAGATTCTTCCTCTTCAAACGCCAGTTGAGAAACTATTGATATTGAAGACGAACATGTCCAGATAAAAATAAGTGAAACTAAAAGTGTCTATAGGTCGACTCAAGCACTTCTACAAAATCATTGGGAAAGTTTCACCGTTATATAACTTATATATATGTAAGTGGAATAAGAGGTTAAGGAAGATAAGTAAATATGACGAAAATGAAGATGTATTTTAGATAAGATGTAAATGGGAACCCATTAGCTCGACAACCTCAGTGTTTAAGCCTAATGGGCCCAAGGGCAATCAGCAGTATGTAAATGTATATAATTTATAAAGGAAATGGAAATAAATAAATAAAGTGGAATAAGTAAAACTTTATCAGGGGCCATAAGAAAAATAATGTATGAATGTGAAAAACATAAGCTTACACCATTGTGTCTTCTGTTGCAATTATTGCATGCATTGTAATGAGATATTATGATGCATCAGGAAGTATTTGACTGTTTCTAAGGAAGTTGTGGCATCGTTAAAACCGACACATATACTTCAACACTATCATTTTCATCTTCTTTGGCTGCATCAATGAATGTCTCACAATCTCAGTTATAATAGATACAGTATAATCTGACTTGTGGGCCATGGTCTACTGGACTCCTCCTTCTTCCCAGACGTTTCGTCTGTGACTGCGGCAGACATCTTCAGTGGTGGCGAGGTCAAAGTTATCTGGTGGAGATTTCAACAGCAACTGTGCTGGTTGCTCTGTGAGCAGTGGCTGGAGGGGAGGTCTGTTGTGATTGGTCCAGGTGGACAGTGCCTGGACTTGTGTTGGCAGTGTGCTGCGGTCTGCTGGTGTCTGATTGGCTTGGGTGGAGTTCTTGATTTTGACTTCTGTCAGTGCTGCTTGTCATATTCTGTTTAGTTTAAGGCCTTCCTCTTTGCGATTGATGTAATTTTTATGTTTCTGTATTTCACCTCAGTTACAGTCATAGCTTCAGTTGTTTTTCATTTTCATCAACTTCCATGTAATGTTCAAATGATACTCAATTTTCTATTTTGCTCCAATGCTCACCATGGGGGAATCATCATCATCATCATCATCATCATCATCATCATCATCATCATCATCAAAGCCTTGATTGTCTTATAATCCTGCTTTGCAGTAGCAATTGCAGATTTTTGTGTGAATACTCTATACTTTTACATTTGGCATGCAGCTGCAGTGTAATGCATTGACAATCGTAAGAAAATAAAGGCTGTCAATTTTCTGACTTCACTTAAGAATGGTGAATTATTACATATTACAGGAGTCAATTGTATATTTATTTCATCCATAGAAACACACACATGTGTACAAATACTTATACTTATACTTTTTACAAGTGGTAAGTTGATATTTGTTGTTAGTTGTTATACAAGGAGCAGTTACATTTCAAGCTATCACATAGCATTCTGCTTTTTAAAAATCTGATGTGTTGCACTCACAGGAGTTTCTTACTCTTGTACCAACCATTCTTACAAACTCTTATTCCTCCGTCTTCTTCATCTTAATCGAGATAAACATTCACAGAAATTATCTTATTGCTTGTTTCCTTGCAAGAGGAATATGGCAATGCAGAAGGCTTTGAAATTCTGTTCTCTTCGCACGACCAAGAGATAAAAAAGTGAATAACAACCTTCCATTTGATAAAAGTTCAAGTATTGTAAAACTCACACAAATAACAAGGAATATCTCTGAAATGGTCCACTCCACAAAAATACATTTGGACACAACCTGTGTGTTTTAACGAGATCAACATTTTTGTGTAGTAAGAGTTGGTCTATTCTCTTACGGTTTACCAGTTATGTAAAAGTCATCAAGAGTACACAGGATTACATAGGCTATAGGCAGAAACTTCAAAATATACATTTCATTTGTTATTAAAATATCTTAAACATTTGGTATTTTAATCAAAATCGGAGCCATTTTTGAGAAAGTCAAAATTTTTTAAAAATTTTCCATGTAAAGGACAGTTTGGGGTGGAGTAATTTTCTCCAAAACCTTTGTGTTGCATCCTTGAAAAATATTAAACTTAACTACAAACTTTGGTTTTAACTGACCTTTCGTTTTTGAGTTATGCTGTTCACAGACAGACACACACCCCACCCACACCCCCACACCCAGCCCCACATCCCACGCACCCCTATACCCCCACCACACCCAACCCACACCCCCCACACCACACACCTTTTTTATAAGTGCGTTTTTGGATTCAGGGGGCATTAAAACATATCTCCAGTGAAACCTCGACATCAAATTTTTGGGTCAAATCAATACTTCCCCTACTTACTATACGTAGTAGAGAAAATAAAAAACTGACTATAGTTCTAACCTACTGTGTTCTGATACAATGAAACGTGTATCAAAAGTTTATCTTAGTTAACAAGAAGTAGGTAGAAGAATAAGCTTTTGTAAGAATAATTTATAGAAGAGGAATGTAACACATCAGACTTCTTATAAATAGAGAATTGAGGTGCTTAGAATAGCAAGGGCATATGCGCCAAAATATGAATTTTCTGTTTTTCTTGCAACATATAGTATGAATGAATATTAAAAATAGAAGCATTATTGACAGTGAAGTATTCATCATGTTTGAGGTTATTTTGAGTCACTTATTTACACTCACCTTCACTACTAAACTGCTTTTTTAAAGCGGTTTTAAAGCGGAAACGTTTTCAGGACCATTCGATCCCATCATCAGCCGTTGGGTGACTGACGTTATCCTCTTGTTCATTTTCTCTGTTGTCTCTATTCTGCTGCCATCTGGTGTTAGGGGTGCAGAGCTTTAACACTTCATTCAATGCTGGTATTTCGAAATTAATAACTTTATTACTGTTTTTGATGATGTATATTTTTTCCCAAATATTCAGTTCTATTGGTGAATTAATAGATTTTAACAGTTTTATATTAAGGCCGATGTTGTGGTTTTCAGTCCAAAAATGATGTGCCACAGCAGACTTTTCAATTTGTTTTAATTTTATGTTTCTTTGGTGTTCCTTAAGTCTTATATCCAAATTTCTCTTTGTTTTCCCTATGTAGCTTTTGTCACAACTATTACAGTTGATCTGGTAAATCCCCGATTTTTTATTGTATGGGATGGTATTGTTTAGTGGCTTATTAAGCAGGTTTTTTAAACTGTATTGGTTTTGCGGTGCTAGTTTTATGTTTAGTTTCTTGAAGATTTTTTCAAATTTTCTGAAGGCCCAGGGATGGTGCGTGAATTTCTTAAATTTCCAGTTGTTTGTGAGTGGTGTTAATGTAGTGGTTTGTGAAATTATCTTGAGCTTTTCTGCATTTTTTGACATGTTCCTAACGGTGGCTGGGTTGAATCCATTTAATATTGCAATTTCTTCTATGTGTTGTTGTTCTTTCCGAAATTCCTCTTTACTTAACGGGACATTATATAAACGATGTATCAAGCTTCGAAATGCTGCCAGTTGGTGTGAAATTGGGTTGCAATTGTTTTTCTTGATGTAATAGGAACACCAAAGAAACATAAAATTAAAAAAACAATTACATCAAGAAAAACAATTGCAACCCAATTTCACACCAACTGGCAGCATTTTGAAACTTGATACATCATTTATATAATGTCCCGTTAAGTAAAGAGGAATTTCGGAAAGAACAACAACACATAGAAGAAATTGCAATATTAAATGGATTCAACCCAGCCACCGTTAGGAACATGTCAAAAAATGCAGAAAAGCTCAAAATAATTTCACAAACCACTACATTAACACCACTCACAAACAACTGGAAATTTAAGAAATTCACGCACCATCCCTGGGCCTTCAGAAAATTTGAAAAAATCTTCAAGAAACTAAACATAAAACTAGCACCGCAAAACCAATACAGTTTAAAAAACCTGCTTAATAAGCCACTAAACAATACCATCCCATACAATAAAAAATCGGGGATTTACCAGATCAACTGTAATAGTTGTGACAAAAGCTACATAGGGAAAACAAAGAGAAATTTGGATATAAGACTTAAGGAACACCAAAGAAACATAAAATTAAAACAAATTGAAAAGTCTGCTGTGGCACATCATTTTTGGACTGAAAACCACAACATCGGCCTTAATATAAAACTGTTAAAATCTATTAATTCACCAATAGAACTGAATATTTGGGAAAAAATATACATCATCAAAAACAGTAATAAAGTTATTAATTTCGAAATACCAGCATTGAATGAAGTGTTAAAGCTCTGCACCCCTAACACCAGATGGCAGCAGAATAGAGACAACAGAGAAAATGAACAAGAGGATAACGTCAGTCACCCAACGGCTGATGATGGGATCGAATGGTCCTGAAAACGTTTCCGCTTTAAAACCGCTTTAAAAAAGCAGTTTAGTAGTGAAGGTGAGTGTAAATAAGTGACTCAAAATAACCTCAAACATATAGTATGAAGCCTACTCTTTATATGTTGGTTAAGTGTGAATGATTGATACGCCCTGGATATGAACGAATTCTCCATTTGAATACAGCATGGTGTTAGACCTTCCGTGCTTCAGCCGAATCTTGAGAATAGCAAAGCCGTATGAGCCAACCTGCCGGCCGCTACGCTGTGACAGTCGCTCTTGAAGAGAATATAGCAATAAATCACTTAAGAGAGGGTACTGATTATTTTCAGGCTTTTACCCCTCAAAAATGGTTGTTCCTTAACCTTTAAAACATTTTTGTGGTTTTGTAAATAGTTTTTGCCTAGATGTACTCCTTCCTGTACTGTTGCTCTTAAAGAAACCTGTGTTTAGTGGCTTGCAGCTCTCGGTTTAACTTCTGTTTAGCATTATGTTTCAAGAGTTGTTGGGTTGTTTACTAACAATACCATTGAACAAACCTTTAGTGCATTTAGGGTAGTGATTTACTTTTATTAAGCACTATGAGTGACACAGACAGTGAGTCTATTTCTCGTTACGTAAGTCGTTCCAGAAATGGCACATGCAGAAAAACTAACGGAAAATGCATATGGCTAAAAAGAAGAGAAATACAGGTGAAGAACACGTAAGTTAAAAAAACCAAACATGTAGTAAAGGCACACACCAGAGGTACAAGAAGAGACAGCAGCGGATGACGATACTTTACATTACTAACATACTCTGGTTCCTCACGGCATAGCACAGCGGTTAAACATCTTCGGTGATCTAGCCATACTTTTTGTTAACTTACTTCTTTATATTCACTTTAAAAATATTGTTTGTTAGCATTAGAACAAATATTTACCAATAATAGTTAAAGCATTGCTTGCAAAATGCTAACTTTAGACGTAAACGTTTTGGTTATAACACGCATGAAAGCATACGTTATCTAAATTATATTGTTAATGAAATTAACCTTCTGAAATCTTAAATATATGCCAAATAATATTTTACATTCCTAGTTAACAGTATTAATGCATTAGATTCACATCTGAGCAATTTTTAATCTCTCTATACATGATTTTAATATTTACTGCATAGTAAAACTTGAATCACATTTTTCTCAAAACTACCTTTTGGCGCATACACTCTTGCTATTCTAAGAGCCTCAATTAGGAGTATATTTTGTCAGAAACTGGATTAACCTTGGTTTTTTCTCCACAGGCTATGTCCATATACAATCATCTTACAAAGCCTCCTCTGGAAGAATTATCTTTGAAACCAGTGGAAACTCTCAGCAATAAAGTTGGAATTCAGACCCCACCACCAACGCAGAGTCCGCAAGCACAGATTGAGTTGACACCAAAGTGAAATGAAATGTGAATTGGTGTTGTTACTTAAAAAGAAAAGAAGAGAAAAGTGAATGAATGTCCAGAGATGTTATAGAGTGAAAATGAATTTTATAAGCAGGAAAGCTTTGATTGTTCATGCTGTATTATATGTGATGATAAATGAACATCCACTTTTTTTCCCAGTGGTACACTTTATTGTACGTTAATGAAATAAACATCTCCTAACTGGGTCCCTTTTGCATCCATTTCTCACTGTGCGGAATGAAACACTATAGTGCTTATAGTGCATAATAGTGAAAATAATATACAGCGTTTCTGTTGGAGTCTGCACATGTGCAAATGTTTGACTTGGCAAATGTTTAATTGCATTAGCCATTTTCCCTTTTACCCCGCATGTTTACACTAATGCATTCTGGTCCTCCTTTATTGACCAATAAAAGGATTGGCATATTCAAGTTATTTGTACTTATTTTGCAGTATAAATACTATTTCAGTGCATAATCTTCACAGTTTTTATGCTTTCTTCATAAAGTAAAAATACATGGTGCTACCATTATGCATAGAATAAATTATTTAAGAATTGGTTAACTTTCAATAACTAGTGTAAAGTAACAGGATTAAGAACAAGTCTGAACATATTGAAGCACAGCCACATTATGCTGATTTTAGTTGAAAAGAAATGATGCTGACACCGCAATACGAGTACTACTCCAGTTAATAAAAGAAAATGTGACTTTGGATTTATGAATTAAGACTCATCTATTATTCACAAAAGCATTTACAATATTTGCGACAGCTCACTGGGACATCTGCCCTTTAACTCTTTAATTCCCTAACTAAATATCTGCCCCTTTCAACTAATTCCTACCCGCAGGATCTTCCAGGATAGAGCAAGATCACATAAACCTACACATCTGTAAGGAAACAATTTATTTAAAATAATCTAAATTATATAGCCTCTCCTACCCAATTCTCATCCTCATCCTGCCCGTGGTGCACCCTGCTTTTAACAGATGAGGCTCTGGGGACCGAATCACAGCGGTATAACTGTTTCATCTAAAATGGAGGAAATGTCATTTACATATGTGCTGGCCTATCACAGCACAACAGCGTCCCTCAAAATTGCTTTATTTGCGATGTAGTCATTTGGACTTCAGGCTCTCCAAAAAAACCTGAATTAATTAAAGACAGAATAGAAACAGCCCTAAACAAAGTACATGAATGGAGCTCCAAAAACCTCATGACTATCAATGTGGAAAAAACAAATTATGAATTATTTACACTAAAATACAAACCAGTTAATATTAACATAAATTATAATAGTAAACCACTCAAAGCAGTTGATGATGCCAAATACTTAGGCATCACTTTCGACAGAAAGCTAAGTTGGAAAAAACATATAACAAACATCTCAGAAAAGGTTGAAAAGAAACTGCAAATCCTGAAAAGGTTAGCTGGTGCTAAATGGGGCTGCTCAAGGAGAGTCATTAACACAACATACAAAATGTATGTTAAACCAAACCTCTTGTACTGTTCTGAAGCTTTAATAACAGCAGCAAATGCTAACATCAATAAACTTGAACAAATACAAAATCAGGCTCTTCGCCTAATCACTGGAGCAGTTAAATCCACACCTATTGATGCCATGCTTGCCTTAACACGGACCCCATCAATAACAACAAAAATAGAAGAACAAGCATTGCTCCAACACGAGAAAATGTTACGACTGCCAAACTCTAAATGGACAGAAGAGAACTTCCCCCCTTCAATCCTTAAAACTCATAGTAGTTTCCTAGAAAAGGTAACACAGATTAAATCCAAATTGAACATTCCTAACACCAGAGAAAATCTACTTATAAGAGAAAATCCATTGAAATTATTGCAACCTACCTTCAGTTTGGAATTAATAGAGGAAATAAGTAAATCAGACACACCAAAAGAAATACAAAAACTTCTAGCTCTGGAAACAATCAATACTAGGTATCCCACAGAAGAATGGCTGCACATATATACTGATGGATCCTCCAAGGAAATCCTTACTGGAGCTGGAGTTACGTGTTCACATTTTTCCTTTTATCATTCTGTTGGCAGAGACACAACAAATTATGATGGAGAAATAGAGGCTATACACATTGCTCTCCGACAATTATTAAATCTTCCCTTAAATAAATTTAACAAGGCAGTCATTCTTTCAGATTCTAAAGCTGCAATTCAGGGAATATGTTCAAATACTACAAAGAAGTCAACAAAAATTAGAGAATGCTACAAAATGTTAACACAACTCCAAAAAGTTAATAAGACTGTTCATCTCCAATGGATTCCAGCACACTGTGGAGTCATGGGGAACGAAGCTGCAGACTCACTTGCAAAGAAAGGCACAACAATGAAACAAAAGTCTAAATTCAATTTCTCATATTCCTCAATAAAACACTTGATCGTTAAAAAATTTTGTCATTCATACCTACAAGAAATAGAAACAAATGCCAAAGATAAAAAATGGATTACACTACTTTCCAACCCAGATATAATCCCCCAGAGACCAAGGAACACAGCGGTTGCAGCCTTCCGACTATTGACAAATCACGACTGCTTAGCAAGTCATCTCTACAGAATAGGTATCTCAGCCTCACCAATATGTGTCCTGTATAACGATCCAGCAGAAATGAATGAAGACCACTTGAAGACCTGTGAAGCATTAAGATCAGAAGAAACTACAGTTCAAAAGTATTGGAGAGCACGAATGCTAATGGCTTCATTGCCAGATGCAAGGCACTAGAAAACAACAACAAATTATTTAAACAGTATATAATTAAGCCAAGGTGAGACTTATTAAGATATTGCATTAAGCACTTGTGAAGTTAACAGTCCGTTAAGCCTCAGAGAAATAATATGCACAATTTTAAAACATTACAACAACTATCTTCCTTTCATAGAAGTTTGAAGTTTCATTGAACTGCCACCAGAAGAAACACCAGAAGAAGCATCACCATCTGCACCATGAAACACCATGGAAACCCAGTTATTGTCCGGTTGATAATGGAGGAAAGTTAACCTTCGAAACGCGTCCCGGAAAAATATGTTGTAAGTGGTGTTCATTGTTATTAATTAACTCACCTTTTAAATTAAATTACAACAACTCTTTAAGAGGTAGAACTGGAACTTAAAAATTCAATGCCACAACTGGGATTTGAACCACAGTTCCAGTTCTACCTCTTAAACTTTGCCCACACACGGCTTGTGTGTTTAAAAACACCAACAGTAAGTTTGTTGGCATAAATAAATAATAATTACAACAACTCATTGCTTAAACAATTTCTCAACCTAAGATTTCTTGGTTCTCACAATTATTTACAGCCCTGTTAACGATTGCTTCACATAAATCCCACGTACAAGATTTAAAACTTGACCTTCACTTCTGTTAGCCTTCACAACCTTACTACAACCCCTGAATGTTCCTATACCTGACCGAAAATATTTAATGCGTAAACGCACTACACTCTCCTTTAATATTTATCTTGACATTGTTTGTTGATACAATTGGAGAATACGCCACTGGTTCCTTGACCTCCATTAAATAAAAACAGTTGTCTTCGAACTGCTAGATTGGCATGGTGAAGTTCCCTTGACTCACCCACATAACTACTAGTGAACTCAGTATCATGTTAACTCTTTCTTCTTGCTAATATAGACATCACTTGTTGAATGCCCTTTCTTAAGTAGTTACGACATACGACTTGACTGATTAACCAGCGTGCACATATATGTATAAAAACCTTACTGGGAACTCTAAACCAGCAAGGTCTGGCTAACCATTGCTCCGTCGTTGAAGACTAAGTTGTGTGCACAGAATGTGCAAAGGCCGAACTGCCTCAATACTCTCATCACGCAACCTGCTACTGCTTTCATCAGAGGGCATGACAGCAGCCATTACAAGATTAAGACATACCCCCTGGCTGCTCCCAAGCTGCCTTTGGTAATTTCTTTTATGTTAAATACGGTATTACTCTTAATACCGTTACATACTGTTGAATTGGATGTACTTTTTAACTAGAGTCAATATTTTTGGACTGCTGAACAAGTCCGTAATTTGACTAACTCCTCCTCTGCATTTTGATTACCATTCTGTTCCGCAAATGCAACTATTCTTAGTTTAAAATCTGCTGTATAATTGTTATTTATGTTATGCCAACCATCTTGCTGCAGATGTTTTTAAACAACAAGCTGTGTTTGGGCAATGTTTGAGAGGTAGAATTAGGATTGAAAAATTTGATGCCATTGCCAGGATTTGAACCATAAATCTTCTGCTTCAGGCGCAGCTGCTCTGAGCACTAAGCTACCATGGCCAACTTGCCAGTATGACACTAAATTCTACAACCAATTCGTATTTGCCCAGTAGACCACAAGGGAATCTCACATCAGAGATAAATACCCCAAGGGTGACTTACAATCGTAAGTAAATACATAAATGATAATTTTACTGCCATTGAGCCTTACAGCGATAGACTACATCAATAAATATAATTACAAATTTTTTGATATTAATCTAAGTGTACTCCTATGTACTAAACCTATTTACAATGAAGAGATTATTGCTTATGAACATTATACATTCTGGCTTACAGTACTTAAATAAATAAACATAAAGTTATACACACATCACTATACAGAATATTGATAAATCTATAGATATTTATTTTAACATCTTCCTGTTACAGTTACAGGCTGCCAAAAAGACAAAGAATACTAATTCAAAAGTAACAAAATAGCAAAACATAACGAATATAAAAGCTAAAAATTGAAATGATAAGGAAAGTGTAATCTCTTAAAACAATAAAAAAATAAAAAAAAAAAAGAAAGAATCATGGTCCACATACGTGATTTCTAAAAATAGCCATAGAGCCTTTGATCGTCAATATAGCGATATTGTATACTAAATCTCTGGATAGGCCAAAACTCTTGAAGAACTCTGCAAGTAGCCTCGGGATTGTACCTCTTGCTCCAACCATTAATCCTGTTACACTGATGGACTCCAGGTGGTATTTCGTTTTGTAATAGCGAATGGTTGGTTCGTAGATATGTTTTTTCTCCTGATTCACTTCATCTGGCTGATGTTCACTGTATTCAAATCTAATGGTTGGGTCGATGAAGTGTCCTTCTGGAGAATTTGGTTTGAAGGCAATTATGTTGATTATTTTGTTGCTGCCTTCATCAGAGAGACTGTGTACTTCTTCGAATACGGTGCATCTTTTCCCTCTCAGGTTGTCTGCAATTAGAGAATGCACAGCGTGATGATGCGAGTTGCATAGGAGTTCACCATGAGGGCAAGATCCAAGAACATGCACAAGCGTTTCAGTCTTTCTGTGACAGCGCCGACAGAGGTTATTGTCTTTGGATCTGCCAGGTACACTACGGACTGCTGTTACCTTTATGGCTTCTCTCCATTCACTGCAAGTGAAGCCTTTATGATTCCAAAGCCATCTGTTAGATGGAGTATACTGTTTGTATAAAAGTATTCCCTTCCTTTCGTGTTCCTTTTTAGTCCAGTTCTCATGTGATCTTTCTCGTAGTTGTTGTTGTAGTGTTTAACGCCCGCTTTTACTACTACGGCACCGCAGGCGGTGACACTGATGATACATGGAATGAAGATGGAGCACCGGTGGAATGAGATGGCGGGGGAAACCGGAGCACCCGGAGAAAACCCGCCCTGACGCCGCTTCGTCCACCACGAATACCACATGCGGGTCCCTGGGATTGAACCCGGGCCACCTAGGTGGTAGGCGAGCGCGCTAACCGCTCGGTCACGGCGCCGCCTCATAGTTGTTGGCATACTTTTTGTGTGTCTATATTTCCATACTTATTGATACTTTTATTTGAATTTGGAATGTTCAATGCAGCGAGACTGGATGAAATTTCTTGAGGGAGAGTCCTTGTTTTATTAAGAAAGGGAATATTTGCATTGGTTAATATCTTGCAGGTATTGATATGCTGTAAATAGATTTCCCATGCAGAACAAAATAGGCCTGATCCCTTGAATTTTGTGTCTGAATAGATCATATTGTTGGGAAGATCATTAGGCATTTGCAAAATTTCCTTAAGTGCTCCTTTTACCATTATGTCTGCATCATTTACAAATTTATGGGGTATCTTGGTTGGATGTATCATATGAAATGGATATACTAAACTGGGACATATTGATGTGTTAATTATTGTGAATTTCTGATCTGCCTGCAAGAGTGGTGATGAGGTAAGGAGTTCCAAATTTGTTTTCAGTTTATTTAAAGTGGAAGAGAGTCAAAATTAATCTTGTCACTGAAATTGACACCAGATATCAAATAAAATCGCCTTTCTGGAGGCATGGATTTTCATTTTCTGGTAAAATGTGAAAATTCTCTTCAGAGAGGTTCCCTTATGTGATATTCTATACAGAATATCAAGTTCAATATATATTCAATATATAAATATTTCATTTTGAAAATCAAATTACAAAACTTATCCTAAAAGTTCCAAATATAAAAACTGCTTAACTCTTATGTTTCTATTAATATCCCCCTACTGAATAACAAGGTCTAGCAACTAACCATTCAGAGACAGGCATTATGGATATTAATTTTCTCACTGTGTTTTAATATTGGTGAAAGTGGAGATTGATGGAAATTGTAGGAAAATGAATTATTTTTGTATTCCTATTACTATATTGATATCTTTTTAATGGTTAAGTTGAAATTATTAATATTTACAATGCTATGAATAGATTACCATGTAAAAAGTAAATGTATATTATTTTAAACTCTATGACTAGACTTTTTCACCTTACAATATTACAGTATTACAATATTACTATGAAAAATCAAAGAATAAAAGATGGGAACTACCAAACATTCAAACAGTGATTCCTGAGTATCCTCGAAAAACAGCAGTTGCAACCTTCAGGTTGATTACAGGACATGATTGTCTGGCAAAACATTTAAACAGGATTGGGATATATTCTTCACCACTCTGTCCTCTATGTGATCTGCAAGAGGAAATGGATCGAGACCACCTTCAAATATGCCCGGCCACTTCTAGTGCCCCATCCATCAGTGAAAAATATTGGAGAGCAAGAGGATTAATGACTTCATTGTCAGAAATCCAGCATTAGCTAACAACAACAACATATTACAGTATTACTGATAATTTATCAGTTTCTATTGATTTCCAAAGTGCATATGATTCTATATGCAGAACAAAACTGCTAAAGAAAGTAAAGCAAATAGGGATACAAGGTCCAATGTTTTCATGGCTATGTCATTTCCTAACACAACACTTTATTGCAACCAGATATGGAAGAAATATATCTAAATACAAACAAGTACACTGTGGCTTACCACAAGGCGCAGTGCTCAGCACAACACTTTTTAATATTATTTATTAACGATCTGCCACAACAAATACAAGAATCAGGTGTGAAGTGTGCACTATTTGCTGATGACTTAGTAATGTGGACTTCAAAACCAGAAAGCAAAAGTACAGAACTAAAAAAAACCATGCAACAATCCTTAACCAACTTACAAAGGTGGACCAAAGAAAATTTAATGACTGTTAATACAACAAAATCAAACTACCAAATCTTTTTACTAAGAAAAAAACCACTAAAAATAAAACTAAATTTTGAGGGTCAACAATTACCACAAACAAACGAAGCAAAGTATTTAGGAGTTACATTTGATACCAAACTTACATGGGCCAAACAAATAGAAAATGTAATACAAAGAGCAGAGAGGCGCCTTTCACTATTAAAACGTCTAACAGGAATGAAGTGGGGATGTTCCAGAGCAACTCTTAACACAACATACAATGTATATATAAAGCCATTATTTACTTACTGCAGCGAAGTTCTTGTAACAGCAAACACAAAAAAAAAAATTCAAATCTTTCAAAACCAAAGTCTGAGACTAATTACAGGTGCTATCAAAACCACACCAATAAGAGCTATGGAAATACTAACCAACCAATACCCCATTGAATATGAAATAGAAAAAGTGGCTCTTATTCAACACAAAAAGTTGATCAGACTCCCATTCAATACTTGACACAAAAGAAATTTTACACATACACTAAAGACTCAGGAGAGCTTTCTTTCCAAAATTCAAGACATCAAGAAGAATGTACACCTTCCTAATTCAAAGGAAAACTTCGTATCTAAAGTCAATCCGACACATACATTAGACATCACATATTATTTACACCTGACAGAAGAAGTTAAGAAAAGTGATACTCCAACTAGTGTTCTAAAATTATTGGCATTAGAGACAATCCATACTAGATTTCCAGAACACGAATGGCTCCATATTTATACTGATGGATCATTGATATCAGGCCAAGATGGAGCAGGTGCTGGAGTCACATGTCACCTCTTTTCCTATTGCAAGTCTTTGGGTTATGGAGTCTCGAACTTTGATGGAGAAATTGAAGCAATTCGGATGGCCCTACAAAATCTTTTGTACAGAATTTCACATTTTCATCAAGCAGTTATTCTCTCAGATTCCAGGGTAGCAATTATAGCAATTACTTCCAAGTTGTCACCAAAAAACCAAACAATTATAGAATGTTGGAAAATCCTTACCCATCTAACAGCACTTCAAAAACACCTAGTCTTCCAATGGATACCAGCTCACTGTGGACTGAGGGATAATGACAAAGCTGATTGTCTTGCAAGAAAGGGTACCAGCAGTGTACAGAAATCTATAGTTAATCTACCATTTTATGCAGCTAAAAGATGAGTCAACTCTGAATTCAAAAAAATTATTGCAAAATATTACTATGAAAAATCAAAGAATAAAAGATGGGAACTACCAAACATTCAAACAGTAATTCCTGAGTATCCTCGAAAAACAGCAGTTGCAACCTTCAGGTTGATTACAGGACATGATTGTCTGGCAAAACATTTAAACAGAATTGGGATATATTCTTCACCACTCTGTCCTCTATGTGATCTGCAAGAGGAAATGGATTGAGACCACCTTCAAATATGCCCAGCCACTTCTATTACCCCATCCATCAATGAAAAATATTGGAGAGCAAGAGGATTAATGACTTCATTGTCAGGAATCCAGCATTAGCTAACAACATATTACAGTATTAGTAATTACTAAGCATCTCTAAACTGAAGCATTGCACGTGTTTTAATATTTTGCTTTGACATTCCAAGACATCTGTTGGTCGAAATAAAATTAAATCTAGAAAAAAATCTTTCAGAATACGCATTAGAGACAGGTAACCATAGTGACTGCAGACAATTTTGAAAATTCAAGAAATCTTTGATTTTTATGTTTTAGAAGCATTAAGGCATCTACAACATCTACATTGCCACTTTGCAATTGGTTTTTCAAAATTTCTATAAGACTTGCATAATTAAAAAGACATCTTCACAATTACTTAAGAAAGATATCTGGGAAAGAGTTGCCTTTACTTTGTCAATATTGTTGTATGTCGAAAGAGCAAACCATGGGTCAAACAAATTTGAAATACAGGAAAGGAGTTTTCCTTCCTCATTTACCATGAATTTATTTATTTTTTTCAACAGCTCTCAGACCACATTCTTTGAATTTGGAAACTATCTCTCTACTCATTTTTTCAGGGAGAGAATCTAAAATGGAATTTTGATCAAAATGACTTTCTGTCATTAAACTGAATTTTGTTTTTGCCATTCCTACCCATCCAATAACTTGCAACTGGCTTTTCTTTAGATTGAAGTTCTAAAATGGGCTCAGTTATGAGTCCACAATTTTTAGCAGCTAATACTTCCTGAATTTTAACCTTAGACAGTTTTTCAGGATTTTGTCAAAAATACTGTGACCAGATTTGATGGCTTTTCAGTGCTTCTTAAAAACTGCTCTACAGAATCTAAATACTCATTTAAGTACAAAACAGATTAAAACTAGCTTGACCAGCAAGTCAAAACTGGGATTGGATACAATTCTGGTTTCAAATCAGGATATTGAATTTTCAGATCTTTAAGATATAGATTTTTAAGTTTTCTTGCAACAACTTCATTCAAATCTGGTAACCATTTTTCATAAAGTTCTATTAAATTAAATTTATGGGAGATAAATGTGAATGACAGTAAATGTTTGCCTATTATTACAGTTAAAACACTGTGCACACCTTTTCATGTAAGGTGTATGTAAATAAATGTAAATGTAAATAAATTTTCTGAATGGTAATTATTATTTATTTATGCCAACAAACTTACTGTTGGTGTTTTTAAACACACAAGCCTTGTGTGGGCAAAGTTTGAGAGGTAGAACTGGAACTTAAAAATTCAATGCCACAACTGGGATTTGAACCACAGACCTTCCGCTTACTGGTCGGACGCTCTAACCACTGAGCTATTGTGACAAACTGCCAGAATGGCATTAAATTCTCAAACCAGTTCGTATTTCTCCTGGTAAACCACAAAGGCAGTCTCACATCAGAGACAAATTACCCGAATGGTGACTTACTATTGTAAGTACTTTATATCCCAGGATTAAATAACCTTCAGAATGGTAATTATTATTTATTTATGCCAACAAACTTACTGTTGGTGTTTTTAAACACACAAGCCGTGTGTGGGCAAAGTTTGAGAGGTAGAACTGGAATTTAAAAATTCAATGCCACAACTGGGATTTGAACCACAGACCTTCCGCTTACCGGGCGGACGCTCTAACCACTGAGCTATTGTGACAAACTGCCAGAATGGCATTAAATTCTCAAACCAGTTCGTATTTCTCCTGGTAAACCACAAAGGCAGTCTCACATCAGAGACAAATTACCCGAATGGTGACTTACTATTGTAAGTACTTTATATCCCAGGATTAAATAACCTTCAGAATGGTAATTATTATTTATTTATGCCAACAAACTTACTGTTGGTGTTTTTAAACACACAAGCCGTGTGTGAGCAAAGTTTGAGAGGTAGAACTGGAACTTAAAAAATTCAATGCCACAACTGGGATTTGAACCACAGACCTTCCGCTTACCGGGCGGACGCTCTAACCACTGAGCTAATGTGACAAACTGCCAGAATGGCATTAAATTCTCAAACCAGTTCGTATTTCTCCTGGTAAACCACAAAGGCAGTCTCACATCAGAGACAAATAACCCCAATGGTGACTTACTATTGTAAGTACTTTATATCCCAGGATTAAATAACCTTCAGAATGGTAATTATTATTTATTTATGCCAACAAGAAGCCGTGTGTGGGCAAAGTTTGAGAGCTAGAACTGGAACTTAAAAATTCAATGCCACAACTGGGATTTGAACCACAGACCTTCCGCTTACCGGTCGGACGCTCTAACCACTGAGCTATTGTGACAAACTGCCAGAATGGCATTAAATTCTCAAACCAGTTCGTATTTCTCCTGGTAAACCACAAAGGCAGTCTCACATCAGAGACAAATTACCCGAATGGTGACTTATTATTGTAAGTACTTTATATCCCAGGATTAAATAACCTTCAGAATGGTAATTATTATTTATTTATGCCAACAAACTTACTGTTGGTGTTTTTAAACACACAAGCCGTGTGTGGGCAAACTTTGAGAGGTAGAACTGGAACTTAAAAATTCAATGCCACAACTGGGATTTGAACCACAGACCTTCCGCTTACCGGGCGGACGCTCTAACCACTGAGCTATTGTGACAAACTGCCAGAATGGCATTAAATTCTCAAACCAGTTCGTATTTCTCCTGGTAAACCACAAGGGCAGTCTCACATCAGAGACAAATTACCCGAATGGTGACTTACTATTGTAAGTACTTTATATCCCAGGATTAAATAACCTTCAGAATGGAAATTATTATTTATTTATGCCAGCAAACTTACTGTTGGTGTTTTTAAACACACAAGCCGTGTGTGGGCAAAGTTTGAGAGGTAGAACTGGAACTTAAAAATTCAATGCCACAACTGGGATTTGAACCACAGAACTTCCGCTTACCCGGCGGACGCTCTAACCACTGAGCTATTGTGACAAACTGCCAGAATGGCATTAAATTCTCAAAGCAGTTCGTATTTCTCCTGGTAAACCACAAAGGCAGTCTCACATCAGAGACAAATTACCCCAATGGTGACTTACTATTGTAAGTACTTTATATCCCAGGATTAAATAACCTTCAGAATGGTAATTATTATTTATTTATGCCAACAAGAAGTCGTGTGTGGGCAAAGTTTGAGAGCTAGAACTGGAACTTAAAAATTCAATGCCACAACTGGGATTTGAACCACAGACCTTCCGCTTACCGGTCGGACGCTCTAACCACTGAGCTATTGTGACAAACTGCCAGAATGGCATTAAATTCTCAAACCAGTTCGTATTTCTCCTGGTAAACCACAAAGGCAGTCTCACATCAGAGACAAATAACCCCAATGGTGACTTACTATTGTAAGTACTTTATATCCCAGGATTAAATAACCTTCAGAATGGTAATTATTATTTATTTATGCCAACAAGAAGCCGTGTGTGGGCAAAGTTTGAGAGCTAGAACTGGAACTTAAAAATTCAATGCCACAACTGGGATTTGAACCACAGACCTTCCGCTTACCGGTCGGACGCTCTAACCACTGAGCTATTGTGACAAACTGCCAGAATGGCATTAAATTCTCAAACCAGTTCGTATTTCTCCTGGTAAACCACAAAGGCAGTCTCACATCAGAGACAAATTACCCGAATGGTGACTTACTATTGTAAGTACTTTATATCCCAGGATTAAATAACCTTCAGAATGGTAATTATTATTTATTTATGCCAACAAACTTACTGTTGGTGTTTTTAAACACACAAGCCGTGTGTGGGCAAAGTTTGAGAGGTAGAACTGGAACTTAAAAATTCAATGCCACAACTGGGATTTGAACCACAGACCTTCCGCTTACCGGGCGGACGCTCTAACCACTGAGCTATTGTGACAAACTGCCAGAATGGCATTAAATTCTCAAACCAGTTCGTATTTCTCCTGGTAAACCACAAGGGCAGTCTCACATCAGAGACAAATTTCCCGAATGGTGACTTACTATTGTAAGTACTTTATATCCCAGGATTAAATAACCTTCAGAATGGAAATTATTATTTATTTATGCCAGCAAACTTACTGTTGGTGTTTTTAAACACACAAGCCGTGTGTGGGCAAAGTTTGAGAGGTAGAACTGGAACTTAAAAATTCAATGCCACAACTGGGATTTGAACCACAGAACTTCCGCTTACCCGGCGGACGCTCTAACCACTGAGCTATTGTGACAAACTGCCAGAATGGCATTAAATTCTCAAAGCAGTTCGTATTTCTCCTGGTAAACCACAAAGGCAGTCTCACATCAGAGACAAATTACCCCAATGGTGACTTACTATTGTAAGTACTTTATATCCCAGGATTAAATAACCTTCAGAATGGTAATTATTATTTATTTATGCCAACAAGAAGTCGTGTGTGGGCAAAGTTTGAGAGCTAGAACTGGAACTTAAAAATTCAATGCCACAACTGGGATTTGAACCACAGACCTTCCGCTTACCGGTCGGACGCTCTAACCACTGAGCTATTGTGACAAACTGCCAGAATGGCATTAAATTCTCAAACCAGTTCGTATTTCTCCTGGTAAACCACAAAGGCAGTCTCACATCAGAGACAAATTACCCCAATGGTGACTTACTATTGTAAGTACTTTATATCCCAGGATTAAATAACCTTCAGAATGGTAATTATTATTTATTTATGCCAACAAACTTACTGTTGGTGCTTTTAAACACACAAGCCGTGTGTGGGCAAAGTTTGAGAGGTAGAACTGGAACTTAAAAATTCAATGCCACAACTGGGATTTGAACCACAGACCTTCCGCTTACCGGGCGGACGCTCTAACCACTGAGCTATTGTGACAAACTGCCAGAATGGCATTAAATTCTCAAACCAGTTCGTATTTCTCCTGGTAAACCACAAAGGCAGTCTCACATCAGAGACAAATTACCCGAATGGTGACTTACTATTGTAAGTACTTTATATCCCAGGATTAAATAACCTTCAGAATGGAAATTATTATTTATTTATGCCAACAAACTTACTGTTGGTGTTTTTAAACACACAAGCCGTGTGTGGGCAAAGTTTGAGAGGTAGAACTGGAACTTAAAAATTCAATGCCACAACTGGGATTTGAACCACAGAACTTCCGCTTACCCGGCGGACGCTCTAACCACTGAGCTATTGTGACAAACTGCCAGAATGGCATTAAATTCTCAAACCAGTTCGTATTTCTCCTGGTAAACCACAAAGGCAGTCTCACATCAGAGACAAATTACCCCAATGGTGACTTACTATTGTAAGTACTTTATATCCCAGGATTAAATAACCTTCAGAATGGTAATTATTATTTATTTATGCCAACAAGAAGCCGTGTGTGGGCAAAGCTTGAGAGGTAGAACCGGAACTTAAAAATTCAATGCCACAACTGGGAATGGAACCACAGACCTTCCGCTTACCGGTCGGACGCTCTAACCACTGAGCTATTGTGACAAACTGCCAGAATGGCATTAAATTCTCAAACCAGTTCGTATTTCGTTGTCGTGGAGATGGTACTAGCGGTTGTCGTGGAGGTGGTAGTAACGGTTGTCGTGGAGGTGGTGCTAACGGTTGTCGTGGAGGTGGTGGTAACGGTTGTCGTGGAGGTGGTAGTAACGGTTGTCGCGGAGGTAGTGGTAACGGTCGTCGTGGAGGTGGTAGTAACGGTTGTCGTGGAGGTGGTGCTAACGGTAGTCCTGGAGGTGGTAGTAACGTTTGTCGTGGAGGTGCTAGTAACGGTTGTCGTGGAGGTCGTAGTATCGTTTGTCTTGCAGGTAGTAGTAACGGTTGTCGTGGAGGTGATAGTAACGGTTGTCGTGGGGAGGTAGTAACGGTTGTCGTGGAGGTGGTAGTAACATTTGTCGTGGACGTGGTAGTAACGGTTGTCGTGGAGGTGGTAGTAACGGTTGTCGTGGTGGTGGTTGTAACGGTTGTCGTGGAGGTGGTAGTAACGGTTGTCGTGAAGGTGGTAGTAACGGTTGTCGTGGAGACGGTAGTAACGGTTGTCGTGGAGGTGGTAGTAACGGTTGTCGTGGAGGTGGTGGTAACGGTTGTTTAGGAGGTGGTGGTAACGGTTGTCCTGGAGGTGGTGGTAACGGTTGTCGTGGTGGTGATAACCGTTGTCGTGGAGGTGGTGGTAACGGTTGTCGTGGAGGTGGTAGTAACTGTTGTCGTGGAGGTGGTAGTAACGGTTGTCGTGGAGATGGTAGTAACCGTTGTCGTGGAGGTGGTAGTAACGGTTGTCGTGGAGGTAGTAGTATCGGTTGTCGTGGAGGTGGTAGTACCGGTTGTCGTGGAGGTGGTAGTAACGGTTGTCGTGGAGGTGGTAGTAACGGTTGTCGTGGAGGTGGTACTGACGGTTGTCGTGGAGGTGGTACTGACGGTTGTCGTGGAGGTGGTAGTAACGGTTGTCGTGGAGGTGGTAGTAACGGTTGTCGTGGAGGTGGTGCTAACGGTTGTCGTGGAGGTGGTGGTAACGGTTGTCGTGGAGGTGGTAGTAACGGTTGTCGCGGAGGTAGTGGTAACGGTCGTCGTGGAGGTGGTAGTAACGGTTGTCGTGGAGGTGGTGCTAACGGTAGTCCTGGAGGTGGTAGTAACGTTTGTCGTGGAGGTGCTAGTAACGGTTGTCGTGGAGGTCGTAGTATCGTTTGTCTTGCAGGTAGTAGTAACGGTTGTCGTGGAGGTGATAGTAACGGTTGTCGTGGGGAGGTAGTAACGGTTGTCGTGGAGGTGGTAGTAACATTTGTCGTGGACGTGGTAGTAACGGTTGTCGTGGAGGTGGTAGTAACGGTTGTCGTGGTGGTGGTTGTAACGGTTGTCGTGGAGGTGGTAGTAACGGTTGTCGTGAAGGTGGTAGTAACGGTTGTCGTGGAGACGGTAGTAACGGTTGTCGTGGAGGTGGTAGTAACGGTTGTCGTGGAGGTGGTGCTAACGGTAGTCCTGGAGGTGGTAGTAACGTTTGTCGTGGAGGTGCTAGTAACGGTTGTCGTGGAGGTCGTAGTATCGTTTGTCTTGCAGGTAGTAGTAACGGTTGTCGTGGAGGTGATAGTAACGGTTGTCGTGGGGAGGTAGTAACGGTTGTCGTGGAGGTGGTAGTAACATTTGTCGTGGACGTGGTAGTAACGGTTGTCGTGGAGGTGGTAGTAACGGTTGTCGTGGTGGTGGTTGTAACGGTTGTCGTGGAGGTGGTAGTAACGGTTGTCGTGAAGGTGGTAGTAACGGTTGTCGTGGAGACGGTAGTAACGGTTGTCGTGGAGGTGGTAGTAACGGTTGTCGTGGAGGTGGTGGTAACGGTTGTTTAGGAGGTGGTGGTAACGGTTGTCCTGGAGGTGGTGGTAACGGTAGTCGTCGAGGTGGTAGTAACAGTTGTCGTGGAGGTGGTAGTAACGGTTGTCGTGGAGATGGTAGTAACGGTTGTCGTGGAGGTGGTAGTAACGGTTGTCGTGGAGGTGCTAGTAACGGTTGTCGAGGAGGTGGTAGTAACGGTTGTCGTGGAGATGGTAGTAACGGTTGTCGTGGAGGTGGTGGTAACGGTTGTCGTGGAGGTGGTAGTAACGGTTGTCGTGGAGATGGTACTAACGGTTGTCGTGGCGGTGGTACTAACGGTTGTCGTGGAGGTGGTACTAACGGTTGTCGTGGAGGTGGTAGTAACGGTTGTCGTGGAGGTGGTAGTAACGGTTGTCGTGGAGGTGGTAGTAACGGTTGACGTGGAGGTGGTTGTAACGGTTGTCGTGGAGGTGGTAGTAACGGTTGTCGTGGAGGTGGTAGTAACGGTTTTCGTGGAGGTGGTAGTAACGGTTGTCGTGGAGGTGGTAGTTACGGTTGTCGTGGAGATGGTAGTAACCGTTGTCGTGGAGGTGGTAGTAATGGTTGTCGTGGAGGTGGTAGTATCGGTTGTCATGGAGGTGGTAGTAACGGTTGTCGTGGAGGTGGTAGTAACGGTTGTCGTGGAGGTGGTAGTAACGATTGTCGTGGTAGTAACGGTTGTCGTAGAGATGGTAGTAACGGTTGTCGTGGAGGTGGTAGTAACGGTTGTCGTGGAGATGGTAGTAACGGTTGTCGTGGAGGTGGGAATAACGGTAGTCCTGGAGGTGGTAGTAACGGTTGTCGTGGAGGTGGTAGTATCGGTTGTCGTGAAGGTGGTAGTAACGGTTGTCGTGGAGGTGGTAGTAACGGTTGTGGTGGAGGTGGTAGTAAAGGTTGTGGTGGAGGTGGTAGTAACGAATGTCGTGGAGATGATACTAACGGTTGTCGTGGAGGTGGTAGTAATGGTTGTCGTGGAGGTGGGAGTAACGGTTGTCGTGGAGGTGGTAGTAACGGTTGTCGTGGAGGTGGTAGTAATGGTTGTCGTGGAGGTGGTAGAAATGGTTGTCGTGGAGGTGGTAGTAATGGTTGTCGTGGAGGTGGGAGTAACGGTAGTCCTGGAGATGGTAGTAACGGTTGTCGTGGAGGTGGTAGTAACGGTTGTCGTGGAGATGGTAGTAACGGTTGTCGTGGAGGTGGTAGTAACGGTTGTCGTGGAGGTGGTAGTAACGGTTGTCGTGGAGCTGGTAGTACCGGTTGTCGTGGAGGTGGTCGTAACGGTTGTCGTGGAGGTGGTAGTAACGGTTGTCGTGGAGGTGGTGGTAACGGTTTTCGTGGAGGCGGTGGTAACGGTTGTCGTGGAGGTGGTGGTAACGGTTGTCGTGGAGGTGGTGGTAGCGGTTGTTGTGAAGGTGGTGGTAACGGTTGTCGTGGAGGATGTAGTAACGGTTGTCGTGGAGGTGGTAGTTTTTTTTTATAGTAGGGGAAAATCCTCAAAGGACACCACTCTGTGTGGGAGTTGTGCTTCTACCAACTAAAAACCCCTACTTCCAGTCACATAGGACTTCGTCTCCATGAACTGCTGTTGGCATTACTTCAGGAGACTGTGACACTCTGATGTTCCTTTTTACCTGTTTCAATTTATCAATTTTTAATTATCTGTGTTTAAGTTGATCGTTATTTTATTGTCGTAACTATGTTTCTCCTTTAGAACTTCTTTTACAAATGTAGTAATATCCTTCCAGTTGCTATTGCTGTGTAACATAAGACAAACGATGTTATCCACTGTTATTTTCCCTATTTTATCTTGAAGGTGCATTCTCTTTTCCTACCAGTTTGGACAACTGAATATATTGTGTTCTGGCGTATCATATTCGCCACACCGTAGACATGTGTCGGTTGAAGCCGGACCAAAAGGGTACAGGTAGCTTCTAAAACATCCGTGTCCGGATAAAAATTGTGTTAAAAAGTATTCCATCTGCCCGTGTTTTCTAGCTGTCCATTTCTTTATGTCAGGTATCAACCTTTTTGTCCGTTGGGCCGTTTTGACCTCTGCATTCCATTCAGACTGCCATTTCTTTAAAATATTTTCCTTCACTGTCCTGTAATTTCTGTTCCATTGTGCTCCATCCATGTGTCTTCTTTCTTCCACCAATAGGTGTATCGGGATCATTCCCGCAATGACCTGGATTGCTTTGGTTGAGATAGTCCTGTATCCACTGGCTATTCTGATTGAAATCTTCCTATATGGCATTTCTATAAGTTTCCTATATGTGACCTTGTGTATCCATTCCCCCCAGATCTCCGCTCCGTATAGGATAATGGAATTCACTACACTGCCCAGAATGCGTCTTTTGTCAGCCTTAGGCCCTCCCACATTTGGCATCAATCTGCTTAGAGCTCCCACGATCTTTTCTGCATTCTCTACAATACTTTGTATATGCGCCGACATGCTTAGGTTATGGCCCATCTGTATACCAAGGTATCTTATATTTTTTTTGATGTTATGCGTATATCGTCGATTTTTACTGTGACCTCTCTTATGGTTCTTCGGCCTACTATAATTACGGCCTCGGTTTTTTTGTGGCGCCAGTTTAAGCCCTTTCCCTGCCATCCAGGACTGAACTCTCTTTATAGACCATTCTATCCGGTCTTCCAGAATGTCTCTGTGTTCACCACAAATTACTAGGGCAAGGTCATCTGCATAGCCCACTATTGTAACTTGTTCCCCCATTTCCAGTTTTAACACTCCATCATAATATATGTTCCACAATGTGGGCCCCAACACCGATCCTTGTGGTACACCACATGTCATATTCATTTTACCCTCCTCTCCTACCTGTATTTCTCTGTCATCCAGATAACTACAGATTAAGTTAATCAGATATGGTGTTACCTTTCGTCTCTCTAATTCTTGAACAATCCCTTTCCATGGTGCAGAATTAAAGGCATTTTTAACGTCTAATGTTATTAGAACCACATACTTATCTGCTGTTGTTGTTGCCTGTTCTGCTATGCGTAGCACAGCTTGAATTGCGCCTATTGTAGACCTACCCCGTCTAAAACCATACTGTTTAGACGATAGTCCTTCTCCTTGCTCAATTTCTTTTATTAATCTTATATTTATTATTCGTTCGAATAGTTTTCCAATAACATTTAATAGACATATAGGTCTATAAGACTTTTTCCCTTCATTTTTGCTAGGCTTCTCTATCAAAACCAATTTGCCTATTTTCCAGTTTTTCGGGAATTCTCCTGATTTAAGGAGCTTATTTACTGTATCTACCAGTATCTCCGGTTTTTGCATAGCTATAGCCTTTATCACCTCTGGCGGTATTCCGTCGGGTCCTGCTGCTTTTTTAGCTTTTATGCTACGTCCAGCAGTTATGATATCATCTCCTCTTTCATCTCTTCTGAATATATCCAACCACCTTTTCGATTTGTGTTTGGTTTATATATTGAGGCTGATTCCAGCTCTATATATATATACTTTTGTGGTAACTTAGATTTTCTTCGTCACTAACATACCAGTTTTTTATTAATTTTCCAAGACTTTGTGTACACATAGTTAAATCTATGTATGATACTCCACCATTCCTCTCGAATGTAGGCGCTTCCCCATCGTTTAATATTATAAAGTCATTTTCGTTGACCCATTCAGCTAGGAGACTCCCTTTTTTATCTTCCCTTGGTGACCCCCAACAGAGCGCTTTGGCATTAAAGTCGCCACCTATCATTATTCTTTTCCCAGTATGCTGCTGCATGGCATATTGCATTGAGAATAAGTATTTCTGAAACTCTTCTAGATTTCGTGCTGGGGATATATAACAGGAATATATTATGAGATTTTCACCTTCGACCCATACAAAACCATCACCACCTCCATTTCTCCGAATTTTAAAGTCGTTGTTCGATACATAGATAGCCGCGTCTCCTCTTCTATCAACTACCCATCTAGTGTTATTCTTTAGCATATTTCTATTCGGTTCAGCAACCAAAGCAATATCTACTGCTTTAGAGTCACATGTATGCCTTAGAAGGTCCATTGCCCGTTTACATCTATCAGTGTTAATTTGAACCATCTTCATTATAACTGCTATTTCTCCTCCTGCTCACTTTTGCTTGGACTAGCTCCTTATATATGGGACATCGCATAGACTCAGCTTTGTGTCCTTCCCTTTTACACATATAACAGAACTGTGCATTTGTACATTCATTTTTATGGTGACCCGTTTTCCCACAGTTATAACAAATTCCAGTAGTTTGCTCTACACTACACTCCCTGGCTATATGCCCTATTTTATGACAATTATAACATCTAGGTAGATTAATAACCTCCTTTACTCTCCACTTTTCCCATCCTTTCCCTATTTTCTTTTTTGCCATTAGAATATTTGCAGATTCCAAGTCTACTGTTACAAATGCGTACTTGAATCCTCTTGTATTTGCTTTCTTAGCCATTCTTACTTGCAGGGTGTCCATCTCTCTATTAGTTTCTCTTTTTAGTACTTCTCTTATCTCATCCTCTTCTATCGTTACTGTTTGCATTTCTGCCTTCAAGTTTACTTTTGCCTTATTAATCAGTTTTGTTTTTAACATTTCTCGGAATTCTTGTCTGTTATTTTCCTCTTTTCCTTTGATCTTTAACTGTATGTTCCCATTTGTTGTTGTATTTAAACGCTCTATTGTTATTCCCTCTGTGCTTACTTCTTTCTTCATATTCTTAATGACATCCGCATAAGATACTCCTGCCACTGGTTCTACAATTATAATATCTTCATTTTTTCTTCTACCCCTCTTAACAATCTCCATTTTATCTTCTTCTAGTCTTCTTGCCCTGCTGAGTCTCCCTACTTGTTTTAATCTTATAGGGATGATTATCTTATTTTTTCTGCAGACATATTCCAGTATCTTCCTAATCCCAGGTTCATCTGTTGGATTTGTCACTTCACACAGTAGATTTCCTATCTTCCTTTGTTTAACTGTTTCCAGTGCCTTCACCAGATTAGTTTTTAATTTAATCTTCTCTTCAGGGGGCTCTATATTGTTTCCCGTTGTGATCAAAAAGGTGTACCTCTCCATGCTACCCTTCGCAAAATTCTCGTCATCACTTATATAGCTGTTATTTGTTATACTACAAGTTCTATAGTTTCATCATCCATCATTTTCCTTAGGCACGGATTCATAGTTAGAGCCTTTGCGAGATTTTTATCATTTTTATCCATTAAGTTTGTTATGATAATTTGATCTTCTTTACTCGCGCCTTCTTCATTATACACACTACAATTCCTATATACCTCTTCTGGCCATTCTTGTCCAGTCACCTCTAGAAATTCTTTCTCTTCTAGTTCTTCTCCCAGCAAGGCTTCTATTTTTGTCCTTATTCTTTCATTTGTAGCTTCTTTACTGTTTACTGTTTGTGTGCTCGCACTCTTCATGTCAACTGGAAATGGTCTCTCTCCTGCCTCTACTACTACTTTATATTTATCTAATAGTTCTGTAAACATGGTGTTAACTATTGGTAGTCTTTTAGCATATTCCACGAGGTTACTAGTTGCAACCTTTATTTCCTTTTTTGTGTTAGGGATTTCTAGGATTATTTTACGTAATATATCTATCTCATGTGTTATTTTTTCGGTCAGCTCTTTCAACATAATTTGTTCTATTTCCATTTTATTTACCATCGGATTTTTTTCTTGAGTGCTCTCTGTACGCTTTTCAGGAGTCTCAACTCTTTTTCTTTTGATTTCCCTGATCATTTCTTCTTTATTTTGCTCCAGATTGCTGAAGAAATTTGACTCCTTAGGTAGAACCGAACTATTCTCTAGATTAAAACTACCAGTTGAACCTCGTCTCGGATAAGTTGGTGAACGCGTAATCAAAGGTCTTTTCTTAAAGACTTCTATCTCCTCCTCTTTTTCTCGTTTCTCGCTATCAGAAGGATTTACTATCTGTTTGGTTCCAGTAATATTTTCCTGGTCCCCTAACGGTTGTCGTGGAGATGGTACTAACGGTTGTCGTGGAGGTGGTACTAACGGTTGTCGTGGAGATGGTACTAACGGTTGTCGCGGAGGTGGTACTAACGGTTGTCGTGGAGGTGGTAGTAATGGTTGTCGTGGAGGTGGTAGTAACGGTTGTCGTGGAGTTTTTTTTTTTTGTAGACAGGGGAAAAATCTTCAAAAGTCACCGCTGATCCGGCGAATTGGGTTCCTACCAACTAGAAAACCCCTCCAGAATCGTTAGAGTAGCTTCTTGGAACTACCTGGCGGTATTACTTCAAGAAGACGATTCAAGATGTTAGTAGTCTATATAGGTCGGTAATTGTCTTACGCATCGTCCATCTCTCGTCTTTTGCGAGACAATATGTCATGTGCGAACTTACTGATTGTTTGCCAATTAATGCTTGACTTAAGCATAAAGGGGACGACATGTTGAGGCGTGAAAGATGTCATTTTGAATTCAACTTGTTGTCTGAGGTTGCGACATCTAATGCATTCAAAAAACGTGTGTTCCACTGTGTCCACCTTCCCACAGTAGATGCACTCGTCTGAAGCACTAAGGCCGAATCGATTGAGGTACTGCCTAAAGCAACCATGCCCAGTGAGAAGCTGTGTTAAATAGAAGTTTACTTCTCCACTCCGGCGACTAATCCAAGTTATCACGTCCGGGATTAAACTCTTGGTCCAATGTGCAGTTCCATGATCGGTGTCCCAAAGCACTTGCCATTGTTCCAACAGTTGTTGACGAGCCTCGCTCTTGCTTATGTCAGTCTGCTCTCTTAGGAGGCGTTCAGTGACCAAGAGAGAAATGGGAGGCGTCCTTGCCAGAACCAATAAAGCCTTTGTAGGTGTGGTGCGATAGGCACTTGTGATACGAATTGCAACCTTCCGTTGCAAACTCAGGAGCCTGGTGGTGTAGATCTTCCGGTCTAGTGCTTTTTGCCATATACAAGCACCGTATAGTAGGATAGATGTCACGACCGAAAATAGAATTCTTCTGCTGCTTTCTCTCGGTCCTCCAGTATTGGGCATTATTCGACTTAGATGGGCTAAGGCTGTTCCTGCCTTCGCCACAACGGCCCTTATATGGTGTCCCATTTACATATTACGGTCTAGATGAATACCGAGGTACTTGATTGTATTCTGACTAATGATGTGTGAGTCGCCAAGTCGGAGACAAATATTTGGAGTCTTCCAGCCACCCACAAGTAGAGCCACTTCTGTTTTATGTGGTGCCAGTTTAAGTTTTTTGGAGATTAGGTAAGAGTCTATAGAAGCCAGCGCCAAGTTGGCTATCATCTCCAATGTCGAAGCTTGTTCAGCAATAGCAACGAGTGCTAAGTCGTCTGCGTAGGCCGTCAGAGTGATTCCCTGAGGCATGGTTAGTCTCAGGGCTCCATCGAAATAAACATTCCATAAAAAGGACTTAATACGGAGCCCTGTGGGACGCCGCACGACATTGTCATTCGACTATGGGTTCCAACTAGGAGTGATCTATCTTGTAAGAAGCTTGTTATCATATTGTACAGGTACGGGGCCAGATTCCGTGAACTAAGCTCTTGGAGAATACCGCCCCAGGGTGCGGAATTAAATGCATTTTGTACATCTAGCGTAATAAGGGCACATAGAGACCTCCGTTCTTGGGATTGAGATTTTACTTCCTCAGCAAGCTTCTGAACTCTTCTCAAGGCTGTTATAGTAGATCTTGTAGCTCTGAAGCCATGTTGGGCATCAGCCAGCCCTCCACTGCGTTCCAATTCTGAGTTCAGCCTTTCTAAAATCAGTCTTTCAAATAGCTTTCCCATCACACTGAGCAGGCAGATCGGGCGATACGTGGTGACGTTTAGATCCCGTTTCGATTTCTCTACCAATATGAGTCGTGCCAGTTTCCACTCTGGAGGAAAAATACCATTTGTTAAAAAATGATTGAACATTTCCAGGCACTTCTCCGGATAATTCTTGATGACTGCTTTAACTACCATAGGGTGTAGGCCATCCGGACCAGGTGCTTTGTTGTCTTTGATTTTTCCTGCGGTAGCAGCAAGTTCTTCGAAGGTAAACAGAGGTATTTCCTCCTGGGGCACAATACGTTTAGCCCAAGAGATGGGAACGTGAGCTGGAAATAGTGTCCGTGCAATCTCTAACTGACGGGTATCAGGCAGGGAAGCAGATGGGGAACGAAACTTATTTGTGGCAATCTTGTAGCCCTGACCCCAAAGGTCGGAGTCAATTTCGGTGAGGATTTCTTGCCAAGCTACTCGTTTGGCTTCTAATATGGCTGTCTTCAATAGAGCTCTACTTTCTCGATATTGTTCCCAGCATAGGTGTTTTTGAACTTCATCGTCCCTCTTATTGGCCCTTACCATGGCACGACGTCTCTGTAGGGTCTGACGTCTTTTGACGGCTATCTCGTCAGACCACCAATATGCAGGCTTTCGAAAGTTTGTGAAAGACTTCCTGGGAAAAGTATTATCACAGGCCTGTTGTATAAGATGGGAAAATCCTTGGCCATTAGAAATGCTTCTCCGTGTGATGGGAGTAAACGGTCTATCTCTGTAATTAACCTTGGGAGGCATTCCGGTGTTATCCGCCAACCTGTAGGACGGGAGCGATGACCAAACTTATAAGAAGAGTTAGTCATCAAAATGTCAAAAACTATGTGTTGGTGGTAGCTCAGCGTCTCTTCTTCCAACACTTCCCATCGAATTACCCTCTGAGAAATATTACGGGTGCTGAAAGTAATGTCGATATACGACTCACTATTACCTCGTACAAAAGTAGGAGCTTGTCCACAATTATGAGTGATGAGATCCTCTTCAGCCAGCCACTCTGCTAAGGCACATCCTCTGGCATCTTCCACAGGAGAGGACCACTGATGCGATTTAGCATTAAAATCTCCACCGATCATAATCTCCTTAGTATGGTTCTTCATTGCCAGTCGTAATTTGTGTAAAAATGTGGTAAAAGCCAGCAAATCCACGTTAGGAGAAATGTAGCAGCCGAAAACAACCATAAACGGTGTCTCGATCCATACAAACCCCTCCCCGTGTCCTGTACGTAAGACCGGAATAGTGTTATTGGAAATGTGTATGGCAACATCAAGGTTTCGATCGACATACCATCGTTCTTGTGTGACTTTGGCTTTATTCGGTTCCGCCATCAATATGATGTCCACTTCTAATTCTATAGCCATCTGTTTCATGAGGTCCATGGCTTCTCTGCCTCTGTCAATGTTACCTTGAAGTATACGAAGAACAGAGCGTTTATGTATGATATCTCGTCGTAAGGTTAAGTCATCCTGCTTAGGGGAGCCTGCCATCAGTTCCTTTTAAATTCCGGGAACGTGCATCGTTAACTAGTTTTCTGTATTTAGAACAGTTATGGGTGCTCATCTTGTGACCTCGACGAGCACATGACAAACAGTATGGTACATTGACACAATCAGCAGCCAAATGACCATCTTTACCACACTTTAGACAAATATCTCCTCGAGAAGGACCGGAGCAAACATTGGCACGATGACCAAACTCTTGACAACGGTAACATCGTGGTATTGGGACTCGTTCCTGTATCTTGCAAGAGCACCAACCAATACGTACATGTCCAAGTTTCAGAAGTTTCTGCGCTATTTCTGGTTGCACAGCTACTGTAGCAATCTGTCCATCTGTTGCTGTGGGTCCCATGGATTTCACCTGAATACTCTCTGAGGTCATATCTATAGCGCGAGAAAGTGCCTCTTGCACTTCGGAGGATGTAGTAATGGCGTCAATTCCATGAATATGAAAAAGTTTATTATTTCGATTCGGACAACGTGTCGCCGTGTTTGATACTTTGGCAGCTATAGCAGAGCATAAGGTCTCTGCTTGGTCATTTCCACCATTGATAGTCAAGAGTAACTCTCCACTGCGGGTTTTCTTAATAGTTTTCACTTCTACACCAATGTCAGATAAGTTCACCTGTTGTTTAACTTCCTGTAACAGGTCGGCATAAGTTCGCTGTCCAGGAGAGACAATAATGGCCCCTGTAATTTTGCGTGTTGAGGAAGGTCGTAGGTTATGAATTTGATGCGGCCCTCCAGGGCCGGTATTATGTTGCCTGGGAGCATGTAGCATTATCTTAATGCCAGAGTCCAGAAACACATATTCAAGGACTTTTTGAGTCCAGGAGAGATCGAATCCGGCAGGTAACAGTATTCGAATTTTCCGACGTCCATGTTTCCCAGCCAAAGTTTTTAATTTCATCAGTTTTTCTACTAAAAGGCTCAAGGTATCACCCGCTGCTGGAGACTGTGCAGTTATAAGCTTATATATAAACCGTTCATCGGTCCGAAAACCTCCCTCCATAGGAATTTTCGTACTTGTTGTGAGATAACTTACACCTGTATACTCCGTATGTAAGTCTTTGAGATCCAAAAGCTCTGGGTATTGATCTCTAAACAGTCTGTCAATGCCTGAACTCATATCTGTGCCAGCAGTAATGATTGCCAAGTCACATTCCTTATTCGCCAAAAGGGGGTTGCCATATTCAATCTCAACGCTATGAAAAGCATCTGTTGGCCAAGGTTTTTCTAATAATGACTGAAGAACTCCAACGTCGGTAATGGCCGCTAAATTAGCTTGAATATCTGTAGCGGTTCGGGTCCTTGATAGTACAGTGGGATCCATGGATTCTAGAGGATCTGTTTGGATACCGAATGAACTACACATTTTGGGATTAACGGTCAATTTAGAAGATTCCTGAGTAAGCCACCCACACAGCATCTCAGAAATGTCTTTGACCACCTGAATGTTACTTTTTATTTCCGTTTTGGTGTTCACATTAATCTTAGTCATCTCTACAAGACCATTTGCCGCCTTGGATAGTTCGGAAATTAGTCTTGGCAATAAACCAGATTCCTTTGAAATGGTTTTAGGTTGCTCTCTATTAAGACCAATGCATGATAATGCTAACACTAACACCACTAATACGTTAACTCTTTCACAATTAAAATTTTGTGTTCACAAATATAACGATTTCAGTTAAGATAATTCTTAATATAGTCAAACCTGTCCTACCTTAACCAACAAAAGTAACCACTATTTAAGATGGTAAAACACAAATACTCCAATAAATCACGCTATCACTGTTCTCATTGAAACATTTCGTATTATTTAGAAGATATTAACACTAACCACTTATGAACTGACGAATTGTATCACTTTAAGATGATTTGAGCTAAGACAATTCTTAAAATAATCAAACTTGTCCTATCTTAAATAACAAATTAGCCACTATTAAGATGGTCCAAAACACAGCAAAAACTTCAGTAAATCACGCTACTAACTTTCTCGTTGATACATCTCGTAGTACCTAGAACTATACCATATACGTATAAACACTCACGAATTGTATCACTTTTAGATAATTTTTTATACATATGATGCAAGCTTCATTGGCTAAATCCAAAGTCTGTAGTAGAGATGGTAGTAACGGTTGTCGTGGAGGTGGTAGTAACGGTTGTTGTGGAGGTGGTTGTAACGGTTGTCGTGGAGGTGGTAGTAACGGTTGTCGTGGAAGTGGTCGTAACGGTTGTCGTAGAGTTGGTACTAACGGTTGTCGTGGAGATGGTAGTAACGGTTGTCGTGGAGGTGGTCGTAACGGTTGTCGTGGTGGTGGTAACGGTTGTCGTGGTGGTGGTTGTAACGCTTGTCGTGGAGATGGTAGTAACGGTTGTCGTGGAGGTGGTCGTAACAGTTGTCGTGGTGGTGGTAACGGTTGTCGTGGAGGTGGTAGTAACGGTTGCCGTGGAGATGGTAGTAACGGTTGTCGTGGAGGTGGTGGTAACGGTTGTCGTGGAGGTGGTAGTAACGGTTGTCGTGGAGATGGTAGTAACGGTTGTCGTGGAGGTGGTAGTAACGGTTGTCGTGGAGGTGGTAGTAACGGCTGTCGTGGAGGTGGTGGTAACGGTTGTCGTGGAAGTGGTGGTAACGGTCGTCGTGGAGGTGGCAGAAACGGTTGTCATGGAGGTGGCAGTAACGGTTGTCGCGGTGGTGGCACTAACGGTTGTCGTGGAGGTGGTACTAACGGTTGTCGTGGAGGTGGTACTAACGGTTGTCGTGGAGATGGTACTAACGGTTGTCGTGGAGGTGGTAGTAACGGTTGTCGTTGAGATGGTACTAACGGTTGTCGTGGAGGTGGTACTAACGGTTGTCGTGGAGGTGGTACTAACGATTGTCGTGGAGGTGGTACTAACGGTTTTCGTGGAGGTGGTACTAACGATTATCGTGGAGGTGGTACTAACGGTTGTCGTGGAGGTGGTAGTAACGGTTGTCGTGGAGGTGGTAGTAACGGTTGTCGTGGAGGTGGTAGTAACGGTTGTCGTGGAGGTGGTTGTAACAGTTGTCGTGGAGGTGGTCGTAACGGTTGTCGTGGAAGTGGTCGTCACGGTTGTCGTGGAGTTGGTACTAACGGTTGTCGTGGAGATGGTACTAACGGTTGTCGTGGAGATGGTAGTAACGGTTGTCGTGGAGGTGGTAGCAACGGTTGTCGTGGAGGTGGTACTAACGGTTGTCGTGGAGGTGGTAGTAGCGGTTGTCGCGGAGGTGGTAGTAACGGTTGTCGTGGAGGTGGTTGTAACGGTTGTCGTGGAGGTGGTAGTAACGGTTGTCGTGGAGGTGGTACTAACGGTTGTCGTGGAGGTGGTACTAACGATTGTCGTGGAGGTGGTAATAACGGTTGTCGTGGAGGTGGTACTAACGGTTGTCGTGGAGGTGGTAGTAACGGTTGTCGTGGAGGTGGTAGTAACGGTTCTCGTGGAGGTGGTACTAACGGTTGTCGTGGAGGTGGTACTAACGATTGTCGTGGAGGTGGTAATAACGGTTTTCGTGGAGGTGGTAATAACGGTTTTCGTGGAGGTGGTACTAACGGTTGTCGTGGAGGTGGTACTAACGGTTGTCGTGGAGGTGGTAGTAACGGTTGTCGTGGAGGTGGTACTAACGGTTGTCGTGGAGGTGGTACTAACGAATGTCGTGGAGCTGGTAATAACGGTTTTCGTGGAGGTGGTAATAAGGGTTTTCGTGGAGGTGGTACTAACGATTGTCGTGGAGGTGGTACTAACGGTTGTCGTGGAGGTGGTAGTAACGGTTGTCGTGGAGGTGGTAGTAACGGTTGTCGTGGAGGTGGTTGTAACGGTTGTCGTGGAGGTGGTCGTAACGGTTGTCGTGGAAGTGGTCGTAACGGTTGTCGTGGAGTTGGTACTAACGGTTGTCGTGGAGATGGTACTAAAGGTTGTCGTGGAGGTGGTAGTAACGGTTGTCGTGGAGGTGGTACTAACGGTTGTCGTGGAGGTGGTACTAACGGTTGTCGCGGAGGTGGTAGTAACGGTTGTCGTGGAGGTGGTAGTAACGGTTGTCGTGGAGGTGGTTGTAACGGTTGTCGTGGAGGTGGTAGTAACGGTTGTCGTGGAGCTGGTTGTAACGGTTGTCGTGGAGGTGGTAGTAACGGTTGTCGTGGAGGTGGTAGTAACGGTTGTCGTAGTGGTAGTAACGGTTGACGTGGAGGTGGTACTAACGGTTGTCGTGGAGATGGTAGTAACGGTTGTCGTGGAGATGGTATTAACGGTTGTCGTGGAGGTGGTAGTAACGGTTGTCGTGGAGGTGGTAGTAACGGTTGTCGTGGAGATGGTAGTAACGGTTGTCGTGGAGGTGGTAGTAACGGTTGTCGTGGAGGTGGTGGTAACGGTTGTCGTGGTGGTGGTAACGGTTGTCGTGGAGGTGGTTGTAACGGTTGTCGTGGAGGTGGTGGTAACGGTTGTCGTGGAGCTGGTAGTAACGGTTGTCGTGTAGGTGCTTGTAACGGTTGTCGTGGAGGTGGTAGTAACCGTTTTCGTGGAGGTGGTAGTAACGGTTGACATGGAGATGGTACTAACGGTTGTCTTGGAGGTGGTAGTAACGGTTGTCGCGGAGGTGGTAGTAACGGTTGTCGTCGGGGTGGTAGTAACGGTTATCGTGGAGTTGGTAGAAAGGGTTGTCGTGGAGGTGGTAGTAACCTTCTTCGTGGAGGTGGTAGTGACGGTTGTCGTGGAGATGGTAGTGACGGTTGTGGAGGTGGTAGTAACGGTTGTCGTGGAGATGGTAGTAACGGTTGTGGTGGAGGTGGTAGTAACATGTTGTCGTGGTGGTGGTAGTAACGGTTGTGGTGGTGGTAGTAACGGTTGTCGTGGAGGTTGTAGTAACGGTTGTCGTGGAGATGGTAGTAACGGTTGTCGTGGAGGTGGTAGTAACGGTTGTCGTGGAGATGGTAGTAACGGTTGTCGTGGAGGTGGTGGTAACGGTTGTCGTGGAGGTGGTGGTAACGGTTGTCGTGGAGGTGGTGGTTACGGTTGTCGTGGAGGTGGTAGAAACGGTTGTCGTGGAGGTGGTAGTAACGGTTGTCGTGGAGGAGGTACTAACGGTTGTCGTGGAGGTGGTACTAACGGTTGTAGTGGAGATGGTACTAACGGTTGTCGTGGAGGTGGTAGTAACGGTTGTCGTTGAGATGGTACTAACAGTTGTCGTTGAGGTGGTACTAACGGTTGTCGTGGAGGTGGTACTAACGGTTGTCGTGGAGGTGGTACTAACGGTTGTCGTGGAGGTAGTACTAACGGTTGTCGTGGAGGTGGTACTAACGGTTGTCGTGGAGGTGGTACTAACGGTTGTCGTGGAGGTGGTACTAACGGTTGTCGTGGAGGTGGTAGTAACGGTTGTCGTGGAGGTGGTAGTAACGGTTGTCGTGGAGGTGGTAGTAACGGTTGTCGTGGAGGTGGTAGTAACGGTTGTCGTGGAGGTGGTAGTAACGGTTGTCGTGGAGGTGGTAGTAACGGTAGACGTGGAGATGGTAGTAACGGTTGTCGTGGAGGTGGTACAACGGTAGTCGTGGAGATGGTAGTAACGGTTGTCGTGGAGGTGGTAGTAACGTTTGTCGTGGAGATGGTAGTAAGGGTTGTCGTGGAGGTGGTAGTAAAGGTTGTCGTGGAGGTGGTAATAACGGTTGTCGTGAAGGTGGTAATAACGGTTGTCGTCGATGTGGTAGTAACGGTAGTGGTGGAGGTGGTAGTAAAGGTTGTCGTGGAGGTGGTAGTAACGAATGTCGTGGAAATGGTACTAACCGTTGTCGTGGAGGTGGTAATAACGCTTGTCGTGGAGGTGGTAGTAACGGTTGTCGTGGAGGTGGTAGTAACGGTTGTGGTGGAGGTGGTAGTAAAGGTTGTCGTGGAGGTGGTAGTAACGAATGTCGTGGAGATGGTACTAACGGTTGTCGTGGAGGTGGTAGTAACAATTGTCGTGGATGTGGTAGTAACAGTTGTCGTGGAGGTGGTAGTAACGGTTGTCGTGGAGGTGGTAGTAACGGTGGTCGTGGAGGTGGTAGTAACTGTTGTCGTGGAGGTGGTTGTAACGGTTGTCGTGGAGGTGGTAGTAACGGTTGTCGTGGAGCTGGTTGTAACGGTTGTCGTGGAGGTGGTAGTAACGGTTGTCGTGGAGGTGGTAGTAACGGTTGTCGTGGAGGTGGTAGTAACGGTTGTCGTGGTGGTGGTAGTAACGTTTGTCGTGGAGATGGTAGTAAGGGTTGTCGTGGAGGTGGTAGTAAAGGTTGTCGTGGAGGTGGTAATAACGGTTGTCGTGAAGGTGGTAGTAACGGTTGTCGTCGATGTGTTAGTAACGGTAGTGGTGGAGGTGGTAGTAAAGGTTGTCGTGGAGGTGGTAGTAACTAATGTCGTGGAAATGGTACTAACCGTTGTCGTGGAGGTGGTAATAACGCTTGTCGTGGAGGTGGTAGTAACGGTTGTCGTGGAGGTGGTATAACGGTTGTGGTGGAGGTGGTAGTAAAGGTTGTCGTGGAGGTGGTAGTAACGAATGTCGTGGAGATGGTACTAACGGTTGTCGTGGAGGTGGTAGTAACAATTGTCGTGGATGTGGTAGTAACAGTTGTCGTGGAGGTGGTAGTAACGGTTGTCGTGGAGGTGGTAGTAACGGTTGTCGTGGAGGTGGTAGTAACTGTTGTCGTGGAGGTGGTTGTAACGGTTGTCGTGGAGGTGGTAGTAACGGTTGTCGTGGAGCTGGTTGTAACGGTTGTCGTGGAGGTGGTAGTAACGGTTGTCGTGGAGGTGGTAGTAACGGTTGTCGTGGTGGTGGTAGTAACGGTTGTCGTGGAGGTGGTACTAACCGTTGTCGTTGAGATGGTACTAACGGTTGTAGTTGAGGTTGTACTAACGGTTGTCGTGGAGGTGGTACTAACGGTTGTCGTGGAGGTGGTACTAACGGTTGTCGTGGAGGTGGTACTAACGATTGTCGTGCAGGCGGTACTAACGATTGTCGTGGAGGTGGTACTAACGGTTGTCGTGGAGGTGGTGGTAACGGTGGTCGTGGAGGTGGTAGTAACGGTTGTCGTGGAGGTGGTAGTAACGGTAGTCGTAGAGGTGGTTGTAACAGTTGTCGTGGAGGTGGTCGTAACGGTTGTCGTGGAAGTGGTCGTAACGGTTGTCGTGAAGTTGGTGCTAACGGTTGTCGTGGAGATGTTACTAACGGTTGTCGTGGAGGTGGTGGAAACGGTTGTCGTGGAGGTGGTAGCAACGGTTGTCGTGGAGGTGGTACTAACGGTTGTCGCGGAGGTGGTAGTAACGGTTGTCGTGGAGGTGGTACTAACGGTTGTCGTGCAGATGGTAATAACGGTTGTCGTGGAGATGGTATTAACGGTTGTCGTGGAGGTGGTACTAACGGTTGTCGTGGAGGCGGTAGTAACGGTTGTCGTGGAGGCGGTAGTAACGGTTGTCGTGGAGGTGGTAGTAACGGTTGTCGTGGAGGTGGTAGTAACGGTTGTCGTGGAGGTGGTAGTAACGGTTGTCGTGGAGGTGGTAGTAACGGTAGTCGTGGAGATGGTAGTAACGGTTGTCGTGGAGGTGGTAGCAACGGTAGTCGTGGAGATGGTAGTAACGGTTGTCGTGGAGGTGGTAGTAACGGTTGTCGTGGAGATGGTAGTAAGGGTTGTCGTGGAGGTGGTAGTAAAGGTTGTCGTGGAGGTGGTAATAACGGTTGTCGTGAAGGTGGTAGTAACGGTTGTCGTCGATGTGGTAGTAACGGTTGTGGTGGAGGTGGTAGTAAAGGTTGTCGTGGAGGTGGTAGTAACGAATGTCGTGGAAATGGTACTAACGGTTGTCGTGGAGGTGGTAATAACGCTTGTCGTGGAGGTGGTAGTAACGGTTGTCGTGGAGGTGGTAGTAACGGTTGTGGTGGAGGTGGTAGTAAAGGTTGTCGTGGAGGTGGTAGTAACGAATGTCGTGGAGATGGTACTAACGGTTGTCGTGGAGGTGGTAGTAACAATTGTCGTGGATGTGGTAGTAACAGTTGTCGTGGAGGTGGTAGTAACGGTTGTCGTGGAGGTGGTAGTAACGGTTGTCGTGGAGGTGGTACTAACCGTTGTCGTTGAGATGGTACTAACGGTTGTCGTTGAGGTTGTAATAACGGTTGTCGTGGAGGTGGTACTATCGGTTGTCGTGGAGGTGGTACTAACGGTTGTCGTGGAGGTGGTACTAACGATTGTCGTGGAGGTGGTACTAACGGTTTTCGTGGAGGCGGTACTAACGATTGTCGTGGAGGTGGTACTAACGGTTGTCATGGAGGTGGTAGTAACGGTTGTCGTGGAGGTGGTAGTAACGGTTGTCGTCGAGGTGGTAGTAACGGTTGTCGTGGAGGTGGTAGTAACGGTTGTCGTGGAGGTGGTAGTAACGGTTGTCGTGGAGGTGGTAGTAACGGTTGTCTTGGAGGTGGTAGTAACGGTAGTCGTGGAGATGGTAGTAACGGTTGTCGTGGAGGTGCTAGTAACGGTTGTCGTGGAGATGGTACTAACAGTTGTTGTTGAGGTGGTACTAACGGTTGTCGTGGAGGTGGTACTAACGGTTGTCGTGGAGGTGGTACTAACGGTTGTCGTGGAGGTGGTACTAACGGTTGTCGTGGAGGTAGTACTAACGGTTGTCGTGGAGGTGGTACTAACGGTTGTCGTGGAGGTCGTACTAACGGTTGTCGTGGAGGTGGTACTAACGGTTGTCGTGGAGGTGGTAGTAACGGTTCTCGTGGAGGTGGTAGTAACGGTTGTCGTGGAGGTGGTAGTAACGGTAGTCGTGGAGATGGTAGTAACGGTTGTCGTGGAGATGGTAGTAACGGTTGTCGTGGAGGTGGTAGCAACGGTAGTCGTGGAGATGGTAGTAACGGTTGTCGTGGAGGTGGTAGTAACGGTTGTCGTGGAGATGGTAGTAAGGGTTGTCGTGGAGGTGGTAGTAAAGGTTGTCGTGGAATGGTAATAACGGTTGTCGTGAAGGTGGTACTAACGGTTGTCGTGGATGTGGTAGTAACGGTTGTGGTGGAGGTGGTAGTAAAGGTTGTCGTGGAGGTGGTAGTAACGAATGTCGTGGAAATGGAACTAACGGTTGTCGTGGAGGTGGTAATAACGGTTGTCGTGGAGGTGGTAGTAACGGTTGTCGTGGAGGTGGTAGTGACGGTTGTCTTGGAGATGGTAGTGACGGTTGTCGTGGAGGTGGTGGTAACGGTTGTCGTGGAGGTTGAGGTAACGGTTGTCGTGGAGGTGGTAGTAACGGTTGTCGTGGAGGTGGTAGTAACATGTTGTCGTGGTGGTGGTAGTAACGGTTGTGGTGGTGGTAGTAACGGTTGTCGTGGAGGTTGTAGTAACGGTTGTCGTGGAGATGGTAGTAACGGTTGTCGTGGAGGTGGTGGTAACGGTTGTCGTGGAGGTGGTGGTAACGGTTGTCATGGAGGTGGTGGTTACGGTTGTCGTGGAGGTGGTAGAAACGGTTGTCGTGGGGGTGGTAGTAACGGTTGTCGTGGAGGAGGTACTAACGGTTGTCGTGGAGGTGGTACTAACGGTTGTAGTGGAGATGGTACTAACGGTTGTCGTGGAGGTGGTAGTAACGGTTGTCGTTGAGATGGTACTAACAGTTGTCGTTGATGTGGTACTAACGGTTGTCGTGGAGGAGGTACTAACGGTTGTCGTGGAGGTGGTACTAACGGTTGTCGTGGAGGTGGTACTAACGGTTGTCGTGGAGGTAGTACTAACGGTTGTCGTGGAGGTGGTACTAACGGTTGTCGTGGAGGTGGTACTAACGGTTGTCGTGGAGGTGGTACTAACGGTTGTCGTGGAGGTGGTAGTAACGGTTGTCGTGGAGGTGGTAGTAACGGTTGTCGTGGAGGTGGTAGTAACGGTTGTCGTGGAGGAGGTACTAACGGTTGTCCTGGAGGTGGTACTAACGGTTGTAGTGGAGACGGTACTAACGGTTGTCGTGGAGGTGGTAGTAACGGTTGTCGTTGAGATGGTACTAACAGTTGTCGCTGATGTGGTACTAACGGTTGTCGTGGAGGAGGTACTAACGGTTGTCGTGGAGGTGGTACTAACGGTTGTCGTGGAGGTGGTACTAACGGTTGTCGTGGAGGTATTACTAACGGTTGTCGTGGAGGTGGTACTAACGGTTGTCGTGGAGGTGGTACTAACGGTTGTCGTTGAGATGGTAGTAACGGTTGTCGTGGAGGTGGTACTAACGGTAGTCGTGGAGATGGTAGTAACGGTTGTCGTGGAGGTGGTAGCAACGGTAGTCGTGGAGATGGTAGTAACGGTTGTCGTGGAGGTGGTAGTAACGGTTGTCGTGGAGATGGTAGTAAGGGTTGTCGTGGAGGTGGTAGTAAAGGTTGTCGTGGAGGTGGTAATAACGGTTGTCGTGAAGGTGGTAGTAACGGTTGTCGTCGATGTGGTAGTAACGGTTGTCGTGGAGGTGGTAATAACGCTTGTCGTGGAGGTGGTAGTAACGGTTGTCGTGGAGGTGGTAGTAACGGTTGTCGTGGAGGTGGTAGTAACGAATGTCGTGGAGATGGTACTAACGGTTGTCGTGGAGGTGGTAGTAACAATTGTCGTGGATGTGGTAGTAACAGTTGTCGTGGAGGTGGTAGTAACGGTTGTCGTGGAGGTGGTAGTAACGGTTGTCGTGGAGGTGGTAGTAACTGTTGTCGTGGAGGTGGTTGTAACGGTTGTCGTGGAGGTGGTAGTAACGGTTGTCGTGGAGCTGGTTGTAACGGTTGTCGTGGAGCTGGTAGTAACGGTTGTCGTGGAGGTGGTAGTAACGGTTGTCGTGGAGGTGGTACTAACCGTTGTCGTTGAGATGATACTAACGGTTGTCGTTGAGGTTGTACTAACGGTTGTCGTGGAGGTGGTACTAACGGTTGTCGTGGAGGTGGTACTAACGGTTGTCGTGGAGGTGGTACTAACGATTGTCGTGGAGGTGGTACTAACGGTTTTCGTGGAGGCGGTACTAACGATTGTCGTGGAGGTGGTACTAACGGTTGTCGTGGAGGTGGTAGTAACGGTTGTCGTGGAGGTGGTAGTAACGGTTGTCGTGGAGGTGGTAGTAACGGTTGTCGTGGAGGTGGTTGTAACAGTTGTCGTGGAGGTGGTCGTAACGGTTGTCGTGGAAGTGGTCGTAACGTTTGTCGTGGAGTTGGTGCTAACGGTTGTCGTGGAGATGTTACAAACGGTTGTCGTGGAGGTGGTACAAACGGTTGTCGTGGAGGTGGTAGCAACGGTTGTCGTGGAGGTGGTACTAACGGTTGTCGCGCAGGTGGTAGTAACGGTGATCGCGGAGGTGGTAGTAACGGTTGTCGTGGAGGTGGTACTAACGGTTGTCGTGCAGATGGTAATAACGGTTGTCGTGGAGATGGTATTAACGGTTGTCGTGGAAGTGGTACTAACGGTTGTCGTGGACGTGGTAGTAACGGTTGTCGTGGAGGTAGTACTAACGGTTGTCGTTGAGGTGGGACTAACGGTTGTCGTGGAGGTGGGAGCAACGGTTGTCGTGGAGGTGGTACTAACGGTTGTCATGGAGGTGGTGGTAGCGGTTTTCGCGGAGGTGGTAGTAACGGTTGTCGTGGAGATGGTAGTAACGGTTGTCGTGGAGGTTGTAGTAACTGTTGTCGTGGAGATGGTAGTAACGGTTGTCGTGGAGGTAGTGGTAACGGTTGTCGTGGAGGTGGTAGTAACGGTTGTCGTGCAGATGGTAGTAACGGTTGTCGTGGAGGTGGTGGTAACGGTTGTCGTGGAGGTGGTAGAAACGGTTGTCGTGGAGGTGGTAGTAACGGTTGTCGTGGAGGTGGTACTAACGGTTGTGGTGGAGGTGGTACTAACGGTTGTCGTGGATGTGGTACTAACGGTTGTAGTGGAGATGGTACTAACGGTTGTCGTGGAGGTGGTAGTAACGGTTGTCGTTGAGATGGTACTAACGGTTGTCGTTGAGGTGGTACTAACGGCTGTCGTGGAGGTGGTACTAACGGTTGTCGTGGAAGTGGTACTAACGGTTGTCGTGGACGTGGTAGTAACGGTTGTCGTGGAGGTAGTACTAACGGTTGTCGTGGAGGTGGGACTAACGGTTGTCGTGGAGGTGGTACTAACGGTTGTCGTGGAGGTGGTACTAACGGTTGTCGTGGAGGTGGTAGTAACGGTTGTCGTGGAGGTGGTAGTAACGGTTGTCGTGGAGGTGGTAGTAACGGTTGTCGTGGAGGTGGTAGTAACGGTAGTCGTGGAGATGGTAGTAACGGTTGTCGTGGAGGTGGTAGCAACGGTAGTCGTGGAGATGGTAGTAACGGTTGTCGTGGAGGTGGTAGTAACGGTTGTCGTGGAGATGGTAGTAAGGGTTGTCGTGGAGGTGGTAGTAAAGGTTGTAGTGGAGCTGGTAATAACGGTTGTCGTGAAGGTGGTACTAACGGTTGTCGTGGATGTGGTAGTAACGGTTGTGGTGGAGGTGGTAGTAAAGGTTGTCGTGGAGGTGGTAGTAATGAATGTCGTGGAAATGGAACTAACGGTTGTCGTGGAGGTGGTAATAACGGTTGTGGTGGAGGTGGTAGTAAAGGTTGTCGTGGAGGTGGTAGTAACGGTTGTGGTGGAGGTGGTAGTAAAGGTTGTCGTGGAGGTGGTAGTAACGAATGTCGTGGAGATGGTACTAACGGTTGTCGTGAAGGTGGTAGTAACGGTTGTGGTGGAGGTGGTAGTAACGGTTGTGGTGGAGGTGGTAGTAAAGGTTGTCGTGGAGGTGGTAGTAACGAATGTCGTGGAAATGGAACTAACGGTTGTCGTGGAGGTGGTAGTAACGGTTGTGGTGGAGGTGGTAGTAAAGGTTGTCGTGGAGGTGGTAGTAACGAATGCCGTGGAGATGGTACTAACGGTTGTCTAGAAGGTGGTAGTAACGGTTGTCGTGGATGTGGTAGTAACGGTTGTCGTGGAGGTGGTAGTAACGATTGTCGTGGAGGTGGTAGTATCGGTTGTCGTGGAGGTGGTAGTAACGGTTGTCCTGGAGGTGGTAGTAACGGTTGTCGTGGGGGTGGTAGTAACGGTTGTCGTGGAGGTGGTAGTAACGGTTGTCGTGAAGATGGTAGTAACGTTTGTCGTGGAGGTGGTAGTAACGGTTGTCTTGGAGGTGGTAGTAACGGTTGTCGTGGAGGTGGTAGTATCGGTTGTAGTGGAGGTGGTAGTCTCGGTTGTCGTGGAGGTGGTAGTAACGGTTGTCGTGGAGGTGGTAGAAACGGTTGTCGTGGAGGTGGTAGTAACCTTTGTCGTGGAGGTGGTGGTAACGGTTGTCGTGGAGGTGGTCGTAACGGTTGTCGTGGAGGTGGTAGTAACGGTTGTCGTGGAGGTGGTAGTATCAGTTGTCGTGGAGATGGTACTAACGGTTGTCGTGGAGGTGGTAATAACGGTTGTCGTGGAGGTGGGAGCAACGGTTGTCGTGGAGGTGGTACTAACGGTTGTCATGGAGGTGGTGGTAGCGGTTTTCGCGGAGGTGGTAGTAACGGTTGTCGTGGAGATGGTACCAACGGTTGTCGTGGAGGTGGTACAAACGGTTGTCGAGGATGTGGTAGAAACGGTTGTCGTGGAGGTGGTAGTAACCTTTGTCGTGGAGGTGGTGGTAACGGTTGTCTTGGAAGTTGTAGTAACGGTTGTCGTGGAGGTGGTCGTAATGGTTGTCGTGGAGGTGGTCGTAACGGTTGTCGTGGAGTTGGTACTAACGGTTGTCGTGGAGATGGTACCAACGGTTGTCGTGGAGGTGGTAGTAACGGTTGTCGTGGAGGTGGTAATAACGGTTGTGGTGGAAGTGGTACCAACGGTTGTCGTGGAGGTGGTAGCAATGGTTGTCGTGGAGATGGTACAAACGGTTGTCGTGGAGGTGGTACAAACGGTTGTCGTGGAGGTGGTAGCAACGGTTGTCGTGGAGGTGGTACTAACGGTTGTCGCGGAGGTGGTAGTAGCGGTTGTTGCGGAGGTGGTAGTAACGGTTGTCGTGGAGGTGGTAGTAACGGTTGTCTAGGGGGTGGTAGTAACGGTTGTCGGGGAGGTGATAGTAACGGTTGTCGCGGAGGTGGTTGTAACGGTTGTCGTGGAGGTGGTAGTACCGGTTGTCGTGGAGCTGGTTGTAACGGTTGTCGTGGAGGTGGTAGTAACGGTTGTCGTGGAGGTGGTAGTAACGGTTGTCGTGGTGGTGGTAGTAACGGTTGTCGTGGAGGTGGTACTATCGGTTGTCGTGGAGATAGTAGTAACGTTTGTCGTGGAGATGGTATTAACGGTTGTCGTGGAGGTGGTTGTAACGGTTGTCGTGGATGTGGTAGTAACGGTTGTCGTGGAGGTGGTAGTAACGGTTGTCGTGGAGGTGGTCGTAACGGTTGTCGTGGAGGTGCTCGTAACGGTTGTCGTGGAGTTGGTACTAACGGTTGTCGTGGAGATGGTACCAACGGTTGTCGTGGAGGTGGTAGTAACGGTTGTCGTGGAGGTGGTAGTAACGGTTGTCGTGGAGGTGGTCGTAACGGTTGTCGTGGAGGTGGTCGTAACGGTTGTCGTGGAGTTGGTACTAACGGTTGTCGTGGAGATGGTATCAACGGTTGTCGTGGAGGTGGTAGTAACGGTTGTCGTGGAGGTGGTAATAACGGTTTTCGTGGAGGTGGTAGTAACGGTTGTCGTGGAGGTGGTAGCAACGGTTGGCGTGGAGGTGGTACTAACGGTTGTCTAGGAGGTGGTGGTAGCGATTGTCGTGGAGGTGGTAGTAACGGTTGTCGTTGAGATGGTACTAACGGTTGTCCTTGAGGTGGTACTAACGGTTGTCGTGGAGATAGTACCAACGGTTGTCGTGGAGGTGTTAGTAACGGATGTCTTGGAGGTGGTTATAACGGTTGTCGTGGAGGTGGTACCAACGGCTGTCGTGGAGGTGGTAGAAACGGTTGTCGTGGAGGTGGTAGTAACCTTTGTCGTGGAGGTGGTGGTAATGGGTGTCGTGGAGGTGGTAGTAACGGTTGTTATGGAGGTGGTAGTAACGGTTGTCGTGGAGGTGGTCGTAACGGTTGTCGTGGAGGTGATCGTAACGGTTGTCGTGGAGTTGGTACTAACGGTTGTCGTGGAGATGGTACCAACGGTTGTCGTGGAGGTGGTAGTAACGGTTGTCGTGGAGGTGGTAGTAACGGTTGTCGTGGACGTGGTCGTAACGGTTGTCGTGGAGATGGTCGTAACGGTTGTCGTGGAGTTGGTACTAACGGTTGTCGTGGAGATGGTACCAACGGTTGTCGTGGAGATGGTACCAACGGTTGTCGTGGAGGTGATAGTAACGGTTGTCGTGGAGGTGGTAATAACGGTTGTCGTGGAGGTGGTACCAAATGTTGTCGTGGAGGTGGTAGTAACGGATGTCGTGGAGGTGGTAGTATCGGTTGTCGTGGAGATGGTACTAACGGTTGTCGTGGAGGTGGTAGTAACGGTTGTCGTGGAGGTGGTAGCAATGGTTGTCGTGGAGGTGGTACCAACGGTTGTCGTGGAGGTGGTAGTAGCGGTTGTCGCGGAGGTGGTAGTAACGGTTGTGGTGGAGGTGGTAGTAACGGTTGTCGTGGGGGTGGTAGTAACGGTTATCGTGGAGGCGGTAGTAACGGTTGTCGTGGAGGTGGTTGTAACGGTTGTCGTGGAGGTGGTAGTAACGCTTGTCGTGGAGCTGGTTGTAACGGTTGTCGAAGAGGTGCTAGTAACGGTTGTCGTGGAGGTGGTAGTAACGGTTGTCGTGGTGGTGGTAGTAACGGTTGTCGTGGAGGTGGTACTAACGGTTGTCGTGGAGATGGTAGTAACGGTTGTCGTGGAGATGGTATTATCGGTTGTCGTGGAGGGGGTTGTAACGGTTGCCGTGGAGGTGGTACTAACGGTTGTCGTGGAGGTGGTAGTAGCGGTTGTCGCGGAGGTGGTAGTAACGGTTGTCGTGGAGGTGGTAGTAACGGTTGTCGTGGGGGTGGTAGTAACGGTATTCGTGGAGATGGTACCAACGGTTGTCGTGGAGATGGTACCAACGGTTGTCGTGGAGATGGTACCAACGGTTGTCGTGGAGGTGGTAGTAACGGTTGTCGTGGAGGTGGTAGTAACGGTTGTCGTGGAGGTGGTCGTAACGTTTGTCGTGGAGGTGGTCGTAACGGTTGTCGTGGAGGTGGTCGTAACGGTTGTCGTGGAGTTGGTACTAACGGTTGTCGTGGAGATGGTACCAACGGTTGTCGTGGAGGTGGTAGTAAAGGTTGTCCTGGAGGTTGTAATAACGGTTGTCGTGGAGATGGAACCAACGGTTGTCGTGGAGGTGGTAGTAACGGTTGTCGTGGAGGTGGTAGTATCGGTTGTCATGGAGATGGTACTAACGGTTGTCGTGGAGGTGGTAGTAACGGTTGTCGTGGAGGTGGGAGCAACGGTTTCGTGGAAGTGGTACTAACGGTTGTCGTGGAGTTGGTACTAACGGTTGTCGTGGAGATGGTACCAACGGTTGTCGTGGAGGTGGTAGTAAAGGTTGTCCTGGAGGTTGTAATAACGGTTGTCGTGGAGATGGAACCAACGGTTGTCGTGGAGGTGGTAGTAACGGTTGTCGTGGAGGTGGTAGTATCGGTTGTCGTGGAGATGGTACTAACGGTTGTCGTGGAGGTGGTAGTAACGGTTGTCGTGGAGGTGGGAGCAACGGTTTCGTGGAAGTGGTACTAACGGTTGTCATGGAGGTGGTGGTAGCGTTTGTCGCGGAGGTGGTAGTAACGGTTGTCGTGGAGGTGGTAGTAACGGTTGTCGTGGAGGTGGTAGTAACGGTTGTCGTTGAGATGGTACTAACGGTTGTCGTTGAGGTGGTACCAACGGTTGTCGTGGAGATGGTACCAACGGTTGTCGTGGAGGTGGTAGTAACGGATGTCGTTGAGGTGGTTATAACGGTTGTCGTGGAGGTGGTAGAAACGGTTGTCGTGGAGGTGGTAGTAACCTTTGTCGTGGAGGTGGTGATAACGGTTGTCGTGGAGGTGGTAGTAACGCTTGTCGTGGAGGTGGTAGTAACGGTTGTCGTGGAGTTGGTACTAACGGTTGTCGTGGAGATGGTACCAACGGTTGTCGTGGAGGTGGTAGTAACGGTTGTCGTGGAGGTGGTAGCAACGGTTGTCGTGGAGATGGTACAAACGGTTGTCGTGGAGGTGGTAGTGACGGTTATCGTGGAGGTGGTAGTAACGGTTGTCGTGAAGGTGGTAGTAACGGTTGTCGTGGAGGTGGTAGTAACGGTTGTCGTGAAGGTGGTAATAACGGTTGTCGTGAAGGTGGTAGTAACGGTTGTCGTGGAGGTGGTAGCAACGGTTGTCGTGAAGGTGGTAATAACGGTTGTCGTGGAGGTGGTAGCAACGGTTGTCGTGAAGGTGGTAATAACGGTTGTCGTGGAGGTGGTAGTAACGGTTGTCGTGGAGGTAGTAGTAACGGTTGTCGTGGATGTGGTAGTAACGGTTGTCGTGGAGGTGGTAGTAACGGTTGTCTTGGAGGTGGTAGTAACGGTTGTCGTGGAGGTGGTGGTATCGGTTTTCGTGGATGTGGTAGTAACGGTTGTCGTGGATGTGGTAGTAACGTTTGTCGTGGAGGTGGTAGTAACGGTTGTCGTGGATATGGTAGTAACGGTTGTCGTGGATGTGGTAGTAACGGTTGTCGTGGAGGTGGTAGTAACGGTTGTCGTGGAGGTGGTAGTAACGGTTGTCGTGGAGGTGGTCGTAACGGTTCTCGTGCAGATGGTACCAACGGTTGTCGTGGAGATGGTACCAACGGTTGTCGTGGAGATGGTACCAACGGTTGTCGTGGAGATGGTACCAACGGTTGTCGTGGAAATGGTATCAACGGTTGTCGTGGAGGTGGTACCAACGGTTGTCGTGGAGGTGGTAGTAACGGTTGTCGTGGACGTGGTAGTAACGGTTGTCGTGGAGGTGGTAGTAACGGTTGTCGTGGAGTTGGTACTAACGGTTGTCGTGGAGGTGGTAGTAACGGTTGTCGTGGAGGTGGTACTAATGGTTGTCGTGGAGGTGGTACTAAGGGTTGTCGTGGAGGTAGTACTAACGGTTGTGGTGGAGGTGGTAATAACAGTTGTCGTGGAGGTGGTACCAACGGTTGTCGTGGAGATGGTACCAACGGTTGTCGTGGAGGTGGTACTAACGGTTGTCGTGGAGCTGGTAGTAACGGTTGTCGTGGAGGTGGTCGTAACGGCTGTCGTGGAGGTGGTCGTAACGGTTGTCGTGGAGTTGGTACTAACGGTTGTCGTGGAGATGGTACCAACGGTTGTCGTGGAGATGGTACCAATGGTTGTCGTGGAGTTGGTACTAACGGTTGTCGTGGAGATGGTACCAACGGTTTTTGTGGAGTTTGTAGTAACGGTTGTCGTAACGGTTGTCGTGGAGATGGTACCAACGGTTGTCGTGGAGATGGTACCAACGGTTGTCGTGGAGGTGGTAGTAACGGTTGTCGTGGAGCTGGTAGTAACGGTTGTCGTGGATGTGGTCGTAACGGTTGTCGTGGAGGTGGTAGTAACGGTTGTCTTGGAGGTGGTGGTAACGGTTGTCGTGGATGTGGTAGTAGCGGTTGTCGTGGAGGTGGTAGTAACGGTTGTCGTGGAGGTGGTAGTAACGGTTGTTCAGGAGGTGGTGGTAACGGTTGTCGTGGATGTCGTAGTAACGGTTGTCGTGGAGGTGGTACCAACGGCTGTCGTGGAGGTGGTAGAAACGGTTGTCGTGGAGGTGGTAGTAACCTTTGTCGTGGAGGTGGTGGTAATGGGTGTCGTGGAGGTGGTAGTAACGGTTGTTATGGAGGTGGTAGTAACGGTTGTCGTGGAGGTGGTCGTAACGGTTGTCGTGGAGGTGATCGTAACGGTTGTCGTGGAGTTGGTACTAATGGTTGTCGTGGAGATGGTACCAACGGTTGTCGTGGAGGTGGTAGTAACGGTTGTCGTGGAGGTGGTAGTAACGGTTGTCGTGGACGTGGTCGTAACGGTTGTCGTGGAGATGGTCGTAACGGTTGTCGTGGAGTTGGTACTAACGGTTGTCGTGGAGATGGTACCAACGGTTGTCGTGGAGATGGTACCAACGGTTGTCGTGGAGGTGATAGTAACGGTTGTCGTGGAGGTGGTAATAACGGTTGTCGTGGAGGTGGTACCAAATGTTGTCGTGGAGGTGGTAGTAACGGTTGTCGTGGAGGTGGTGGTAACGGTTGTCGTGGATGTGGTAGTAACGGTTGTCGTGCATGTGGTAGTAACGGTTGTCGTGGAGGTGGTAGTAACGGTTGTCGTGGAGGTGGTAATAAAGGTTGTCGTGGAGGTGGTAGTAACGGTTGTCTTGGAGGTGGTAGTAACGGTTGTCGTGGAGGTGGTAGTAACGGTTGTCCTGGAGGTGGTAGTAACGGTTGTCGTGGAGGTGGTAGTGACGGTTGTCGTGGATGTGGTAGTGACGGTTGTCGTGGAGGTGGTAGAAACGGTTGTCGTGAAGGTGGTCGTAACGGTTGTCGTGGAGATGGTACCAACGGTTGTCGTGGAGACGGTACCAACGGTTGTCGTGGGGGTGGTAGTAACGGTTGTCGTGGAGGTGGTCGTAACGGTTGTCGTGGAGATGGTACCAACGGTTGTCGTGGAGATGGTACCAACGGTTGTCGTGGAGGTGGTAGTAACGGTTGTCGTGGAGGTGGTCGTAACGGTTGTCGTGGAGATGGTACCAACGGTTGTCGTGGAGGTGGTACCAACGGTTGTCGTGAAGATGGTACCAACAGTTGTCGTGGAGGTGGTAGTAACGGTTGTCCTTGAGGTGGTCGTAACGGTTGTCGTGGAGATGGTACCAACGGTTGTCGTGGAGGTGGTAGTAACGGTTGTCGTGGAGGTGGTCGTAACGGTTGTCGTGTAGATGGTAGCAACGGTTGTCGTGGAGATGGTACCAACGGTTGTCGTGGAGATGGTACCAACGGTTGTCGTGGAGTTGGTATGAACGGTTGTCGTGGAGTTGGTATGAACGGTTGTCGTGGAGATGGTACCAACGGTTTTCGTTGAGGTGGTAGTAACGGTTGTCGTTGAGGTGGTAGTAAAGGTTGTCGTGGAGGTGGTAATAACGGTTGTCGTGGAGGTGGTAGTAACGGTTGTCGTGGATGTGGTAGTAACGGTTGTCGTGGAGTTGGCACTAACGGTTGTCGTGGAGGTGGTAGTAACGGTTGTCGTGGAGGAGGTACTAACGGTTGTCGTGGAGGTGGTACCAACGGTTGTCGTAGAGGTGGTAGTAACGGTTGTCGTGGAGGTGGTAGTAACGGTTGTCGAGGAGGTGGTACTAACGGTTGTCGTGGAGGTGGTAATAACGGTTGTCGTGCAGGTAGTAGTAACGGTTGTCGTGAAGGTGGTAGTAACGGTTGTCGTGGAGGTGGTAGTAACGGTTGTCGTGGAGGTGGTAGTAACGGTTGTCGTGAAGGTGGTAGTAACGATTGTCGTGGAGGTGGTAGTAACGGTTGTCGTGAAGGTGGTAATAACGGTTGTCGTGAAGGTGGTAGTAACGGTTGTCGTGGAGGTGGTAGCAACGGTTGTCGTGAAGGTGGTAATAACGGTTGTCGTGGAGGTGGTAGGAACGGTTGTCGTGAAGGTGGTAATAACGGTTGTCGTGGAGGTGGTAGTAACGGTTGTCGTGGAGGTAGTAGTAACGGTTGTCGTGGATGTGGTAGTAACGGTTGTCGTGGAGGTGGTAGTAACGGTTGTCGTGGAGGTGGTAGTAACGGTTGTCGTGGAGGTGGTGGTATCGGTTTTCGTGGATGTGGTAGTAACGGTTGTCGTGGTTGTGGTAGTAACGTTTGTCGTGGAGGTGGTAGTAACGGTTGTCGTGGATATGGTAGTAACGGTTGTCGTGGATGTGGTAGTAACGGTTGTCGTGGAGGTGGTAGTAACGGTTGTCGTGGAGGTGGTAGTAACGGTTATCGTGGAGGTGGTCGTAACGGTTCTCGTGCAGATGGTACCAACGGTTGTCGTGGAGATGGTACCAACGGTTGTCGTGGAGATGGTACCAACGGTTGTCGTGGAGATGGTACCAACGGTTGTCGTGGAAATGGTATCAACGGTTGACGTGGAGGTGGTACCAACGGTTGTCGTGGAGGTGGTAGTAACGGTTGTCGTGGAGTTGGTACTAACGGTTGTCGTGGAGGTGGTAGTAACGGTTGTCGTGGAGGTGGTACTAATGGTTGTCGTGGGGGTGGTAGTAACGGTTGTCGTGGAGGTGGTAATAACGGTTGTCTTGGAGGTGGTACTAACGGTTGTCGTGGAGGTGGTACTAACGGTTGTCGAGGAGGTGGTAATAACGGTTGTCGTGGAGGTGGTACCAACGGTTGTCGTGAGGAGGGTACCAACGGTTGTCGTGGAGGTGGTACTAACGGTTGTCGTGGAGCTGGTAGTAACGGTTGTCGTGGAGGTGGTCGTAACGGCTGTCGTGGAGGTGGTCGTAACGGTTGTCGTGGAGTTGGTACTAACGGTTGTCGTGGAGATGGTACCAACGGTTGTCGTGGAGGTGGTACCAACGGTTGTCGTGGAGATGGTACCAACGGTTGTCGTGGAGTTGGTACTAACGGTTGTCGTGGAGATGGTACCAACGGTTTTTGTGGAGTTTGTAGTAACGGTTGTCGTAACGGTTGTCGTGGAGATGGTACCAACGGTTGTCGTGGAGGTGGTAGTAACGGTTGTCGTGGAGCTGGTAGTAACGGTTGTCGTGGATGTGGTCGTAACGGTTGTCGTGGAGGTGGTAGTAACGGTTGTCTTGGAGGTGGTGGTAACGGTTGTCGTGGATGTGGTAGTAGCGGTTGTCGTGGAGATGGTAGTAACGGTTGTCGTGGAGGTGGTAGTAACGGTTGTTCAGGAGGTGGTGGTAACGGTTGTCGTGGATGTGGTAGTAACGGTTGTCGTGGATGTGGTAGTAACGGTTGTCGTGGAGGTGGTAGTAACGGTTGTCGTGGAGGTGGTAGTAACGGTTGTCGTGGAGGTGGTAGTAACGGTTGTCGTGGAGGTGGTAGTAACGGTTGTCGTGGAGGTGGTAGTAACGGTTGTCGTGGAGGTGGTGGTATCGGTTGTCGTGGATGTGGTAGTAACGGTTGTCGTGGATGTGGTAGTAACGTTTGTCGTGGAGGTGGTAGTAACGGTTGTCGTGGATGTGGTAGTAACGGTTGTCGTGGATGTGGTAGTAACGGTTGCCGTGGATGTGGTAGTAACGGTTGTCGTGGAGGTGGTGGTAACGGTTGTCGTGGAGGTGGTGGTAACGGTTGTCGTGGAGGTGGTAGTAACGGTTGTCGTGGAGGTGGTAGTAACGGTTGTCGTGGAGGTGGTGGTAACGGTTGTCGTGGATGTGGTGGTAACGGTTGTCGTGGAGGTGGTAGTAACGGTTGTCGTGGAGGTGGTAGTAACGGTTGTCGTGGAGGTGGTGGTAACGGTTGTCGTGGATGTGGTGGTAACGGTTTTCGTGGATGTGGTAGTAACGGTTGTCTTGGAGGTGGTAGTAACGGTTGTCGTGGAGGTGGTGGTAACGGTTGTCGTGGAGGTGGTAGTAACGGTTGTCGTGGAGGTGGTAGTAACGGTTGTCGTGGAGGTGGTGGTAACGGTTGTCGTGGATGTGGTGGTAACGGTTGTCGTGGATGTGGTAGTAACGGTTGTCTTGGAGGTGGTAGTAACGGTTGTCGTGGAGGTGGTGGTAACGGTTGTCGTGGATGTGGTAGTAACGGTTGTCGTGCATGTGGTAGTAACGGTTGTCGTGGAGGTGGTAGTAACGGTTGTCGTGGAGGTGGTAATAAAGGTTGTCGTGGAGGTGGTAGTAACGGTTGTCGTGGAGGTGGTAGTAACGTTTGTCGTGGAGGTGGTAGTAACGGTTGTCGTGGAGGTGGTAGTAACGGTTGTCCTGGAGGTGGTAGTAACGGTTGTCGTGGAGGTGGGAGTGACGGTTGTCGTGGATGTGGTAGTGACGTTTGTCGTGGAGGTGGTAGTAACGGTTGTCGTGGAGGTGGTAGTATCGGTTGTCGTGGAGGTGGTAGTAAGGGTTGTCGTGGAGGTGGTAGTAACGGTTGTCGTGGAAGTTGGTAATAACGGTTGTCGTGGATGTGGTAGTAACGGTTGTCGTGGATGTGGTAATAACGGCTGTCGTCGATGTGGTAGTAACGGCTGTCGTGGATGTGGTAGTAACGGTTGTCGTGGACATGGTAGTAACGGTTGTCGTGGAGGTGGTATTAACGGTTGTCCTGGAGGTGGTACTAACGGTTGTCGTGGAGGTGGTACTAACGGTTGTCGTGGAGGTGGTACTAACGGTTGTCGCTGAGGTGGTAGTAACGGTTGTCGTGGAGGTGGTACTAACGGTTGTCGTGGAGATGGTCGTAACGGTTGTCGTGGAGGTGGTCGTAACGGTTGTCGTGGAGTTGGTACAAACGGTTGTCGTGGAGATGGTACCAACGGTTGTCGTGGAGGTGGTACCAACGGTTGTCGTGGAGATGGTACCAACGGTTGTCGTGGAGATGGCACCAACGGTTGTCGTGGAGTTGGTACTAACGGTTGTCGTGGAGATGGTACTAACGATTGTTGTGGAGGTGGTAGAAACGTTTGTCGTGAAGGTGGTCGTAACGGTTGTCGTGGAGATGGTACCAACGGTTGTCGTGGAGATGGTACCAACGGTTGTCGTGGAGGTGGTAGTAACGGTTGTCGTGGAGGTGGTCGTAACGGTTGTCGTGGAGATGGTACCAACGGTTGTCGTTGAGGTGGTAGTAACGGTTGTCGTGGAGGTGGTACTAACGGTTGTCGTGGAGATGGTCGTAACGGTTGTCGTGGAGGTGGTCGTAACGGTTGTCGTGGAGTTGGTACTAACGGTTGTCGTGGAGATGGTACCAACGGTTGTCGTGGAGATGGCACCAACGGTTGTCGTGGAGTTGGTACTAACGGTTGTCGTGGAGATGGTACTAACGGTTGTCGTGGAGGTGGTAGAAACGGTTGTGAAGGTGGTCGTAACGGTTGTCGTGGAGATGGTACCAACGGTTGTCGTGGAGATGGTACCAACGGTTGTCGTGGAGGTGGTAGTAACGGTTGTCGTGGAGGTGGTCGTAACGGTTGTCGTGGAGATGGTACCAACGGTTGTCGTGGAGATGGTACCAACGGTTGTCGTGGAGATGGTACCAACGGTTGTGGTGGAGATGGTACCAACGGTTGTCGTGGAGGTGGTAGTAACGGTTGTCGTGGAGGTGGTCGTAACGGTTGTCGTGGAGATGGTACCAACGGTTGTCGTGGAGGTGGTACCAACGGTTGTCGTGAAGATGGTACCAACGGTTGTCGTGGAGGTGGTAGTAACGGTTGTCCTTGAGGTGGTCGTAACGGTTGTCGTGGAGATGGTACCAACGGTTGTCGTGGAGGTGGTAGTAACGGTTGTCGTGGAGGTGGTCGTAACGGTTGTCGTGGAGATGGTAGCAACGGTTGTCGTGGAGATGGTACCAACGGTTGTCGTGGAGTTGGTATGAACGGTTGTCGTGGAGTTGGTATGAACGGTTTTCGTTGAGGTGGTAGTAACGGTTGTCGTGGAGGTGGTAGTAAAGGTTGTCGTGGAGGTGGTAATAACGGTTGTCGTGGAGGTGGTAGTAACGGTTGTCGTGGATGTGGTAGTAACGGTTGTCGTGGAGTTGGCACTAACGGTTGTCGTGGAGGTGGTAGTAACGGTTGTCGTGGAGGTGGTACTAACGGTTGTCGTGGAGGTGGTACCAACGGTTGTCGTAGAGGTGGTAGTAACGGTTGTCGTGGAGGTGGTAGTAACGGTTGTCGAGGAGGTGGTACTAACGGTTGTCGTGGAGGTGGTAATAACGGTTGTCGTGCAGGTAGTAGTAACGGTTGTCGTGAAGGTGGTAGTAACGGTTGTCGTGGAGGTGGTAGTAACGGTTGTCGTGGAGGTGGTAGTAACGGTTGTCGTGAAGGTGGTAGTAACGGTTGTCGTGGAGGTGGTAGTAACGGTTGTCGTGAAGGTGGTAATAACGGTTGTCGTGAAGGTGGTAGTAACGGTTGTCGTGGAGGTGGTAGCAACGGTTGTCGTGAAGGTGGTAATAACGGTTGTCGTGGAGGTGGTAGCAACGGTTGTCGTGAAGGTGGTAATAACGGTTGTCGTGGAGGTGGTAGTAACGGTTGTCGTGAAGGTAGTAGTAACGGTTGTCGTGAAGGTGGTAGTAACGGTTGTCGTGGAGGTGGTAGTAACGGTTGTCGTGGAGGTGGTAGTAACGGTTGTCGTGGAGATGGTACCAACGTTTATCGTGGAGTTGGTACTAACGGTTGTCGTGGAGATGGTACCAACGGTTGTCGTGGAGATGGTACCAACGGTTGTCGTGGAGGTGGTAGTAACGGTTGTCGTGGAGGTGTTAGTAACGGTTGTCGTGGAGGTGGTAGTAACGGTTGTCGTGGAGTAGGTCGTAACGGTTGTCGTGGAGGTGGTCGTAACGGTTGTCGTGGAGGTGGTAGTAACGGTTGTCGTGCAGGTGGTAGAAACGGTTGTCGTGTAGGTGGTGGTAACGGTTGTCGTGCAGGTGGTAGTAACGGTTGTCGTGGAGGTGGTAGTAACGGTTGTCGTGGAGGTGGTAGTAACGGTTGTCGTGGAGGTGGTAGTAACGGTTTTCGTGGAGGTGGTAGTAACGGTTGTCGTGGATGTGGTAGTAACGGTTGTCGTGGAGGTGGTGGTAACGGTTGTCGTGGAGGTGGTGGTAACGGTTGTCGTGGAGGTGGTCGGAACGGTTGTCGTGGATGTGGTAGAAACGGTTGTCGTGGAGGTGGTAGTAACGGTTGTCGTGGATGTGGTAGTAACGGTTGTCGTGGAGGTGGTAGTAACGGTTGTCGTGGAGGTGGTAGTAACGGTTGTCGTGGAGGTGGTAGTAACGGTTGTCGTGGAGGTGGTAGTAACGGTTGTCGTGGAGGTGGCAGTAACGGTTGTCGTGGAGGTGGCGGTAACGGTTGTCGTGGATGTGGTAGTAACGGTTGTCGTGAATGTGGTAGTAACGGTTGTCGTGGAGGTGGTAGTAACGGTTGTCGTGGAGGTGGTGGTAACGGTTGTCGTGGATGTGGTGGTAACGGTTGTCCTGGATGTGGTAGTAACTGTTGTCATGGAGGTGGTAGTAACGGTTGTCGTGGAGGTGGTAATAACGGTTGTCGTGGAGGGGGTAGTAACGGTTGTCGTGGAGGTGGTAGTAACGGTTGTCGTGGATGTGGTAGTAACGGTTGTCGTGGAGGTGGTAGTAACGGTTGTCGTGGAGGTGGTAGTAACGGTTGTGTGGAGGTGGTAGTAACGGTTATCGTGGATGTGGTAGTAACGGTTGTCGTGGAGGTGGTAGTAACGGTTGTCGTGGAGGTGGTAGTAACGGTTGTCGTGGAGGTGGTAGTAACGGTTGTCGTGGAGGTGGTAATAACGGTTGTCGTGGATGTGGTAGTAACGGTTGTCGTGGAGGTGGTAGTAACGGTTGTCGTGGAGGTGGTGGTAACGGTTGTCGTGGATGTGGTAGTAACGGTTGTCGTGGAGGTGGTGGTAACGGTTGTCGTGGATGTGGTAGTAACGGTTGTCGTGGATGTGGTAGTAACGGTTGTCGTGGAGGTGGTAGTAACGGTTGTCGTGGAGGTGGTAGTAACGGTTGTCGTGGAGGTGGTAGTAACGGTTGTCTTGGAGGTGGTAGTAACGGTTGTCGTGGAGGTGGTAGTAACGGTTGTCGTGGAGGTGGTAGTAACGGTTGTCGTGGAGGTGGTAGTAACGGTTGTCGTGGAGGTGGTAGTAACGGTTGTCGTGGAGGTGGTAGTAACGGTTGTCGTGGAGGTGGTAGTAACGGTTGTCGTGGAGGTGGTAGTAACGGTTGTCGTGGAGGTGGTAGTAACGGTTGTCGTGGAGGTGGTAGTAACGGTTGTCGTGGATGTGGTCGTAACGGTTGTCGTGGAGGTGGTAGTAACGGTTGTCTTGGAGGTGGTGGTAACGGTTGTCGTGGATGTGGTAGTAGCGGTTGTCGTGGAGATGGTAGTAACGGTTGTCGTGGAGGTGGTAGTAACGGTTGTTCAGGAGGTGGTGGTAACGGTTGTCGTGGATGTGGTAGTAACGGTTGTCGTGGATGTGGTAGTAACGGTTGTCGTGGAGGTGGTAGTAACGGTTGTCGTGGAGGTGGTAGTAACGGTTGTCGTGGAGGTGGTAGTAACGGTTGTCGTGGAGGTGGTAGTAACGGTTGTCGTGGAGGTGGTAGTAACGGTTGTCGTGGAGGTGGTGGTATCGGTTGTCGTGGATGTGGTAGTAACGGTTGTCGTGGATGTGGTAGTAACGTTTGTCGTGGAGGTGGTAGTAACGGTTGTCGTGGATGTGGTAGTAACGGTTGTCGTGGATGTGGTAGTAACGGTTGCCGTGGATGTGGTAGTAACGGTTGTCGTGGAGGTGGTGGTAACGGTTGTCGTGGAGGTGGTGGTAACGGTTGTCGTGGAGGTGGTAGTAACGGTTGTCGTGGAGGTGGTAGTAACGGTTGTCGTGGAGGTGGTGGTAACGGTTGTCGTGGATGTGGTGGTAACGGTTGTCGTGGAGGTGGTAGTAACGGTTGTCGTGGAGGTGGTAGTAACGGTTGTCGTGGAGGTGGTGGTAACGGTTGTCGTGGATGTGGTGGTAACGGTTTTCGTGGATGTGGTAGTAACGGTTGTCTTGGAGGTGGTAGTAACGGTTGTCGTGGAGGTGGTGGTAACGGTTGTCGTGGAGGTGGTAGTAACGGTTGTCGTGGAGGTGGTAGTAACGGTTGTCGTGGAGGTGGTGGTAACGGTTGTCGTGGATGTGGTGGTAACGGTTGTCGTGGATGTGGTAGTAACGGTTGTCTTGGAGGTGGTAGTAACGGTTGTCGTGGAGGTGGTGGTAACGGTTGTCGTGGATGTGGTAGTAACGGTTGTCGTGCATGTGGTAGTAACGGTTGTCGTGGAGGTGGTAGTAACGGTTGTCGTGGAGGTGGTAATAAAGGTTGTCGTGGAGGTGGTAGTAACGGTTGTCGTGGAGGTGGTAGTAACGTTTGTCGTGGAGGTGGTAGTAACGGTTGTCGTGGAGGTGGTAGTAACGGTTGTCCTGGAGGTGGTAGTAACGGTTGTCGTGGAGGTGGGAGTGACGGTTGTCGTGGATGTGGTAGTGACGTTTGTCGTGGAGGTGGTAGTAACGGTTGTCGTGGAGGTGGTAGTATCGGTTGTCGTGGAGGTGGTAGTAAGGGTTGTCGTGGAGGTGGTAGTAACGGTTGTCGTGGAAGTTGGTAATAACGGTTGTCGTGGATGTGGTAGTAACGGTTGTCGTGGATGTGGTAATAACGGCTGTCGTCGATGTGGTAGTAACGGCTGTCGTGGATGTGGTAGTAACGGTTGTCGTGGACATGGTAGTAACGGTTGTCGTGGAGGTGGTATTAACGGTTGTCCTGGAGGTGGTACTAACGGTTGTCGTGGAGGTGGTACTAACGGTTGTCGTGGAGGTGGTACTAACGGTTGTCGCTGAGGTGGTAGTAACGGTTGTCGTGGAGGTGGTACTAACGGTTGTCGTGGAGATGGTCGTAACGGTTGTCGTGGAGGTGGTCGTAACGGTTGTCGTGGAGTTGGTACAAACGGTTGTCGTGGAGATGGTACCAACGGTTGTCGTGGAGGTGGTACCAACGGTTGTCGTGGAGATGGTACCAACGGTTGTCGTGGAGATGGCACCAACGGTTGTCGTGGAGTTGGTACTAACGGTTGTCGTGGAGATGGTACTAACGATTGTTGTGGAGGTGGTAGAAACGTTTGTCGTGAAGGTGGTCGTAACGGTTGTCGTGGAGATGGTACCAACGGTTGTCGTGGAGATGGTACCAACGGTTGTCGTGGAGGTGGTAGTAACGGTTGTCGTGGAGGTGGTCGTAACGGTTGTCGTGGAGATGGTACCAACGGTTGTCGTTGAGGTGGTAGTAACGGTTGTCGTGGAGGTGGTACTAACGGTTGTCGTGGAGATGGTCGTAACGGTTGTCGTGGAGGTGGTCGTAACGGTTGTCGTGGAGTTGGTACTAACGGTTGTCGTGGAGATGGTACCAACGGTTGTCGTGGAGATGGCACCAACGGTTGTCGTGGAGTTGGTACTAACGGTTGTCGTGGAGATGGTACTAACGGTTGTCGTGGAGGTGGTAGAAACGGTTGTGAAGGTGGTCGTAACGGTTGTCGTGGAGATGGTACCAACGGTTGTCGTGGAGATGGTACCAACGGTTGTCGTGGAGGTGGTAGTAACGGTTGTCGTGGAGGTGGTCGTAACGGTTGTCGTGGAGATGGTACCAACGGTTGTCGTGGAGATGGTACCAACGGTTGTCGTGGAGATGGTACCAACGGTTGTGGTGGAGATGGTACCAACGGTTGTCGTGGAGGTGGTAGTAACGGTTGTCGTGGAGGTGGTCGTAACGGTTGTCGTGGAGATGGTACCAACGGTTGTCGTGGAGGTGGTACCAACGGTTGTCGTGAAGATGGTACCAACGGTTGTCGTGGAGGTGGTAGTAACGGTTGTCCTTGAGGTGGTCGTAACGGTTGTCGTGGAGATGGTACCAACGGTTGTCGTGGAGGTGGTAGTAACGGTTGTCGTGGAGGTGGTCGTAACGGTTGTCGTGGAGATGGTAGCAACGGTTGTCGTGGAGATGGTACCAACGGTTGTCGTGGAGTTGGTATGAACGGTTGTCGTGGAGTTGGTATGAACGGTTTTCGTTGAGGTGGTAGTAACGGTTGTCGTGGAGGTGGTAGTAAAGGTTGTCGTGGAGGTGGTAATAACGGTTGTCGTGGAGGTGGTAGTAACGGTTGTCGTGGATGTGGTAGTAACGGTTGTCGTGGAGTTGGCACTAACGGTTGTCGTGGAGGTGGTAGTAACGGTTGTCGTGGAGGTGGTACTAACGGTTGTCGTGGAGGTGGTACCAACGGTTGTCGTAGAGGTGGTAGTAACGGTTGTCGTGGAGGTGGTAGTAACGGTTGTCGAGGAGGTGGTACTAACGGTTGTCGTGGAGGTGGTAATAACGGTTGTCGTGCAGGTAGTAGTAACGGTTGTCGTGAAGGTGGTAGTAACGGTTGTCGTGGAGGTGGTAGTAACGGTTGTCGTGGAGGTGGTAGTAACGGTTGTCGTGAAGGTGGTAGTAACGGTTGTCGTGGAGGTGGTAGTAACGGTTGTCGTGAAGGTGGTAATAACGGTTGTCGTGAAGGTGGTAGTAACGGTTGTCGTGGAGGTGGTAGCAACGGTTGTCGTGAAGGTGGTAATAACGGTTGTCGTGGAGGTGGTAGCAACGGTTGTCGTGAAGGTGGTAATAACGGTTGTCGTGGAGGTGGTAGTAACGGTTGTCGTGAAGGTAGTAGTAACGGTTGTCGTGAAGGTGGTAGTAACGGTTGTCGTGGAGGTGGTAGTAACGGTTGTCGTGGAGGTGGTAGTAACGGTTGTCGTGGAGATGGTACCAACGTTTATCGTGGAGTTGGTACTAACGGTTGTCGTGGAGATGGTACCAACGGTTGTCGTGGAGATGGTACCAACGGTTGTCGTGGAGGTGGTAGTAACGGTTGTCGTGGAGGTGTTAGTAACGGTTGTCGTGGAGGTGGTAGTAACGGTTGTCGTGGAGTAGGTCGTAACGGTTGTCGTGGAGGTGGTCGTAACGGTTGTCGTGGAGGTGGTAGTAACGGTTGTCGTGCAGGTGGTAGAAACGGTTGTCGTGTAGGTGGTGGTAACGGTTGTCGTGCAGGTGGTAGTAACGGTTGTCGTGGAGGTGGTAGTAACGGTTGTCGTGGAGGTGGTAGTAACGGTTGTCGTGGAGGTGGTAGTAACGGTTTTCGTGGAGGTGGTAGTAACGGTTGTCGTGGATGTGGTAGTAACGGTTGTCGTGGAGGTGGTGGTAACGGTTGTCGTGGAGGTGGTGGTAACGGTTGTCGTGGAGGTGGTCGGAACGGTTGTCGTGGATGTGGTAGAAACGGTTGTCGTGGAGGTGGTAGTAACGGTTGTCGTGGATGTGGTAGTAACGGTTGTCGTGGAGGTGGTAGTAACGGTTGTCGTGGAGGTGGTAGTAACGGTTGTCGTGGAGGTGGTAGTAACGGTTGTCGTGGAGGTGGTAGTAACGGTTGTCGTGGAGGTGGCAGTAACGGTTGTCGTGGAGGTGGCGGTAACGGTTGTCGTGGATGTGGTAGTAACGGTTGTCGTGAATGTGGTAGTAACGGTTGTCGTGGAGGTGGTAGTAACGGTTGTCGTGGAGGTGGTGGTAACGGTTGTCGTGGATGTGGTGGTAACGGTTGTCCTGGATGTGGTAGTAACTGTTGTCATGGAGGTGGTAGTAACGGTTGTCGTGGAGGTGGTAATAACGGTTGTCGTGGAGGGGGTAGTAACGGTTGTCGTGGAGGTGGTAGTAACGGTTGTCGTGGATGTGGTAGTAACGGTTGTCGTGGAGGTGGTAGTAACGGTTGTCGTGGAGGTGGTAGTAACGGTTGTGTGGAGGTGGTAGTAACGGTTATCGTGGATGTGGTAGTAACGGTTGTCGTGGAGGTGGTAGTAACGGTTGTCGTGGAGGTGGTAGTAACGGTTGTCGTGGAGGTGGTAGTAACGGTTGTCGTGGAGGTGGTAATAACGGTTGTCGTGGATGTGGTAGTAACGGTTGTCGTGGAGGTGGTAGTAACGGTTGTCGTGGAGGTGGTGGTAACGGTTGTCGTGGATGTGGTAGTAACGGTTGTCGTGGAGGTGGTGGTAACGGTTGTCGTGGATGTGGTAGTAACGGTTGTCGTGGATGTGGTAGTAACGGTTGTCGTGGAGGTGGTAGTAACGGTTGTCGTGGAGGTGGTAGTAACGGTTGTCGTGGAGGTGGTAGTAACGGTTGTCTTGGAGGTGGTAGTAACGGTTGTCGTGGAGGTGGTAGTAACGGTTGTCGTGGAGGTGGTAGTAACGGTTGTCGTGGAGGTGGTAGTAACGGTTGTCGTGGAGGTGGTAGTAACGGTTGTCGTGGAGGTGGTAGTAACGGTTGTCGTGGAGGTGGTAGTAACGGTTGTCGTGGAGGTGGTAGTAACGGTTGTCGTGGAGGTGGTAGTAACGGTTGTCGTGGAGGTGGTAGTAACGGTTGTCGTGGAGGTGGTAGTAACGGTTGTCGTGGAGGTGGTAGTAACGGTTGTCGTGGATGTGGTAGTAACGGTTGTCGTGGAGGTGGTAGTAACGGTTGTCGTGGAGGTGGTAGTAACGGTTGTCGTTGAGATGGTACTAACGGTTGTCGTCGAGTATCATCTCGGAGCAAATTTGTAGTTTCATTTAACCGACACACACCTTCCTCGGTTGTGTGGAATAGGTTAAGGCGTGTTGCAGCTAAAATGACCCATATACCAATTGCGAGATTAAAAACAGCCACAGGAGCTGTTGTTAATTCATTTGAAGTGGCCAATACGTTTCGCTCAAGTGTCTAGCTCTGAAAACTACTGCCCTGAGTTCCTTCCAACTACAACTCAGGTGGAATCTCAAGGCTTCGCGTTTCGATCTAGAAACGTAGCAGATTACAATCACCTTTTCACCATGGCGGAGCTAGAACATTCTGTTAAATCTTGGCGATTATCAGCACCATGACCGGGCGGTATTCATGTACAAATGTTACAACAGCTCTCTCCTGAAGGTAAGACATTCCTGCTCGCGGTTTATAATCGTGTTTGGGTTGACAGTATACTCCCAGAAAAGTGGCGGGAGGCCACCGTTATTCCCATCTTGAAGACTGGAAAGGACCGTTGTCTTCCCTCCAGCTATCGATTGTTCTTGAATATTTTCACAGAAAAGTCTCCATAATTCTTTGATGGGTGGCAATAAGAGTACAAGTCAATTTTTGGCCACATTAGGATAAGTGCATTTTTCTATGAGAGATCCAAAGAGTATAAGTCTAAGAACGCTAAAACACCTTGAAATTATTAAAGCACATAAAAGTAAAAAATAAAAGCTTTAGACTGTGTGCGGTTAAAACAGTACAAAGTGACTTGTACTGTTATGATCATTGATATATAATATGAAGCTAGTAAACTCATCACTTGTACTTTTCAGATCACTACTGTTAATAGCTGCATTAAAGTGGCACGCCTGCAACTTTAGGGTACATTCCTTTTTAATACTAATGACATTTTAACCTTGGTCTTACTGTTTATCAGGTAACATTACTGATAGCATCGTTGTTTACCGCTGTTGATATTTTCTTTAATATAAATAATTAAAATTCCATTGTTTCCATTGTTAACCACTGTATTGTCATTAGGCACTTTAGAAGTGAGCCGTGATTGTCGGCACTGCTTTTGCCATGCTTCCTTTACAGTTGCAGTATTACGGTTTGTTGTGACGGATGTTTCCTAGTCGTGGAGCTAAAATGCTTGCCGTCTTGAAAAACAAAGGTGAATTTTATTACATTGTATATTTACACCTTGCTAATCTATGTTGTTGACATGAGTAAATATTTGCTAATAACCAATTTACCATGCTATAAACACATGTATTAATATGTGGTATTCTAAGATGTTTTTAGGTTTTAAATCTTGTGAGACTTGCACTGATAATCGTGAAAGTTTAATTGAACCTATGAATGCTGAGGTGGAGCACAGGAATGATATTCCATCTAATTCAGATATACCTTTCGCAGTTTAAATGATGTAATATTATTAATGTGAAATAGTCATTCACATTATTTTCCATTTCACATATGAAAGCATAACATGTACGAGGGGGTGTCAAAAAATAATCACAATTATTTTTTTGCATTTTAAAGTGCCCACGCATGAGATGGTAGTACTGGAGAGGTTTGACCTTGAGTGACAAAATGGCATACACGTCATTGGCCTGGGGGTGCTCAGTTGGAAGATAGCAGGAGAAGTGTTAGGCTGTCTTTACTGCACCCAACATGGATCTCAAGTTGAAGCAGCGTGCATCAACTAGATTTTGCATTCTTCTTGTCAAAACTGCATCACTTTCTTCTTTTTCTTTCCCTGTTTACCCTCCCCTTATATAGGACTTACAAGTCAGCCTAAGGTCAGACGCCTGTCGGGGAGCAGAGGGACCTCTGGACCAGACAGAGTGAAGACCTGGAAGCGGGTGGTCAGCCAAGCACCAGGTATGATAGTGAGGAAGAGGATGATATGAAATGCAGGCAAAATGGATGATTGGAAGGGTGATAATGGAGCAATTGGTGGAATAAATGGCGGGGAAACCGGAGAACCTGGAGAAAACCCACCCAGATGCAGCTTCGTCCACCACGAATACCACATGCGGTCCCGCCTAGGTGGTAGGCGAGCGGTCTAACCACTCAACCTTCCAGACTCAGGGAAGGATGAGGAATAATCCTGGCTGGGGAATCGAACCCAGGACCCCTTGCACAGCAGGTAGGTGCTCTACCAACTGCGCGACGGGGCCATCACAAACATTGGAAATGTGGGATAGTAAGGGGTAGTGATGCACCTCCTATAGCCTCTCCTACCCAATTCTCATCCTCATCCTACCCGTGGTGCACCCTGCTTTTAACAGATGAGGCTCTGTGGACCGAATCACAGCGGTATAACTGTTTCATCTAAAATGGAGGAAATGCCATTTACATATGTGCTGGCCTATCACAGCACAACAGCGTCCCTCAGAGGCACATGAGGGGAAGGTCGGTGGATCTAAATACCACCTATTTAGTCCACCCGGCTAGGTCTGATGGACCCGTTGACCAACGATAGGTGTGGTCCCCCTTGCAAAATGGGGGTTTAAGTCGGGTGATGTAACTGCCACATTGTAAAACTGGTGCCCGTTAAGAAAACACATGAAAGCCACAAAAGTATTGGAAAGCACGAATGCTAATGGCTTCATTGCCAGATGCAAGGCACTAGAAAACAACAACAACAACTTTTGACGCATCCTATATCAGTGTACCATGTACAGTATCGGATTTTAAAGGACTAATAAATAAATACACATTTCATTGTGGGGGTTGTGGGTACAAGAGGAATAGAGGAAACCAACATTAATAGATATTTCAAAGCGGGTAGATATATGCTATCCTTGAAGATCCATATTCTGTCCATGACATCTGTGAAACAACTGAACGATGGCAGCACATTCAAAGATGACAAAATATTGAAAAATTCAAACTAATAATGAATATCTTGGAAATACTGGGTGTCACAAGGACAGATAACCTGTATTTTATTTGTCATGCAAAAATGTTAAACTATTATATTTCAGTCAAGACCACTTGAAGACCTGTGAAGCATTAAGATCAGAAGAAACTACAGTTCAAAAGTATTGGAAAGCACGAATGCTAATGGCTTCATTGCCAGATGCAAGGCACTAGAAAACAACAACAACATTGGAAATGTTGCAGCAAGCCTACAAAGAGCAAGCAATGGGGAAAACTCAAGTGCTTGGATGGTATAAACGATTTCGGGAGGGTAAAAATGACCTTGAGGATGCTACATGTCCTGGAAGACCTTCAACTTTGAAAACAGACATCAATGTCAACACAACTGATGTCATGTTGCGATTTGTGGTGGATAAGCAACATACTGTTACTGCGAATTACTATTGTGAGGTACTGAAGGGGCCATTAAGGAGGAAACTTGCAACAAAACGACCAAATCTTGCTCAAACGGGATGGATCCTTCATCAGGATAATAGCCCTATTAGGTGTTAGATGTGATGCCACATCCTCCTTATTCACTGGACCTAGCCCTATGTGACTTCCACCTATATCCTGCAGTAAAAAGAGAGCTTCGGGGTCATTATTTTCAGAGTGATCGAGAGCTAAACAATAAAATTTTGGGTGTACTCAACAGACTATCAAAAAGGGACTTCAGGGAGTGTTTTGAACATTGGACTGAACTCTGGAATCGTTGTATTGTGCCTGAGGGAGAATACTTTGAAGGTGTGTAATGGAATTTGAATAAAGGTGAGCAGCATTTTCCAGTAAAGAAACAATTCCAGTTATTTTTTGACACCCCCTCGTATAAATCAAATGTTTATTTTCAGGTAACAAAGCCAATTGGACTAGTGCCTGTATTATAAAAATGAATGTTGATAACCAAATGAATGATGCCAATACAGATGCCGTAGCAAAGGGAAAAAAATAATTGCTTCTTCAGGTAAGCAAGCCTCTAACTTCATAACTTAGAATGTCTTTAACACCAAAAATAAGAGCAACAATAATAATATTAGCAATAATAAATTTTTATTGATAAACTCACTGGATTGTGTTGTGTAAATAATTGTTACAAATCCCTAGTTTTTATAAGCATAAGAAATACAATTCAGTCTCCCCAGAACAATATCGTACAGTACCAGCAAATACAAATGAAAACTGGATAAGTATACTCTGCTAATATCATTCATGCAACATATCTCATTTATACATTTACACACATATGTACAAAATATTGAGCACTTTTGTAATAAGTGATTTTACACTTGCACTTTCCCTTCCTCTGTCTTTATTTTAATATAAAAATATAAAAAGGAGAGAGGATATGATATATCTTATTAACTCAACAAAACATTTCCTCCATAGTCTTCCAGAAGTATCACATTACATTTTCCTATGCGGTGAACTTCAAGATTTCTCTTGGTTTGATTCTGAAGCATTCAAATTTGTACCATCAAATACCCTCAAATGAATCTGCAACAGAAAATTTCAACAACAATTGCAGAGAAGTGTTTTACTAGTTTTTAACTTTGCTATATGAATACATATATTAAGGAAAAATTGAAGCTAATAACAGTGAAGCAACAGAACCTGAATTAAAAACTAAAAGCTCCACTTATCTTATTATTACCACCTTGAAATATTAATAAAGTATGTGGAGCTTTTGTGGAAAGATCTTCAGAACCACAAGTGCTAACTTATTATGAAGATTTCAGAAAGTTTCGATCCTAAATCATAAAGAAGTAATTTCAAGTGGGAAGCAAATGGGTATTGACACTTTTTTCAAACCCACAACTTCACAGGGAACGACTTCTAACCAAGAATAAATCATGTAAAGTAAATAGCATGTACCAACAAAACAGTGTCAATTGTTTTTACTTCAGTTTCATTCATTTTGCAATTTAACAGACTTTCAATTTTCCGGACAACTCCTGGTTCCTTTCGGTCCGCTAAACCGAGAGTTTGCTGTAATTTTAAACATCCATTCTCTAATCAGGTCATCTATGTAAGTGTTAAACGGTACAGGAGATAAACTGCAACCCTGCCTTGCACCTTGATTTGCTATACCTTCCATTTCCAACATGTACGCGGATTGTTGTATCTTTATATATACCAATTAGTACTTTAATTAAATGATTTGGATATCCTCAAGACATAATTTCCCATAGTTTTTCCGTACTTACATGGTACGTACATGCTCAAAAGCTTTTTCATAATCAATAAAAGCTATATGTGTTTCAAGGGTAAGTTCTCTTCTTTTTTTCTATTATCTGCTTAACTGTAAAAGCAGCATCTGTACAGGATCGTCTTTTAAATGAAATTGTTAATCAGAAAATTCAACTCAACGTCAAATTTAATAGTTTAACCCCAAAAAATTCCCTGGAACTGGGAGAAAAATTATTATAAAGAACATAACAGTAACACGAGAAGACACTGGTTTCATTCTGTTTTTACAGCACTCACATTCCTTCAGAGTTCTAATAAATAATCTGTTCATCTTACTTTGCTAATTCTTAGTTTTAAATGTTAAATACTGCATGATAAAGTGACTATTACAGTAACTTTATGTGAACAAAGTTATGCAACATTAATTTTATATACCTGCAAATGAAGATTGACTTCATCACTTCGACTCAGATATGGAAAATTGCCTCCTGACTTCAGGTGTGCTAACTTAGCTTGTGGGTAGCACTTGTACATTTCTTCTCTGACTGTGTTAGAAAGTGCATATTCATCAAAAACATCAATAATTGTTATGGGAATGTCATTCAACTTTTGTGGTTCCACATAACAGTTTACACAATTCATTGTCAATCTTGAAGCTAGCTCCTGTTGGGTCAAGCTTTCAAGCTGAAAACACAAAGAGAAATTTGTAAGGAAAACTGTGCAATATTTGAACTACAAGTATAGTGAAAAGGAAAACTATTTAAAAGGTCTTAACAAATGACAGGAACAAAAGAAGAAAATCTGTACCAATAACATGGTTAGCATTGACCACCTTTTAAAATATTTGTATTTCTAATTTTATCAAAAACACATTTCTTAGCTTGGTGGACAGTTTTATAAGATACTTTAGGCTTATTAATACCCTAAGATTAATAATTTATTCTTTAAATATAAAACTGACTACATAAAAAAAATAAAAAATGACACCTAAGCCATGTGTGGGTAACCATGGCAGCTGTGGCCATTTAGTTATTAATTACAGTTGAACCTGATTTATGCGCATATCAAGGGGAAGAGGAAAGATTACTTGTAACTCAGAATGACTTACAAATGAAATATTGATAATGTATCATATTTTGTTTGAAGAAAAAGCAATACAGTGGGCCTACATGTGTGAAATTTTACAAACAACAAAGATATGTATAAAAAAAAATTATACTGCATGTGGTTCTACTTAAAGAAATCAATTAATTTGGCTTGCTTCACTTTTCTTGTATTACGTGCATACACCTCACTTTGTTACTGATGATTATACATAGCATAGTATAAGCAATTCCTAAGTCTGAAACAATTTTGGTTTTGGTTCTGTGGGGATTAACTTACACACATCTCATATGAATTTTACTTGCTAATCTAGTATATAACATTTCCTTTTTCTGTAGAAATGCTTTTAAAAAACTAAATATTTTAACATTACCTTCATTATATATTCTACAATTTAGGCGCCGGCCGTGAAAGCCTACGTAGCTTTATGACTGTATCACAACTTTCTCGTTCTGGATTGTTACCCTTGCTGGTGGTTATGAATCAGCCTTTAACATTTCTGCATGTTGCAGCTCCTCAATTTCCTGAGGATGAGTGCAAACCAGTCCTATTCCCAGCACCTAAAATCCACACCTCCATGGGTGGGATTGAACCTGGGCGTTCTGGGCTCTGGGAATCAGAGCTCCACCTTCTAGCCCACTGCATAGGACTAATCAAAGATATAGTCAGAATTAATTTTGAAACAGACATTCCACTTATGCATTAAGGGAAATATTTTGATTAGTTCCAAAAATACTTGATAAAGCAGATGTTCACAATTAAATGCAGAATAAACTCATGACTGAGAAGGACTGCTTTTGTTTCAGAGCTCCTTAATGTACTATTACAAACACCTACTCTTTCCACCATGAAGTCAATTGAATCTGCAATTGCACTGTCTACTTGGAATGCTGTGAAGTTTCCCATCACCATTTTTTTAAGTACTAAGGCTGGCAGCATCCAAAACCTGAAATATAAATATCACACTTTAGAGCAAATACTACTGGAAATAATGAAATAAGCAAAATTTACTTTCTAGATACAAAGTGAATTTAATTTACCGACACTACATTACTTAGCTATTAAAAATGGACATGTTATGAGAGCTCATTTGATCTCATTCTCAACTTGTCATCCTCTGGTGACTTTACTTTAAAACAATTAAATGGATCTAGATACAATATTAACCGGGCTTGTGGGCCGTGGTCTATTGGGTTCCTTCTTCTTCCCAAACGTTTCGTCTGCGACTATGGCAGACATCTTCAGTGGCGACGAGGTCGAAGTTTCCTAGTGGAGATCTCAGCACCGACTGTGCTGGTCACCACCAGAGGTGTGGTATTTATGTCGGCGGCCGGAGGGGAGGTACGTTGTGATTGGTCCGGGTGGCCAGTGGGCTGGACTTGTACCAGCGGAGTACTACAAGGAGCTGGCGTCTGATTGGCTGGAGAGGGGTTCTGGATTTTTGTTCTTGTTAACGCTGTTTGCTATATTCTGTTGAGTTTAAGTGCTTCCTCTTTGCGATTGATATTATTTTTGTGCTTGTGTATTTCAATGGCTTCACGGAATAAGCGAGAATAGTAGTGGGATGTAGATGCCAGAATATCTGTGTTACCATATTGGATGATGTGTTCCCCTTCTTCGAGTATGGCATGTTTCGCAATTGCTGATTTTTCTGTTTGACCCATGCGACAATTTCTTCTGTGTTCTTCAATGCGGGTTTTTATACTACGTTGTGTGGTTCCGATGTACACCTTGCCAGACGAACAAGGTATTCTATATACTCCTGCGGCGGATAGAGGATCCCTGGGGTCTTTGGCGGAACGGAGTATGTTACAAATCTGTTTAGTGGGCTTGTAGACGGTGTCAATGTTGTGGCGTTTAAGTAGTTTGCCTATGCGGTCTGTGACTGATCTGATGTACGGTAAAAAGGCCTTGCCCTTCCTATTGTTTGTGGCTGTTTCTGTGATGTTGGGACCTTTACTAGGGCGTAATGCTCTCTTAATTTCTCGTTTTGCGTAGCCATTAGAGTGGAGTGCTGACTCTAAGTGTTGAAATTCCTGGTGTAGAACTTGTGGTTCGCAAATGCGTGTAGCTCGGTCTGCCAGAGTTTTAATCATAGCACGCTTTTGCTTCAGATGGTGGTTTGAGTTCTTGTGAAGGTAGCGGTCTGTATGGGTCGGCTTACGGTACACCTTGTGGCCTAGTGTGCCATCCTGTTTTCTGTTTACCATGACATCCAAAAAGGGCAATTTGCCGTCTTGTTCCTTCTCCATGGTGAATTGAATTTGTTTATTGATGCTGTTGAGGTGATCCAGAAATTCTGTCAGGGCTGATTCTCCGTGACTCCAAATGACGAACGTATCGTCCACGTAACGCCACCAGCACGAAGGTTTAAGCGGTGCTGAATCCAAGGCAGTAGCTTTGAAAAATTCCATGTAAAAATTCGCAATAACCGGACTGAGAGGACTTCCCATTGCTACACCGTCTGTCTGTTCATAGTATTCGTGGTTCCACTGGAAATACGTAGTCGTGAGGACGTGGTGGAAAAGTGTCGTAATGTCTTCTGGAAAAATCTCCTTAAGCTGTGTTATGGCTTCATTGACTGGAACCATGGTGAACAGAGATGTTATGTCGAAACTGACAAGTAAGTCGTGGGGTTGTAAGCTGATGGTCTTGAGTTTCTGAATGAAATGGGCGGAGTCTTTTATGTATGTGTCAGTGTTGCCGATGTGACGTTGCAGCATCTTTGCGAGGTATTTCGCAACTGTGTACGTAGGTGAGCCAATGGCGCTTACAATCGGCCTTAGGGGTGTGCCAGGCTTGTGAATCTTCGGAAGTCCATAAAGTCTGGGAGGTAAAGCTTCACTCCTCTTTAGTTTCAGCTGATCACTGGGTGGAATGGACGAAGACTTAATCAGTTGAATGGTTTTCCGAAGAACGCGTGCTGTTGGGTCCCTGGAGAGCTTCTTGTAGGTGGTCAGATCTAGGAGCTCAGTCACCTTGTGTTCGTAGTCACGTTGGTTCATCACCACCATGGTGTTTCCTTTGTCCGCCTGCAGTACTATAACCTCACATCGGCAACACTGACACATACATAAAAGACTCCGCCCATTTCATTCAGAAACTCAAGACCATCAGCTTACAACCCAACGACTTGTCAGTTTCGACATAACATCTCTGTTCACCATGGTTCCAGTCAATGAAGCCATAACAAGCTTAAGGAGATTTTTCCAGAAGACATTACGACGCTTTTCCACCACGTACTCACAACTACGTATTTCCAGTGGAACCACGAATACTATGAACAGACAGACGGTGTAGCAATGGGAAGTCCTCTCAGTTCGGTTATTGCGAATTTTTACATGGAATTTTTCAAAGCTACTGCCTTGGATTCAGCACCGCTTAAACCTTCGTGCTGGTGGCGTTACGTGGACGACACGTTCGTCATTTGGAGTCACAGAGAATCAGCCCTGACAGAATTTCTGGATCACCTCAACAGCATCAATAAACAAATTCAATTCACCATGGAGAAGGAACAAGACGGCAAATTGCCCTTTTTGGATGTCATGGTAAACAGAAAACAGGATGGCACACTAGGCCACAAGGTGTACCGTAAGCTGACCCATACAGACCGCTACCTTCACAAGAACTCAAACCACCATCCAAAGCAAAAGCGTGCTATGATTAAAACTCTGGCAGACCAAGCTACACGCATTTGCGAACCACAAGTTCTACACCAGGAATTTCAACACTTAGAGTCAGCGCTCCACTCTAATGGCTACGCAAAACGAGAAATTAAGAGAGCATTACGCCCTAGTAAAGGTCCCAACATCACAGAAACAGCCACAAACAATAGGAAGGGCAAGGCCTTTTTACCGTACATCAGATCAGTCACAGATCGCATAGGCAAACTACTTAAATGCCACAACATTGACACCGTCTACAAGCCCACTAAACAGATTTGTAACATACTCCGTTCCGCCAAAGACCCCAAGGATCCTCTATCCGCCGCAGGAGTATATAGAATACCTTGTTCGTGTGGCAAGGTGTACATCGGAACCACACAACGTAGTATAAAAACCCGCATTGAAGAACACAGAAGAAATTGTCGCATGGGTCAAACAGAAAAATCAGCAATTGCGAAACATGCCATACTCGAAGAAGGGGAATACATCATCCAATATGGTAACACAGATATTCTGGCATCTACATCCCACTACTATTCTCGCTTATTCCGTGAAGCCATTGAAATACACAAGCACAAAAATAATATCAATCGCAAAGAGGAAGCACTTAAACTCAACAGAATATGGCAAACAGCGTTAACAAGAACAAAAATCCAGAACCCCTCTCCAGCCAGACGCCAGACGCCAATCAGACGCCAGCTCCTTGTAGTACTCCGCTGGTACAAGTCCAGCCCACTGGCCACCCGGACCAATCACAACGTACCCCCCTTCTGGCCGCCGACATAAATACCGCACCTCTGGTGGTGACCAGCGCAGTCGGTGCTGAGATCTCCACTAGGAAACTTCGACCTCGTCGCCACTGAAGATGTCTGCCGTAGTCGCAGACGAAACGTTTGGGAAGAAGAAGGAACCCAATAGACCATGGCCCACAAGCCCAGTTAATATTGTATCTAGTATTGACACCGGCCGTGAAAGCCTTAGAACTTTGATGAATTAAATGGATCTATAGATTTAATGGTTTGGGAAAAGTTATTCATTTTAAAAAAGCGAGAACCACGTTATGACTGTATTTATAAATTTTTGTTTTCAGAGGTTGGTGACAAATAGATCTTTTAAGCTGAGCATCGGTAACTATAGTAACGTGTTTGGATAGCTTTGAGAATAAGTTGGATGCAACTTGAAACGGTTGTTGTTGTTGTTGTTAGCTAATGCTGGATTTCTGACAATGAAGTCATTAATCCTCTTGCTCTCCAATATTTTTCACTAATGGATGGGGCACTAGAAGTGGCCGGGCATATTTGAAGGTGGTCTCGATCCATTTCCTCTTGCAGATCACATTGAGGACAGAGTGGTGAAGAATATATCCCAATTCTGTTTAAATGTTTTGCCAGACAATCATGTCCTGTAATCAACCTGAAGGTTGCAACTGCTGTTTTTCGAGGATACTCAGGAATTACTGTTTGAGTGTTTGGTAGTTCCCATCTTTTATTTTTTGATTTTTCATAGTAATATTTTGTAATAATTTTTTTGAATTCAGAGTTGACTAATCTTTTAGCTGCATAAAATGGTAGATTAACTATTGATTTCTGCACATTGCCGGTACCCTTTTTTGCAAGAAAATCAGCTTTCTCATTGCCACTCAGTCCACAGTGAGCTGGTATCCATTGGAAGACTAGGTGTTTTTGAAGTGCTGTTAGATGGGTAAGGATTTTCCAACATTCTATAATTGTTTGGTTTTTTGGTGACAACTTGGAAGTAATTGCTATACACTCAGGGGTCTCCGTCTAGGGGATATGTGAATAGCAACTACAAGGTACCCAAGCTGAGCAGAACATTACTTCCACTTACTGGTGTTTTGCTCCTCGCTGTAACTTTTCTATCTGACCTTACCTTGGTCAACTCTTGTTCTCTTCCGACCCCGATGCTATTAGGGTTCCTGAGGGCTAGGGAGTCTTAATTGTTCCAACCTCTCCATTTCTCTAATATCTCTATAAAACCTTAACCCCTAACATGCTGACCTGTCATGGCATGTATACGTCCTCTGATTGGTAATCAGAGGATATGGTCGGTGAATTTATTTTGATAACTCTCCCGGTCAGGTCGGTGAGACCCGTAAACCAACGACAGGTGTGATCCTGCAGACATTCTGGGGGTTGTGAGAGAGCGATGTGACCGCCAAAACATAAAAATATGGTGCTCTCTAAAAAGCGGTTACATTTATTGCTAAGTCTCTTCAATATTTATAGCAACTTGAAACTAGTCAGCATTATACCACCTTGCAATATTAATAAGATAAGTGGAGCTTTTAGTTTTTAATTTGTTCTTAATTTAGACCTTTTACTGCTACGACAATTGCGTGAAATGGCAGTAAAGAAGCCAGTGGGTTCCATTAAACATACTGCACTTATGGACTATTTGAAGTAATACATTTTTTTGACTGGAACATGTACATGCTGTATGTGTATACTGTAGGTTTTTTCACTTTGTATTTTTATTTTATTTGTATGTAATTTTCTCATTTGATAATAGAGTAGATACCTTTTTTTCACATTTCTGACCACGTTTTCATTCATTTCACCAGTTGACCATGTGTTTCCCTCTCAATATTTCACAGAGTCTGTGTTATCAGAGTTTTCGATTATCCGAGGTACTTCCTCCTTGCCTTGCATAATCGAGGCTCCAATTGCACTTTAGATCTTATTTTAAATTTTCTTTTTGTTTTTGCAATATAAATTCTGTTGCAGTCTTTCCATTTGAATTGGTATATTCCCGATTTTTCTATTGCTGGCATGATGTCCTTCAGTTCAGAGTGTAGTAGGGTTTGGATGGAATGTGGGTTTTTAGATGCAATAATAATGTTGTGATATTTGAGTTACCACATACAGTAACCTCAGCAAGAAATTCATGGAAAAGACACCAGAGGATGACAGCACTACAATATCCAACAAGACAACGCCATGTTCCAGCTGTTGGCATCAGGTCGAGAATAACAGCAAATGAGCTCTCAAAGCATGTCCCATTTTCAAAAAGTGATGTAGTGTCAGTAAATCCACTTCACTTTACTATCTAGATATTATTACACACATTGTATGCAAAATCTTCCAACAAAGCAGTAGTTAGTAGAGTTTACTTTTTTTCTAAAACTAACTCCTAGCGCAACAGCCCACGTAGGGCCAAGGCTTGCCACCCAGCCACTGCATCCCCCACCTCTGCCCACTACAGGCGTCATTGGTGGGGTGCAGTACTGGAGGGTGGGACGTGGTCAGCGCACCGAGCCCTCCCGGCCAGTTATATGGCCTTCTCAATCTGGGGCCGCTACTTCTCCATCAAGTAACTCCTCAACTGGTCCCTCCGGGACCTAACGAGGCTAAGTGCATCCCGTGCCAGACCTCCCAGAGGGGATAAAATACCCATGCTGGTACCAGGGATTGAACCCGGGTCCTCCTTGTCAGAGGCAAGCGTGCTACCAACTGTGGCTACGGAGGCTGTCACTTTTTTTCTATTTTGTAATATTATTCTGAATATGTTACTACCCTTATGAATGCACTTACACGGCTGCAGAATCACTATAGCTGAACACAGAGGTATCTGTAAATGTATTGCACAGGATAAGAGATGCAACTCTTGGACAATGCACTGTACTTTCTGCAAACTTCTGTGCCAAAAAGCCACCTGTAAATAAAACAAATGTAATTTAGCACCTTATTCTTTAGTTTGTACTAATAGCATTCTGGTAAACACTATGAAATGTATTGTAGAAAAGCTAGTTCACAATAAATTGGACGAACATGGTAGGGATCTGCAGGGGTTCAGGCCAAACCACTGGATTTAGGCCTAGTCAGGCCTGTAGGCTAGGTTCAGGCTTAATTTAAAACCTTGTGGCTTACAACTCAGTTTGACTATTAGTTAAGTTTATCTCTTCCGGGCTTGTAGAAGGCACTGAAGATACCAACGTTTCACCATGGCCTACAAGCCCAGAAGAGATAAACTTAACTAAATAGTCAGGACACCAGCCGTGAAAGTCTACGTTTATACACAATTGAGTTTGTTAAGAAGTTATGTTGTGGCGGTATTTTGCTGAGGTTGATAGAGAAACTGTGAAGCTGTATGATCGTTGTGTGTCCTAGTTATTGGATCGCCATTTGAAGCTGAAGTCGTTGGTGACGTGACGTTGCCCTTCGATGTAGCTCGCCTCGGCTAGTTCTGCATAAGATCTCTTTATCTCGGGTTTGCGTAAGTGTAATGGACAACCCAAGAACAACTTTTCATATCCTTTATTTCAAATATTTTCGGGAGATATGCCGATTCTATATGTGTATCTGTAGAGGCATCGCAATCACATCCGCGCAGCACGAACTCCCGTACTGGTCTCTCGTTGAGTAGTGACCAGACGCTTCTCTCTTACCCACGCTAAGAAAACCGTTCGCTCCATTTGAATGTCATGACGTCATCCAAGAAAGCCTCGTATCCAAAATGCTATTTCCTTTTCCCGCAATTTAGAAATGTCCCTTTCTATTATAACATGTTCTTTTATGAATTTCAAATATATAATTACCTTTTTAGGATTAACGATGTTTACTTTATATTTTATTAGATATATCGCGCGACTTTTAAGGTTTGTAGAACTGACTTTCGAACGTGTATTTAAACTATGTGGTATGACGTCATGACTCGTTAATTTCAAACCAATAATGTGTTTATACTACAAATTTAACGACTATCATTTACTCATATCTTGCTCACCTTACAACACTTGCTACTCTATTATCTATGTATGTTATTACTTAACACTTATCGCAAATCTCACATCCGGCAATTAAATTAAAACGTGTCTTTTTCAAAAGCCCATTCGATCGGAAATCTAAATTTCGGTATCAAATGCCCCCATTTATGTTATTTTATTATTTCATAATAAAATAATGTAAATGTCTTGCCCGAAAGAAAAATTAAAAATTACTCCTGTATTTTGAATAATCGGCAACACTCCCATTATATACAATTTTCAATTACACTGTTTTTGAAATTGGTTATTAACACATTTTCTCATTAATCTTTTTAACATGACAAACAATTATACACTTGACTTAACATTAATCCTTAAATACTAATTACAATATGTTATGGTTTCTTCTGTGAAGCTTTTATATAAAGGTTAAATTTCAAGAGTCTTTCTTTATACTTCCTTCTTTTAGTTCATGTTTGCTCACTTCGCTCTCACTATCACTTGCACTGTGATTTTTCACTTTTGTTATTGTAACACATATCTGTACTATATCCTTTAAGCACTAAAATGTACATATATTTATATAAATCCATTACACTCTTCAGACAAATTCTTTCTTTGTCTTGCTGTGATAACTATCTATACATCTTAATATTTTAACAAATGTTTTACAAAGTAAATATTCTGTTTTCTCTCTATGCAGAGATGAACATTTTAACAATCTTTCTGAAGCTGTTATTGTGAGCTCTATACAATATATTTTTAAGCTCTTTGTAGTATATAGCAATTCACATTCTGCATTTTTCATGAATATGTAAGTACCTGACCAATATATGATTTTCAAGTAAGCTAACATTTACATTTTATCTCAAAGCTGATTGGGCGCCAATAGACAAATGACACTTCCAATTTTTTTTTTTTTTTTTTACATTAAATCAAGGTTCCAAGGCACCACACGGTTTCTTGTATGGTCGAAGGAGTTGTTTATGCCATCTTCCCAGACATTTTTCATTTTTAACATCTTTTAATTCATAGGTATGATAACCAAATTTTGATATAATTTCTGCAGGACCTTTATATAACAATTCCATCCTTTTGTTCCTACCTCGCAATGCACTTGATAACTTATGGTCTTTAACTAGTACCCAATCGCCTATCTTAGGTTCCCATTTATGTTTTCTACTCTTTTTCTTTAATTTTCGCTTCTCTGCCTTTTTCTTGATTCGTTCAAAAGCAATTTTCGCTCTTTCTTCCTCACTTAACTGAATGTCATTAATTTTCAGTGTTTTTGGTACCCCGATCAATATTGGTTCTGGTTCAATTCCTAACATTAATTTTATTGGTGCAAACCCAGTAGTTACATTAATGGTGTGATTGATAATCTTTTCTATCAATGGACAATATTTCACCCAATCCTTGTGATTATGATGTGTAAGTACACGTAAATAAATTCCTATATCTCGGAGGACACGTTCTGTTGGATTCCCTGATGGAAAGTATGAGGAACAATGATATAACTTTATCTCATGATTTTCTAGGGTTTCTTTAAAGATTTTGCTCCGATGAACTGTAGCATTATCTGTTAAGATTGCCTGAATCTTGCCATATTTAGGCACATAATCTTTTATTATCTTTCCTACACATGTTTTGCTGCTGATATTCCTAACAGGATAAATTTTAATAAATTTACTAAAAACATCATGAAGAACAAACATATATCTACATCCAAATTGTCCTACTGGTAGTTCCCCATGTGCATCAGCAGTAACTAGTACATTTTTCCCTTCTCTTATGATTGTCTGAGGTTCTATATCAAATTTGATATTAAATGGTTTGGCCCTTTGACATAAACCACAGCTTGAACATATTTTTCTCACTTTCTTTGCCAAATGTTTTATATAAAAATGGTCACTAATTACCATGATTAGCTTTTCACTACCTGTATGAGCTAGTGTTTTGTGATAAGCAAGTATAAGTTTCTCTTGTAAAGCTTTAGGTATCATTACTTTCCATTTAGGTTCAATTCTTCCATGAAATTTATAGATTTTTCCCTCATAAATACCTATATTATCTTTTAGATTTTCTGTGATTGGTTGTGCCTTTTCTCTCAATTTCTTAAGTTCATCGTCCTCTGTCTGTAATTGTTCCAAATTTCGAAATTCTTTAGCTAATTGAGTCCCTTCTAAGGTTTTCAAATATAGTATGGTTACATCATGTTTGTTGTCACTAATTGTATCTGGTATTGTATAATTGGTTTTCATCCTTGATAACAAATCACTAAAAATATTTTGACTTCCTGCTATGTGTTTGATTTCTATGTTATGGGATGTGATCTCATGTATATATCTAGAAATACGTGTGCTTGTGAGTTTGCAAGAGTTCATAAATGCCAAACTAACATGATCTGTGTAAACTATTACTGGGTTGTTATATACATATTGCTTAAATTTTACAAGTGCAAAGTAAATAGCTGCTATTTCTTTTTCTGTAGTGCAAGCCTGTGATTCAGTCCTTGAAAGCCCCCTTGAAGCTACAGCAATGAGGTGATCTTTTCCTTCCTCATCTTTTTGTAATATGACACTACCATAACCAAGTCCTGAAGCATCTGTATAAATTATGTAGGGGAGATCTTCCCTAGGTTTTTCCAATAAAATTGACGCTGCAAACAACGTTTTTACCTTTTCGAAAGATTCTTGTTCTACTGATGACCATTGCCATTTTACATCTTTTCTCAAAAGTTGTCTTAATGGGGCTACTACGGTTGCATATTCCAGGATAAATCTTGACTGATAATTTAGAATACCAAGAAATCTTCTCAATTGTTTTATATTTTTAGGAGCTGGTATTTTATTTATGCTTTCAATTCTGTCGGGATTAGGCCTGATTCCCTCATTTGAAATAACATAACCTAAAAATTCTGTCTGTTTCACAAAGAATGCAGTTTTACTTGGCTTTATTGTCATGTTTGCTTTCTTTAACTGACTAAGCACATAATTGATATGATTTAAATGATCCTCTATATTTTCTGAAAAAATTACAAAATCATCCACATACTGAGCTACAAATTTCTTTATGGTTTCTCCAAAAATTTCATACAAAGCTCTTAATAGTGCACTACCACTGGTATTCATACCAAAGGCGCAAACTCGAAACTGATATAATATTCCTGAATGTAAAAACGCTGTATATTTTCTTAAATCTTCTCTAAGTGGGATCTGCCAAAAAGATGCTGTAAGATCTAGAGTAGAAAAAATTTTGCCCTTCTGCAATTTGTTCAATATTACCTCTACACTTTCTGGTCTAAATCTATCAGGTTTACAATGTTGATTTAGTTTTCTCGCGTCTAATGTCACCCTAATCTTTCCATTGGCCTTATTTACAATACATAGGGGATTCACAAACTCTGAATTCGAAATCTCAATAACCTCATCTTCTAACATTGACTTTATAACTGCATCTACCTCTTCTCTTATTGTACTAGGGATAGCTCTCGCTTTATGTGTAAAAGGTTTGATGGGTATCATCTCAAACGAATGAGTATAAATATTACATTTACCAGGTTTCCCAGAGAATACTTCTTTATTTCGGATTAATATTTCAAACAGTTTATCCCTCTGTTGTTCATTTAGTTGATCAGCCTGAGTTACCTTTTCCCTCAACAATTCTTCTAAGTCTTCACTACTCTCCCTATCATAGTACCTAGTTGCATCAGAAACCCTCAAATTGTCTATGAAATCATTTTTATCCCATTCTACATTTTCTTTATTATCGACACTGTACTCTTTGACATTTACTTCAGTTAATTCCATAGCTCCTACTTTAACATATTCTACAAAGAATGTATCCCCTTGGATTTCTTCTTCCTCTTTTTCTCGTACAATAGTTTCTGAACTACTATCTTCCACAAAAGGCACTATAATGGTCTCATCTTCAACTTTCATTTCTACAATCATGTTTTTAAAATTCACCACAGCTTCCCAGGCATAAAGACAATCACAACCTATTATAATATCTGTCACAAGTCTTCCTACAATCAGAAATAAAATTCCTAGTATTCTCCCATCTATTTCAATATTTATCATTGCTTGAAATTTTACTCTCTCTTTTCGTTTTCCCACGGCTAGCGAGCAATATATCCCATTAACTGGTAAAGACATTACTTTAAAACCACTACTTTGTAAATTATCATAAAAATTTTGTGAGCATACTGTGCTATTTGATCCCGTATCTATAATTGCATTGTATTGTTTTCCATTTACTCCAATTTTGATTTTAGGTGGATCTCCTACTTTTTCGTTTTCGTCGATTCTATTTTTCCATTCTCTTTTCTTTTGTATCATCATTTGCCTTCCAGGACTATTTATTTCCGAGTACTTATCACAATCATTACTAGGATACCCAGTTCTCACTGAAGGCGCGTTTGACCGGGTCTGGCGTTTCCCTGATTTTTAGGTATTGCTCCTGTACTATTTCCCAAATTGTTACTTCTGTTTTCCTGCATTAAATCGGGGTTACTTCCTACCATGTTTTTGACCGTGTTAATGGCCTCAACCATTTCCGCATTTTCGGGGGAATTTCGTCCATTAGAATACCTTTCTTCCTGTCTTGGTGACCTCGGTCTAAACTCATTATCTCCGTTTGTCCAATACCCATCATTTGAATTTCTACTATGTCCAAAATAACGTCCCTGTCTACCTCGATCAAATCTATTTGTATTCATATAATTCACCCTTATATTTCTTCCCCTTTGATTACCATTTCTATTTTGGTGACGCCCTTGCTGGTTATATCTACCTTGATTTTCCCACCGGAATGATTCCATCCTTGGTACTGGTCCTTTATATCTTTCCCTAACCTCACTTCTATTCTGATAATACTGTGCCCCTTGCCCGAAAGAATTGACAGTTTCTTTTTCTTCATATTTATTTCCAAATGCGTGTTTTGGCTTATTGACTTCTAAGGCTGATAATAATTCGATCATAGCTGCAATGCTATCGGGTCGGGCTATGATTAGGTAGTGTTGAAGCGTTTCCGGAAAATGTGGAGTAACTATATTTATTAGATCTTTTTCATCCAAGGGAGGATCCAACATCTTCGATTTTCTCGCTATTCTCATAAAATAGTTGACCATTGATTCCTCCAATCTAGGATTAAATTTTCCATTGCTTAATTCAACTCTTATATTAGCCTGCCTACTAGCTCCCCAATATCTGGTTAAAAAGATGTTCCTAAAGGTCCTGTAGTCATTATTGTTACCCATAGAAAGGCCTAGCCAATTAGCAGCATTACCCTTTAGGCATTTTCTTACTATCACCATCTTGTACTCCTCTGGTATACGTTTCACCGTGAAGTACTCTTGTAACCCTTCTAAAAAGGCTTTAGGATCATCTGAATCTTCATTTTCAAAAACTGGAGGTGTCATTTCATTTAAGACATGGTTAGGCCAATGTAAATTTGAATTGTCACCTGTCCCTGCACTATTTCTGAGATCAGAATGGGAATTACTGTTACCTCTATTTTGCATCGAAATGTCAGCTGATACACCTGGTATTGCCTCGTTTCTTGCAACTTCATTACTAAGATTGTTGTGATTACATGCATTTTCATTTAATTTCAAATTTTCTAAGGCCTCTTTTACCTGAGTAATTTCTGTTACTACCCCTTTTATTTGGTCTGTAACATCCTCCAAATTTCTAGCCTGCCTTTCATTTTCTACATCAGATCTTTCTATTCTAACTTTACACCCCTGTAACTCTTCTCTAATTTCTTCCCTTTGTTTGTCTAATCTATATGTTACTTTTTCCCTTTCTTTATCTAATTTTTCACTCACTTGTTGACCTAATTTCTTTTCAGAATTCTTTACTTCTTGCCTTATTGTCTCTAATTCTCCCTTAACCTGTTCTCTATTTTCTTTTACCTCACTACTGACTTTATTAATTTCCTCCCTAACTTCTTCCCTAAAGGTTTCGAAAGCTCTCTTCTGATTTTCCAATTGCATTCCCAATTCCTGTTGTCCCTTCTCTAATTTCTGTCCTAACTCTGTTCTTAATTCTTTACTAGTTTCATCTATCTTTTGACTTAACTCTGTACTCATCTTTTTCACTGTTCTTAATTCTTTACTAGTTTCATCTATTATCTTTTGACTTAACTCTGTTCTTAATTCTTTACTATTTTCATCTATCTTTTGACTTAACTCTGTACTCATCTTTTTCATTATCGTTTGAAACATATTCTCTATTTCTGACATAAATGCTGGCCTTTCTGAATTAGTACTACACATTTCTGAACTACCTCTAGGTGTTTCTCTAACGTTCTGATCTTCTAATTCTTGGCATATTCTGCTACCAATTACATTCAGATTAAATTCTTCCATCCTACTTACACTTTTCTCAATTTCCGGACTTTCAAAACCTAAAAAGTCTGTATCACTGTCTTCCATTTCTAAGCTATTTACATGTGTTTTTCTACTCACCAAAATTTTCAATATTTTCACTATTTCACATTAACTGCACTTAAACTTGTTCACTACACGTTTCACAGATGTTGACACGCTGGGCACCTTCTTGTCTGCTGGTTCGATGCTGATCTGGTCGTCTTGGGGGTTGGTCCATTCTTTCGAAGCCACACGTTGGGAAGCCAATTTGAAGCTGTATGATCGTTGTGTGTCCTAGTTATTGGATCGCCATTTGAAGCTGAAGTCGTTGGTGACGTGACGTTGCCCTTCGATGTAGCTCGCCTCGGCTAGTTCTGCATAAGATCTCTTTATCTCGGGTTTGCGTAAGTGTAATGGACAACCCAAGAACAACTTTTCATATCCTTTATTTCAAATATTTTCGGGAGATATGCCGATTCTATATGTGTATCTGTAGAGGCATCGCAATCACATCCGCGCAGCACGAACTCCCGTACTGGTCTCTCGTTGAGTAGTGACCAGACGCTTCTCTCTTACCCACGCTAAGAAAACCGTTCGCTCCATTTGAATGTCATGACGTCATCCAAGAAAGCCTCGTATCCAAAATGCTATTTCCTTTTCCCGCAATTTAGAAATGTCCCTTTCTATTATAACATGTTCTTTTATGAATTTCAAATATATAATTACCTTTTTAGGATTAACGATGTTTACTTTATATTTTATTAGATATATCGCGCGACTTTTAAGGTTTGTAGAACTGACTTTCGAACGTGTATTTAAACTATGTGGTATGACGTCATGACTCGTTAATTTCAAACCAATAATGTGTTTATACTACAAATTTAACGACTATCATTTACTCATATCTTGCTCACCTTACAACACTTGCTACTCTATTATCTATGTATGTTATTACTTAACACTTATCGCAAATCTCACATCCGGCAATTAAATTAAAACGTGTCTTTTTCAAAAGCCCATTCGATCGGAAATCTAAATTTCGGTATCAACTGGATGGAGACCGGAAGATCCATGGTTTAAATCCCAACAATGTCATTGAATTGTGCAGTCTGCCTTTAACTTTTCAAACTTGTCCTGCGCTTGATTAACGTTGGTGCTGTTTTTATAATATAAGATACTTAGTTGGGTCTTTGAGCCTTTGAAATCTTTGTGATCTCGGGTCGTGGTACTGGATGGAATGAACATACACTCGGGGTTAACTTTAGTGAAATATTTTATTCGCACCTTCTCCTTCACAGTACTTAAATCGTATTACAGAAGTAAGTCTTTTATTTCAGTGGATCGACTTCCCTAGCATCACTGAGATTTAATGTCTGAAAATTTAGCAATATTTCGCTAAATGTGTTTTCTATCACTTTACACTTTGCCTATTTTACGTCCTTTTATTTAATCGCACACTTCGTATTAACTAACTGATTAAAGTTAGCTAATGTTTCACTTATTTTACACAAATTAACAGTCTTTAAACACTTAGTAAATTTACTTTCACTATTTTATGATGCTCACACATAAAAATGCGTCCACCTACACCAAACACACAGAAGCTAATCCCAAATTCTTTTGGTTGCGAGTCTAGCATTCTGACTGCCACGTGTACATCCGCGTATGCGTTCATCAAATAGTTCCCGCATTGTTAGGGAAGAGATCCTTAGCCATTTTCCCTTCGCTTTCAATATTGAACACATATAATTCTTTTATTTATACATATATATTAAAATTAAATATGGCAATATTTATGACGTCTTTAAACAAACTTAATTGTTTGTAACAATGAACATTAGTAACACTTTTCGTCATTTAACCAACTCATACCAACATCAAAAACAAATTACACTCTTAACAAATATTCACATAAACGATTTTCTTTTGGGGTCTTACAATATCCTGTCTCAACGTGAAAGAGCAATTCATTTCCATTGATTGACCTAATAATTGGGTTAAAATGTGAAGCCTAGCACTTATACCCTTGGAGAGCTAACCTGGCACTCGACAGCCATGTCGCTCACGTGGCTCATACGGGGTGGGTGAGGGGTTGTTGTTGTAGTGTTTAACGCCCGCTTTTACTACTACGGCACCGCAGGCGGTGACACTGATGATACATGAAGATGGAGCACCGGTGGAATGAGATGGCGGGGGAAACCGGAGTACCCGGAGAAAACCCGCCCTGACGCCGCTTCGTCCACCACGAATACCACATGCGGGTCCCTGGGATCGAACCCGGGCCGCCTAGGTGGTAGGCGAGCGCGCTAACCGCTCGGCCACGGCGCCGCCATGTGGGTGAGGGGGCTCAGCTCATCACATCCAATCATGTTACAAATACACCATGTAACTATCAAGTGACCAGAGGTGTGTACTCACCCATGTTGCAATATGTGCGTGTATTCCTGGCTTCTGCCTTCTGCGTGTTTTGCTGCTCGCAACAATATATTGTTTGACTGTTTAATAAGTGCACAGTGAAAGAAGGTGACTTACGGACAAATTACATACAACAGTGTATCTGGAGGTATTATAGCTTTATTATTTCATATACTTTATAAAGTTTACCGCTTCAAATTTCAGTGTTTTGTTGCATTCGTAGGAGACTTCAGTGGTCTTGGTTATGCTGTGTTTAGTTTAAAGATGGCTTATAGTCCTGGTAAAGCCAAAAAGCATGTACTGGGCACATGCTGGGCACCCTAGTCAGGTCCAGGGATATGTACAGTAAGAGAACACTTTGGAAAAGAAAAGGAAAATGGTGGACCTCTTATTATGGTGGAACCACTGGCCACAGACAGCAAGTGGAAAAGTGGCAACGCTGAGACAGAGTGGCCAGGTGTAGCGTCAAGTGCCAGATTAGTTCTCCCGGTATAAAGAACTTGCAGCATTGTAAGCTGCCATGGATTTGATATTTCCTTGTGGTTTACTGAGAAAAATTCCAGTCAGTTGGAGAATTTAATATTGTGCTGGAATGTTGCCATGGTGGCTCAGTTGGTTACAGCAACCACATGAGACTGGAAGATCCATGGTTCAAATCCCAATTATAACATTGAATTTTTAGGTCTCATTCTACCTTTTCAAAATCAGACATGTTTGTCAGCTTGAACATTTGTTTTATTTTAGATGCATTTTCTGAACAGTAATAATGAGATGTTCTACTTCATGGCATTTATGAATGAAAGTCTCTCTTTTCTTCACCCACATACACAGTTTTATAACATTAACAGGCAATGTTACCGTTTACAGGCTTAAGGATGCACAATCTTACTCAACCATGCCAACCTGAGATGAAGAAATATGTTACATTCCCTGTAGAGGACAAACAGATTGGCAATTACGAATCAGGGAGAAAGACAGGTAAGTGTGATCTGAAACTGAAACAGTGGAACCATGAAATATACAACTTGGAAACTGAAAAATTAAGTTAAACATAATTACGGAGAGAATGTAAATAAAGGAGAAAAGGTGTGTAACATTTGGAGAAAGTGTTATGAAGTTAACATTTGCTTTTTCCTTATTCCCTTTAGCTGTTAATTACTAGTGAAAATTTGCATTTAAAATAATGTTGTAATCGGAAATTTGTGACCATTATTTCCAATAAAGTGCGATGTTTAAAGCATTCTATTTATCATTTATTTGTCACATGTAACTTACAAAACTTTATATTTGTTTCATAAATATACATTATGAAATATATTCCCATTTTAACGTTATCTATCAACTTACAACTGCATAAGATTATGATTTCATAGCTATTTCAAGTTACATGGTTTATGAATTAAGTTGTTCATCACAATATGAAGGGATCCTCATTTATTCTCTAATTGTGATGCTCAAAGTTACATTTGGGAGGTCTTTTGGGTTGAATTGAGGAATGTATGTGTAAGTAAAATGCTGCTATCAAATAGAAACTGTCCAATTACAGTAAAACCTGACTAAACCGGACCCCCTATATACCGGAAAACAAATCTCGGAACTGAGCTATTTCCTATGTTAAATAACTCTCTAAACCAGAAAACTGCCTAATGCAGAAATGCAATAGTTTTTCCGGAACTGTTTGCATAAATAACCCATGACGGATTTTCATTATGCTTAATACATAGTTACGTGCTTTGACAATGAACTTGCCACAACTGAAGACATTCAAAGTGCAGCAGATATTGCTGCTGGAAATAGCAGTTGTGAAGTTATGGAAGGAATGGACGATGATGAAAGGGAGCCAAAATTGTGCACTTTTAGAGAAGTACTGTCTGTTGTGAGTGATCTTCAGAAATTTGCAGCTTCCAAGAATGTTTCAGAACTCCTGGGGCTGATACAGGATACAAAGGACTTCATAGAGTGTTCTCTTGTGAAGAAGTCGCAACAGTGCACTTTGACGGATATGTGGGGGGATAGAAACTAATGGAGAAACTGCAATTATGTATGACATGTAAGTTGAAAATACAGCAAAACATACAATTGGATCTATTTTTTATTTGCAGAAGTTTATTTTAAATTATTCCTTCAGTTTAATTCTATACAATTATATTTTTTGTATTTTGTTTAACTAAAATATGTACAACCCTTGTTGTTGTTGTTGTTGTTTTCTAGTGCCTTGCATCTGGCAATGAAGCCATTAGCATTCGTGCTTTCCAATACTTTTGAACTGTAGTTTCTTCTGATCTTAATGCTTCACAGGTCTTCAAGTGGCCTTCGTTCATTTCTGCTGGATCGTTACACAGGACACATATTGGTGAGGCTGAGATACCTATTCTGTAGAGATGACTTGCTAAGCAGTCGTGATTAGTATTGGAATTGTTGTGATGAAATTTGCCTAAAGATGTCCCCACCCGGAGATCCGATTGGGGGACAGTTTTCACTCCGGAATGTTTATCTTTAGGACTCATATTCATGTATGTGGCTTTCATGTAACTGTTTTCTTAACGGGCACCAGTTTTACAATATGGCAGTTACATCACCCGACTTAAACCCCCATTTTGCAAGGGGGACCACACCTATCGTTATTCGTGGTGGACGAAGCGGCGTCAGGGCGGGTTTTCTCCGGGTACTCCGGTTTCCCCCGCCATCTCATTCCACCGGTGGTCCATCTTCATGTATCATCAGTGTCATCGCCTGCGGTGCCGTAGTAGTAAAAGCGGGCGTTAAACACTACAACAACAACAACACCTATCGTTGGTCAACGGGTCCATCGGACCTAGCCGGGAGGACTAAATAGGTGGTATTTAGATCCACCGACCTTCCCCTCATGTGCCTCTGAGGGACGCTGTTGTGCTGTGATAGGCCAGCACATATGTAAATGACATTTCCTCCATTTTAGATGAAACAGTTATACCGCTGTGATTCGGTCCCCAGAGCCTCATCTGTTAAAAGCAGGGTGCACCACGGGCAGGATGAGGATGGGAATTGGGTAGGAGAGGCTATAGGAGGCACATCACTACCCCTTACTACCCTTACTACCCTTTGAAAGCAGAAAAATATTACTGGAAAGATCACGTTCAGTTTTAGGCAGGTTTTACTGTACAAGGAAAAAGAATTAATAAAATTAACATATCTTAGAGGTTATTGGCCATATTGAGTAAAATACAGTTTCCAGCCTTTTCACATTTATGTTACTTAAGTACCTACATGCATTGCTGGAAATTACCTCTATTCATCATCTTATACACACTGCCAATGGCACACTTTCACATCATGCAAATGATGTTCACTACCACTTGCTACTTTCATTTCTCATACATTGCTGGCCTGCATTACGTGGCCCCTAAGCCTGTCTACGGCAACTTACCTATTAAAACAGATTTCATTATGCATAATTACTGAATGAATCAATGAAATACAATCTGATGAATCAAAATCATCTATTTAACTGCAAATTTTTTACTGATTGTTACTTTACTAGGTACATCAACTTATTTGTTTTAAGCAATACAATCAGAAAAGAGTGCACCTTTGATGAAAATGACATAACTGATAACTGATGCAGCACAGCATATCATAAACCAAATAAACTAAATTATTTATCATTCAAAAATAATTTTGTTGTACTCAAATATTCTCAGCAATATTTTTAACGAAAATACAAAGCAACAGTTGTGTGCTTTCTGATCTGGCTCTCACATTTTGTTTGCCCTACACTGATCAAAGCAGTAATTTTCAACAGAGTGTATTTCAGATTCCCCCTTACTGTTGTAATGCTTAAGTGCGTAATCAATATAGGTTACAAAATACATTACCCAATGATGCCCCAAAAATGTGGACTTTATGTATGCCTAAGTAATCCAGCAGTTTCTTGAAACCCTCACACCATTCTTTCACAGTCCAATAAACTGGATGCTCTGCCTGTAAATTGAAATTACAAAACCATTCATAAACTAATTTTTAGTACATAAAACTTTTCATGACATCTTATTTCGTACTTACTGCTATAACTCGGATCCCTTTGGCATGAAGTGCAAGCATTTGTTTAAAAAAGACATCTGCTGTTCCACTGACTGGCGGTAAACAAACTAAAGGTACTTTCACACTTTTAGGGCCTGAATCATACAGTTTCCATCCCTGAAGCAAAAAATAAAAAGGGTACTTGTAAACACAATCCATTAATATTTTTTATTTTATTTTTGTGTATATTATATATTTTTATTATTTTTTATTATTTTATTAATAGACATAACAGAGAAATACAAATTAAAGTGGACAACCCAATGCTTAACAAAATATATGGATTTCTAAAAACACATAAACCAGAAAAAGCAATGAGGCCCCTTACAAATACAGTGGAATTCCGATAACTTGATCTAATGTGGACTGTGCAATGGTCTTTTCAAAGAGATGATTGTTTTTGCGTCAATAGGACAAGTTAGCATCAGTCGATAAGAGCGATGAGTACTCTTTTCTTATCTCGGGTGTGGTACAGAAATAAGATAAGTTAAATTCTGAATCTGATGTTTTAATTCAGTCATTATACTTTATACACTTATATGGAAAATCACAATTGCTGATTTTTAGCAAGATACTTAAACTTTTTAGTGAGATCGAGATTGTGTGTCATAAGATTTAGCGAGTTTTCACACAATGCATCAGCTATCTTCTTTTTCTCATCTCTTTCAATAGTATTAATTTAGTTTAGATAATATATTTAACTTTTAGAAGAATCACAAAAAGAATTATTTCTTCTTTGCAATAAAACCTTGGTCTGGGAGTATTTAATAATCCTTTCAGTACAGTGGCACATAAATTCAGCATCTACTTCGCTGAAGTCATCAGACCAAGAGAGAATTCAATATTCCTGCATTGCTAGGGTACTGCATTCATATAATATTACGCTTTGTTGCACTTGCTTGTGACATCATTACGTGTTGTCATATTTTAAGAATTATCATAGTCTCAAACTCACTAAGAGAACCATTATAATTTGTCTCTTTTAATATTTTTGACCAAATATATATATAGTTACGTTATATTATTAATTATTATCACTAATTGACAATCTTCCTGGTGATAAAAGAATGATTCTAGACAGAGTCAAACATGCATTAAACTGAAGTCAAATTCACAATTAAATTGTTCACTATAGAAGATGCATATACAAATGCTGTCTCAATTGAGAAGCTGTCAAGTTACTGAAATGTTGAGTTTTACGGAATAAGGGGTCTGTATACTCAGCTCATAACATAATACTGCAAATTACATAAATAATATTCTAGCACAATCTAAAAAACAAAAGTATAACGTATTCTAAAATTTATTAAGTATTAATACGTTCCCCTTTGTCCGGTCTCTTTAACACATCCATTTAATTTCCACTGCCATGTTAACTTATCTTTTCTTCTTGTTCGACGTCTTCACAAACACAACTCAATACAACACTAACAGTAAAGTTTAAATTCTAAAAGAGTCTTCCGGGCTGATTTGCCGTGGTCTGCTGGAGTAACTGGGTCCAGACGTAAATTTATAAATTCCGCATCCCAGACAGTCAACGTCTCAGATGCAACAGTGCCTTCACCAAGAAGACTTCGACCACGCCACCGATGATGTCCACCGCAGTAGTGGACGAAACGTCTGGACCCAGTTACTCCAGCAGACCACGGCAAATCAGCCCGGAAGACTCTTTTAGAATTTCGAACACCGGCCGTGAAAGCCTACGCCTACTCAATAAAGTTTAACTTACCATGTACAGGGGTATATTTTACATGTTGCGAATGACCTTGCTAAGATCTGCGCGAGTGACATCATCAAATTGATGATGGGGTAATCTGTAGGCCCAGGTTATTAAAAACTTAAACCATCAGTGTATATAAACAGACAAAGAGATAAAAATGTATGTAAATTATTATATTTTGTGTATTTAGATATTTCTGCTGCAATACATATATGTAAGACACACTAAAACACATAATGAATGAAAAATAGATGTTTACACGATTCATTTATTTTTTCTAATACTCAAAGAGAATTTTCTGGCCACATTGCTGCTTAATTGCTTGTCTTCCAATACTTTGGCCTGAAAAATCATACCAAACATATCCGAGTCATTTTGCTATAGGGTAAATTGCTGCAGGTCCTTTAAACTTTTTACAGCATTCTCAATTAAGGCGTCTACATCAACTGTGTCTGCTTCAGTGTGCACATCACTATGTGACATATTCCATGGCATTGCAATTGAAAGCACCTTCATTGATATAGTTTTGTCTAAATTCTGCATTCCAAAATTGGAAATTTTCCCTTAAAAGGCATACTTTGATTTCTGTTGTCTGCATAAGACACGTTCCATTTAATGAAGGGAATTTAGCACGTTTTGCAATGCTGAATTCATGGAACCATGAAATATCTCCATTTAAGACAAATTTCCACTCAACAAGATGTCTGTTGAAGGCAGATTTTACTGTATAGCATATTCAATTGCACAATCACTATGACATATAAAAAAGAGCTCAAAATAATTTGAATATTACAAGATATTGAAGAACAAAAGGTACTGGAGAAAAATAAATTTTAAAAAATGGAGTATCAGACAAAATGCATGTGCACCAATATTTAAATTTCTGAATTACATCGTAAATAGTCAGCTATTGGAATGTTGAAAGCAGAATGTGAAACTGACAAGTAGAAACTGGATTGCAAGTCAACTTTTCGACCACTTTTGAACGAAATTTCACGAATGGGTTGTCTTAATGTGGAGGGTAACTGCTAGGGCGTCGCCGATTAAAAGGTGTTCCGCTAGGAGAAGCCTCTGTTTCATTTCCTGGACTCTCACACCGCTGATAAACAAGTGGGCCGCTTCTCCGGAAATGACGTCTGATGGTAAATCCCTCAATCCGGTATGCCAGCTACTCTGCCTCCATGGTAAATTACTGTTAGGTTGTTGCACTCTAGTCTTTAGTTGAGCCCGATAATCGACGGTCAAGCGATCATCTATCTCCACAGTTTAGTTGATATAAACCGAGCCTCCGGCCAGGAAAATGTGAAGAATTTTGGCTGTATGTTCCTGCAGAAGAGCCAAAAGCCGTGTCGTTGTCTCCGCCGGTGTCAATCCATTGTGAGCAACACTGACCTCAAACTGCAGCTTAAACTCCCTCACGACTTAATTCCATCTACTTTTGGGATTTTGCTTTCTTGGTCGCGGCGCATTTTCTCCACTGCGGCGTCCACAATTCTCTTTCTTTCCTTCGCCAACTGGTCCAACAGTTTTTCCTGCCACTAGAGGTTGTTCCACAGCACTGATCTTTTTTTCACGTCTTCAAACTCCTTGGTGATTTCATCTTCAAAGTCTTTCACCATAACATTTATCTAAAGTTTTGTCGAGTCGATGTCAAAAGTGAGTTGGGATTTAACTTCCTCAAATTCGTACTTCATTTCTTCCTTTACACTTTGCGTTTCCGTTTGTATCATCTCCATCCCGGGTTTTAAGAGCTTCATTTCAGTTCCACCACAACTTATTTCATTTTCGTCTCTATATTCTCCATTCCAGGTTTTCTGCTCTTGACTTCGAATAATAATTCTTTAAGCATTTCCTCCATTTTGGCGTTCAAATCCCGATCCTGACACCAGTTCACTTCACTTTTCTTTACGCATAGCGGTGTAAGGAATCACGCGCGAACTCTTCTTTCTCCCTCGCGAACCCTCGAAGAATGTCGAACACAGGACTCTTCTCTGCCAGTCGCTCGCGCAGTTCCCAAGAATTCAATATGGACGACATTACACTAAACTGCAGTTGACATTTCACCAAAAGGCAGTACTGTCAACTACATAACAGAAACATTATTTCTAACCTCAAATATCGCAGGATTAAAGTAGCATGCTTCTAACGATAATATTGCTTGAAGATCGTTAACATACAACACATGAACCTATTCACCTTCGGCAAATCTTGTTTTGCAATAGAACTTTTGGATAAAATCACTTCTGAACACTAAATGGCGGCGCCTGGCCGAGCGTTTGCATACCACTTAGACGGCCTGGGTTCGATCCCAGGGACCCGCATGTGGTATTCATGGTGGACGAAGCGGCGTCAAGGTGGGTCTTCTCCGAGTTTCCCAGCCATTCATTCCAACTGCTCCATTATCACCTTTCCAATCATTGATTTCGCATGCATTTCATATCATCCCCTTCCTCACTATCATACCTGGTGCTTGGCTGACCTGCTTCTAGGTCTTCACTCTGTCCGGTCCATAGGTTCCTCTGCCCCCCGACAGCGTCTGACCATAGGCACTGGCTACATAAGGGGAGGGTAATCAGGTATCGAAAAAAAAAAACGTTAAATATCGTAATATATACTTAATGCACTACTGCGTTGCGAACACAAAAATAACAGTAACTATAACGGCATATAGTGCTCTAAAACAATTCAAAACAAAACCACTCACACACGAGCAATACAATGGCATCTACAGATTAATTAGTTAATACGTATATAATCAGAATCTTGTTTTAAAATCTATCGGTTGACTTCTCTGCAATAGGTTTTTTTTTTTTTTTTTTTTTTTTTTTTTTTTTTTTTTTTTAAATATATAAAAACAAGGGCATATGTAGCAACATAACGCCCACTACGGCCATAGCTTTACCATGGTTATATTTTGTGAACAGTTGGCGGTACTCGTGCAACCCAACAGATAGAAGTCGGTCTGGGTGGCTCAGTTGGTTAGACGCTGGCCTACTGATCCCAAGGTCGCGGGTTCAAACCCGGCCCAGACCGATGGTTTTTAAGTGTGCTTAAAAACGACAGCTCCATGTCAGTAGATTTACTGGCATGTAAAAGAACTCCTGCGGGTAATGGCGGGAAAATGTCACAGTTTGTTTTTGGAGTATTCCAATAAGCTGTTTCCTAAATGCAATAATAACCACCACCTCACCAACTGTTTCTTTAACGTTGTCCCTATCATTTACCTACATTCTTCCACGTTACGTTTCCTTCCCCTTTCCCATGAATGAATATAATCTTCGCAAAAGTTAAAGCCATATGAAGGCGGGCCGTAGTGCAGACTCCAGCGAAACCTAAGCTTGCCCCTCCTACCAGCACTGCCGAATGTGGCACATACATCTCACGCGCTCTTATGTACAGAACCTCTGCCGGTACACGCACTACGCTTGGCAACAGCACTCTATTGCGAGCAGTACACCTTCGAGTTATGTCACATAAGCCATATGCAACGTAAGTATAGGGTATAGGCGATACAAGCTATATATTACCTGGCAAAGCCATGAAGCGTATCGGAAAGAATGTGAAACTGCCCAGTTGTTTATGTCAGCTTATCGCTGGTTATTATGGCTAGACGGTGTGCGTACACTCTGTTAGGATGCAATCATATCTCCAGGACAGCAACGCCTTATATTCGGGAGACGCGAGAGATCATCTATTTGTGTTTTATCACTGACTATGCTCCAAGTTACTGATATTTCACTCTTCTAATAAACAAGATAAGAAGCGATCGTAGCGCTCGACCACCAAGGTCAATACGCCTCAACGCTTTGCCAGGTAATAAACACTATCATGACAAATGCATATCCTTTCGTCATCCTGCGAGAAGTTTAAACCGAAAATCTTCCCATCTGTTTGTTGATCTAAACTGACATACATACATTGCAGATGTATTAACTTAATTGAATAATTCACACGGTTATTACAATGCAATACTGACAATCTTCGAATATATTAAAAAAAAATGATCATGGGCCTCGCGAAGGGGGGGGGGGAGGCGCAAGGGGGCCGTGGCCCCTTGAAATTAATGTGTAGTTAATACAGACTATTAGACTAATACTTTAATTTTAAAGTAAGGAACAATTTTTATTTAGCACGAATTAATACGGTTATTCGCAACAAATATAACTTTTGACAACAGAATAATGAATTAATATGATTTGATTGCTAACTTCCAACATCCGTCCCCCCCCCCCCCCTCACCCTGAAAAAAGGTCTGCCGACGCCATCATGGTCATGCTAAATATGAATTATTTTGCATCGCACGACAACCTATTGCTGCATAGTTCTAAGTAGTAGCGTTCACAAATCTGTCTATATAGTTTCCATGGTTCGTGAAATGCTTTGTTGTTACATATCATATGGTGAAAGGCATGTACTGCCACTCTATGTGGTTAGCACATGCCTCATGGCTGCTGTCCACGTCCGGTCTATCATGGCCCCTGTCCCATAGAATTCCGGGGGTACTTCCTCCCTTTTTCTTTCCAGTGATTTTAGTACTTTCTCTGAGGCTCCTGTGTTCTGTAGAGGTAACAAGGTTCTGAGGTCCTTAATGAGGAATGTTTCTATTGCGAGGAGGTAGACGAGCCTGGATCCGGTGTTTTTTGATACTCCGATAGCCCTTTTGATATATAGAATATTTTATTAGGCAACTATCAGAGAATATGCAAATATGTAATTTATATCTATATAATGCATTTTAATGTAAATCTACCTCTCTTAAATGGCTATTTAGCTGCAATAAAAGTATTATGAATATTATTATTCGGCGATAGCAGCCAATAATAATTAGAGGTGACTAGTTAAGATATACGGGTCAGTTATGTAACATTGACTTTAGCTGCAAGAGCTTTCTGGAAACTTCGCTCCATCAGCAGTTAAAGCTGGGCTTCATTCTAATCCAGACAACAGTTGATTACTTCAAAATTCAACCTTACAGCTGATGACATTCAATAATTTTAAAACCTTTAACACCAACGGACAGAAGGGCACTGCATCCCAAAGTCGTCGAGGAGCAACATTCTACTTCCTTTCACATCAATTCATCCTAAAGCTGATAAAGGCAACCTTAAACCCCGTCCCGAAAAAAAAAAATCCTGCGACAAAATCCTACGGGGATGGGCATGCAGCAAACACACCCAGATTGAACCTCAGCTCGCCGCAGCCGTCGAAAGCTTCGCAAGCTACCGAGAGGAATGAACGAGGATAGATCAGTTTCGAAGCTTTGCCAACGTTCTTGATTAGTTTTCCAGATGCTTGGACGAGCCACTCCACCCCACCACGCCGCTCTCTTTTAAAACCGATCCTTTGCCAGTTGACACAGGACACTCAAGCCCCGCCCACAATAGCTTCATCATAATTCGATTTTGCCACTTGAAACAAGATCACAGATTTTTTTTTAAATTTAAATAGTTCATTTGTTTTGGTACTTCAGAATATGCTCTGAATTTAATTTCCAATGTGAATTACTGATCTATGTCCTGACAAATGTCCTGTTTTGATGATCTCTGTACAATATCTGATGCAGCTAGCAAAATATCTGGGTTACTGCTCAATCCCAAATAATTAAAAAAGTTGGTTTTTTATTATACCCTTTAAGTTCAGAGGATGTTGTGCTTATGGAGCCTTCAATCACTTTCCAGTAGAATATATATTTTATTAATTATCTAATACATCTTTTGAATACCCATTAAAATCTCCAATGACAACCATTTTAAGTGGAACGTCAAGAAAAAGCCCAAGTACACTTCTAGATGAATTAAGAACACTATATAGGTAAATTGTGAAATATGTTTTCTGTTTCCACACTTCCAATTTAACAATTTCAATTTTATCTACTTCCTTTCTTTGACAATTTGGATTGACTTTATTATTAAGTACTTATTTAATTATAGACCAATAAAAACTTGAAGAACACTGCAAAAGAATATGCTTTATCAATTAGAGTAAGTTTTAAGAGGTATTCAATTTGCCCATGATCCTATAAAATACAAGAATTGCATAATGACATGAGATAACTATTTAGGTAACTGTTTATCTGTCTCTCTCCAACCATTTTTTACTTTCTCTACTGGAAGTAGGGGAAGTATTGTATTCCACCCAAAAATTCTATGTCGAGATTTCACCGGAAATATATGTTTTGAGACCCTCTGAATCCAAAAAAAGCATTTTTAGAAAAAGGCCAGTGTGTGTGTCTGTGTGTCAGTCTGTGGACAGCCTAACTCAAAAACGAAAAGTCGGTTAAAAGCCAAAGTTGGTATTTAAGTTTAATGTCTTTCAAGGATGCGACACGAAGATTTTTAAGAAAATAGGCCCTACCTAAACTACCCTTTACACGGAAAATTTTTCGAAAATTTTGTTATTCTTGAAAATGGCTCTAACGATTTTGATTAAAATGTCATATGTTTGAGATATTTTGATGGCAAATGAAATGTATATCTTGAATTTTCTGGCTATAGTCCCTGTAGTCGTGTTTACTCTAGACGACTTTTGCATAACTGGTAAACAGACCAAATTATACTATACAAAAAATGTAGATCTTGCTAAAATACACAATTTATGTCTCAATAAATTTTCTTGTAGGGTGAACCATTTCGGAGATATTCCTTGTTATGTGTGTGAGTTTCGGAAAACCTAGAACTTTCGTGAAATGGATGATCGTTGTTCATTTTTTTTATATAAGTGTGCAAAGACAACAGAATCTCAAACATTTGACTATCGCACAAAGCCTACTGTATTCTAACATTTCCCTTGCACCTACAAGGAGATAAGCAACAAGATAATTTGTACAAATGTTTATCTCAACTAACAAGAAAGAAGATAGAGGAATAAGAGTTTGTAAGTTCAAGAGTAGAGAAAGTCATGTGAGTGCAACACATCAGATTTTTTTTTAAGAAAACATTCTGTGACTGTTTCAAGATACGAAAAAGCGTGGTTCAAGTCTTTATAAGATGGAGCATCAGCGAAAAATGATTATGATCTATCAAAAACATTTAAAAACAACTCATGCTTTCTCAAAATGTACCTTCTGATAAGTTAGACAAGTCATTTTTACTAGTATAAATATTTTCTAACTACATATTCTTTCAGTAATGTTTAAAAGCAATTTTCATCAACATTAACAGAGAAGAAAAGGTGAATTTGTCAATGTAGTACTAAGCCTGAATCAATTTGTAAACATATTTATATCAAAAGTAACTAAATTAACAAAACCATACTATCTGGAACAAAAAGGGATTTCTTCTCAGATATAAATTTACTGAATCTCCTAAGTATTTACTTTATGGAGAACTAAAGTCATGTTTTTTTGTGGTATCCAAACACATTTGTCAATATACAATTGCTAAAGTAGATGTTGATACAACTAGTTTTTTATGCTTAGCAAATTCTTATGTCATTGGATGTTTCCTTTCTTAATGTAATCAATTCATAAATATCATACCCTAAGAATACTTCGGAATATATATTTCCTTACCTTAGAATTTGCACCGTCTACTACTATATTTCTCAAAGGTATACTGCTGCGGAAGCTAAGATACTCCTGAGATTGTGAAAATTCACTGACATAACTCATTTTATTACATCCACGTAATACAACAATGAATGTTAATTATATGTAACGTTAAAGTCATGTGTAATTAACAGTAATTTAAGATTAGAGGAATCACACTTCAAGTATTGTCACATTCACATTTTGCGTTTACATAAAAGGTTGACACATCTCTACTACTTCCCCATATGATCTTCTTGCAAATCAGTAACATTTGAAAACAAGTTACGTACTTTACTGTTACATTTAATACCAATTATTTTGTGCTTAACACCATTACTGACGATGGTTTACCATGCACTTGTTTATACAAGTTATTTAACTTATCGTTAAATCATTTTCAGCTCGTATATGTGCAAATTGCAACATTTCTGAAATGAAATAAGATCAACATTATTTACACAACATTGGCTATTCTGAAATTAGTTTCGTTGTTCTGTGTCATGTGTGCGTGAAACGAAAACAACTGTAACACTGCATGCGCTGCACAATGTCCTGCTCTGATGGTGTTGTGGATGACTGTTATGTCTAATCTAGATCAAATAAAAAATGTGAATTTATATTAGTCTAATCGAGTGAAGGAAGAATTACAACACGGGAGTGAAAATTGTACCAAGTTCGCGATTTTTTCTGTGCGTAGTACTGTAACAGGTACCAGTTTGACAACTCTAATGTGGTATCTGAAATTAAAATTGTCAGCATTTAGCCTTTTATAGACATGCCGCAGTTTCCTCGAAACTAATTCGTCGTTACAATGATAGAATCGTGCACAAAAAATCGAATGATCTTGGCAATAACTTTTCTAGGAGGGTGAGTATGTATTACCGATTTTGTATTATACCAAATTCCCCATTTTTAGACTGTTTGCTATAAATGTTAACATGTGCGAAAAATATTCCTTGATAAGATCTTGTAGCTCTGAAAGATAATACTGAAATAGTTTTCTCCTGTGTAATGATTTTACACTGCCTATTTGTTCAATTTGTACAACTAACCTCACTTTATAAATTAAATACCATGAAGATTGTTACTGGCAGATTTTTATGAACGTTTTCACTATTAATTTTTACAATCAACACATTTAGCATTTAGATCCTGATTGCAATCTCTAATCAATAGATAATATTGTAAGGTAGATGCTGTATGATCATTAGCAGAAGTTGTGGGAAACATCCTGTGAAACCTATTCTGGACAATAACCTAAATTAATGAAGTAATAAGAGTGTTTATTTCGACATATTTCATGTTCACATTGAGTAGACGATTAATGCATGGCACAATTAGGATGACATTTCTGCAAGTAAAGAATGGGGACAAGAACCTCATAAAACTGACAGATATTTCAGGATTTTGATATGGGTAGCAAGGCATGAATCTGTGTTTGAACTCTATTACATTTTGTCTGATACAAACTCAAAACTTCTTTCCTTACACAGCTTGAGTTTTATAATTGTAAAGCTATAAACAGGATGTTTTTCAGCATAAGTCATAAAGATAAATTAACATTGTAGCTTTGGGCTTGTTAAGACTCCTCCAGAATTTCATTTATTTTTGATTTTTTGTCAGAAAAAAAATCTCAATACAAAAATTATAACAACACTTATAGGCTGTACTGATTTATTTTAGCAGCCGAGCCCTAATGGCCTGATTGTCGACGGGCCCTTAAACACCATCACTCACTCACTTTTAGCAGCACATTATTGTTTCTTTCTTTTTATTGTTAAAAATGCATGCTTCTTGTTTGTTACATGTGTTAACATTTCTTAATTTTGATTAGTTCCTGATTGCATCTTTACCACAGTCTTCATTGGAATTGTAGCAAATGATTGCAGTAACTGTCAGCATCCATTTTCACAAAATTACAGTTCACTACAGTCAGCACCATCAAGGGAAACTAAAAGCTAGAGAATTGGTAGAAGTGATAAGTAATCTGCCAACACTAATTTTTCTAGGTGAACAATATTGTAATTAGATCACAGATTTTAGGCTAAACCCCTATTTGTTATGTGTAAAAATAAACTAAAATTGGTAAAATATATCTTTAGCAGGTAGATTCACTCATTTTGTGGAAAAAGAAACCGTAAACTTGCCCTATCCAGGTCTCGTTGTCATCCTTTGGTATAGGTCAATGACTGCTGTGCGGCAGAAGTCCCAAACTTCGGCTCCTATTTTTTCAATATTTCCTTGTTTTTGCTTTCAATCAGCAATCTGCCATCCCTCAAGGTTTTAAAGCTGCTGATTCCTACTTTGAAAGCAGTTGGATTTACTTTCTCTCTTATTTTTTCACCCATTCTCAGCAATTCATTTTGTTTAGGCGTAAAATACAGCTTTTATTGTTTAGGTCTTTTCCCACACTGATTGCTGACTGCTTCTACATAAAGCTTCCTTCCTCTCCATATAGATCACACCACTTGCCAGTCACCTTCCTCTGTGTTCCCTCGATTACCACTAGATAACTCTGTTCTTGCTTGCTTGCTGAAAGTAACAGACTCCATTTCTAAGCATTTTGCTTTAAAGGCAGAAATTTCTTTGCTCTTATCTTCCACATCTCTCTGAACTCCATAAACGAGTTCATCAGAACACTTAGCGCTTGAAGAATGTCCTTCCTTAGGTCATTTCTCAGGTTGCCACTCTCCTGAGTTACACTCACCAATTTATTAAGAGCATTTCCCATAACACTTCCACCACTTTCAACCATCTCACTGTTCTTCAGGCACACGGTCTATATCACAACTATATCACATGTTATACATTGTGTTCCTTGTGTTTTCACATAAAACGATAACCTTAATGTTCACAAGAAATTTAAGCACATGGCCTCCTAAAGCTTTGAAACAACAGTCCTTAAAACCAACAAAATCAATCAACTCAACATTTTCACTAATCACTCCACGTAATGAATCCCTGCTATTACTAACATTAACACTGCACTTCAAGATGTAAAATAATAAATGAGACTATAACTTACAGGAAACATGTAGTAAAACCAGCTTAAATAAGAAATAGTGTGAAGTGCACAATTTTCAGTGAACTGTATGCATTGTGGCCTTCTCCATGTGTCTGTGGACAGCATAACTCAAAAACGAAAAATTGGTTAAGAACCAAAGTTGTTATTTAAGTTTAATATCTTTCAAGGATGCAACATGAAGTGTTTGAAGAAAATTCCTCCACCCTAAACTGTTCTTTACATGGAAAGTTTTTTGAAAATGACTAACGATTTTGATGAAAATGCCACATGTTTCAGATATTTTTTATCATAAATAAAATGTATATTTTGAATTATCTGGCTATAGCCCACGTAGTCCTGTTTACTCTGGATGACTTTTGCATAACTGGTAAACCATAAGAGATAGACCAAATCTTACTGTAAAAAAATGTTGTTGTTAGCTAATGCTGGATTTCTGACAATGAAGTCATTAATCCTCTTGCTCTCCAATATTTTTCACTGATGTAAAAAAATGTAGATCTTGCTAAACCACAAATTTATGTCCAAATAAATTTTTTTTGTAGAACGAACCATTTTGAAGATATTCTTTGTTATTTGTGTGAGTTTTGGAATACTTAAACTTTCATCAAATGGAAGATTGTCATTCATTTTTTTATATCTTAGCCATGCAAGGAGAATGGAATCTCAAAGCTTTAAAAGATTTAACTATCCCTCAAAGTATTCCTATATTCCCCTTGCACCTACAAGGAAATAAGCAATAAGATCATTTCTGAAAATGTTTTATCTCAATTAACATGAAGAAAATATAGAAATGAGTTTGTAAGAACGGTTAGTACAAGAGTAGAAAAAAAATGTGAGTGCAACGCATCAGATTTTTTAATCTCTTTATTTCTGCTATTTGACTTTTTTTCTGGATTTCATCTACTCATTGTGTAATTCTTCTGCAAGTTTTTATGACATGTCAAACTCCCTGTTACACTCTTGAAAATGATCCATGAATTGATGGTTGCTAAATCAAGCATATTTTGAAAAACGTATTGGCCATCGACAAGTGTCTGAATGTGCAAGTGCTATGAATGGATGCCGTGCACTTACCGCATTTTCTTTAGTAACATGTCTCTTCGACTATTAATAGGCCCTTCACTGTCTTTCAGTATACGTTCTGCTGAGCGATTCTACATCGTGAAGTTATATCAAATTCACCTATGTCCACTGTGTTATTCCATCCTTGCTTAGTAATTTTTAGCCTACATCAGGCAGAGAAGCCTTTTCTTGTTATCCGCTTCGACTGCAATTCTGCATTGATACATGATCAGGTTCAGGATCTGCTGCTTGTTCCCGATATATAAGTATTAGGATTTCTTTTTGAGTTAGGTTCAGCTTCTGAAGAGAATAGAATATGTAAATCTCAAAGTTTCATCCTTTCATAAAAAATCTGATGTGTTGCACTCACATGACTTTCTCTGCTCTTGTACTAACCATGCTTATAAACTCTTATTCTTCTATCTTCTTCATGTTAGTTGAGGTAAGCATTTACAGAAATTATCTTATTGCTCGTTTTCTTGCACATGCAACAGGAATATAGGCATATAGTAAGCTTTGAGCAATAGTCAAATCTTTTAAAGCTTTCAAATTCCTTTGTCTTTGCATGCCTAACACATAGAAAATGAATAGTGATGTTCCATTTGACAGAAGTAGAAGTTCTCCGGAACTTATACAAATAACAAGGAATATCTCTGAAATGGTTCACTCAACAAAAATATTTATTGGGACATAAATTGTGTGTTTTAGCAAGATCTACATTTTTGTGTAGTAAGATTTTGTCTATCTCTTACAGTTTACGAGATATTCAAAGGTCATCCAGAGTAAACAGGACTACATAGGCTATAGCCAGAAAATTCAAAATACACATTTCATTTGTCACAAAAATATCTCATACATATGGCATGTTAATCAAAATCGTTAGAGCCACTTTCAAGAAAATCAAAATTTTCGAAAAATTGTCCATGTAAAGGGTAGTTAAGGGTGGAGCAATTTTCTTCAAAATCTTTGTGTCACATCCTTGAAAGACATTAAACATAAATTAAAGACATTAAACTTAAATTCCAACTTTGGTTTTTAACTGACTTTTCGTTTTTGAGTTGTGCTGTCCACAGACTGACACACACTCACTCACTCTCACACTCACTCACTCACTCACACTCACTCTCACACTCACTCTCACACTCACTCACTCTCACACTCTCTCACACTCACTCTCTCTCTCACTCATTCTCTCTCCTACTCTCTCTCCCACTCTCTCTCCCACTCACTCACTCACTCTCACACTCACTCACTCTCACTCTTTCTCACTCTCTCTCACTCTTTCTCACTCTCTCTCATTCTCTAACTCTCACTCTCTCTAACTCTCACTCACTCTCTCACACTCTCTCACTCACCCTCACTCTCTCTCACTCTCTTTCACTTTCTCTTTTTCACTCACTCCCTCTCTCTCACTCACTCTCTCTCACTTCTAAAAATGCTTCTTTTTGGATTTAGGGGGCCTCAAAACATATGATATAACATACTGTATTTCCGGTGAAATCTCAACACAGAATTTTTGGGTGGAATACAATACTTCCTCTACTTTACTAAACATAGTAGAGAAAGTAAAAATAGATAACACAATTGAAGAATTAACAACTATGCAAATAGATATGATAGTTTTAGTAGTAATAATGGCAATAATGATACTTCTAATGATAGTAATAGTAGTAATAACAGTCATCATCATAAAGCATATGTTTTATATTCTAGCTACGTTGTATTCTTTGCAAAAGTGTTTCTTATGTTGCAGGTTGACATTGTTAGTATTAATTGTGGAGAGTCATTGGACGTCAGGTACTACTAGAAACCATGTTGGACTTGCAGGAAAAAATTATACGAAGGAAAATAGTTGTGGAGTGAATGAAGAATTTAAAATTCTGGAACCTTGTCATCCCTGTACAGGTATGAAACCATTCTTTATAAATACTGGATAAATGTATTTCTAGCTTTGCAATCATTATAGAGTAGCATAAATTTTCTAGCCTAATGTGTAAAAAATTAAGCTATTGACAGTGAAGTAACACAAATATTATAATACAGTAAATAGCATATTGTGACAGATTTTCGTGTAGCTGTTTCAAAATATAATTTCAATAGAATAGGTTTCAGAGTGTATTAACTGCATCTTTATCTTCTTTGTTGACTGTTTATTTACATTGTTACGGCTGCTAGGTGATGGATGGTTTGCTATTGTATTGTCATTTACTGGAAGTGAAGCAAATTTGTTGACCAAATCACTTGGCAGTACTTAAAATTTCAGTACATCATCCCAATTCTTCAAAATAAATCTTTTCTCCCATATATTAAATCTCTGGGTCCATTTAAGTGGTTTAATAATTATTATAATTTAACCTCTGGTTTTGTTTCTGATTGAGTGACCAAAAATGATTTGCCTCAGTTAATTTATCAGTATGTTGATATACTTAATATTTCTAAAATGTAACTTTATTATTGCCTTATTATTCCTTTATTATTGCCTTTTAATAATTGCTCAAGTGTAATAACAAATCGGCCGATTACTTCACCAGATTCATGTGCTGAATTATGCTCCATCCTTCTGAGTTTCTCCAGGTTTTCCAACCACTACGATGATGGCTTGACCCAGCTGGGTCTATCAGGTCAATTGTGCAGTTGTTGCTTGGAAGTAATGCCCCCTATTGCTGCTCTAAAGTTGGCAGTATATACCTATAATATTTTTGTTTAGAATAGGCGGCCCAAGATCATGTTTGGTAGCTCTCCACACATCCCCTCCACAGCACCTTCTGTGCAATTGCCTGCCCTCCCCCCCCCCCCCCCCTCCTTTGCTGATAGACATAAAAAACCAAGAACGACAATGCTTAATTTTTGTAGTGTTGTAATTTAATCATAGACAGCATACTCCAATAAACAAATAAAATGTGTTTGCTACTAATTTATGAGTACTATTCCTAATGAATATGTATGCAATTTAAGTATAGCCCTATTTATTAGTTAAGTTTATCTCTTCTGGGCTTGTAGGCCATGGTCTAGAAGGCATCGAGGATACTGACGTTTTGCCAAGTACTGCGTTTGGCATACTTAAGGGTAAGATGATCCGTTGTCTGCGCTGGTCAGAGTTCGAATGCAGAAGTAACAACTGTGGCGCTCTTTTAAACGGGGGGTAGACAGGCCTGGTTGCACTGGCTAAGGTGGTAATTGGCTCGAATCGGTTGGCAGGCCTGTCCTCTACAGTCAACTAATATGCCCGACTACAAAGGGAGGCAATAGAAATCTACAAACACAGAGATAACTTCAACCGAAAAGAAGAAGCGCTCTGTGTACAGAAAGCATGGATATCCATCGTAGATAACCTTTCAAACACAACATCTGTAATAAAACCCCACCTACACCTGGTCTAATAAATAAATAAATAATAATTTTATTGTCGTTGAGCTGTACAGTGATAGACAACGTCAGGATATAATCTACTCCTATATGTTAACCTTAATTACATGAGGACATTTATTGCTTATGAACATTGCAAATTCTGGGCTAAACACTTAAATACAGAGTTTTATATACGCATCACTATACAGGATATTGATAAATATTTAAAGTAATACTCTTAAACATATATATACACACACTCGCTCGACACATAATGTACACATCTCCACACAGAATATCAAGTTCAGCTAACTATATAAATATTTCATTTTGAAAATCAGCTTACACAATCTTGTCGTAAGAGTTTCGGAATACAAAAAGCTGTTTAACACTGGGTTTCTAAATATTCCCCTACTGAATAACAAGGTCTAGCAACTAACCATTCATACAAAATGTTCTTATAAGCTGTTACACTACATTGTCTTATTTTTAATGGTAACTTATTGTAGAGTTTTATGCCCAGTATTTCAAAACTCTTCTGAGTTGTCGTCAGTCTGTGATTTGGAACATTAATGAGTTTATGGGCTCGAGTATTATATGAGTGTATATCTTGTCTTATTTGAAATTCTGATAAGTGATTTTTTTTATATACAGTAATATAGTATAGATGTATAAATTTGTAACGGTGAGCATTTTTAACCTGATAAACAAAGGTTTACAGTGTGCTAGTTTTGGTGCATCTGAAATAATTTTAATAACCTTTTTTTGCAATAAGAGTACCTCTGAGACATGCAAGCTGTTACCCCAAAGTAAAATTCCGTAAGATATTGTGCTTTGGAAAAAAGAAAAATAAGCTGATCTAATGTATGCCTCGGGTATGTGGAGTTTCAGGTTTCTAATCAAATGAACAACTCTGGAAAGTTTAGATGTTATGTACCTAATATGTGGTGCCCACGATAGTTTATTGTCAATTACTATTCCTAGAAATTTAATGTTATTTGAACTATTATCTATCGGTGACTCTAAGTTAAATATCATTTTCTGGGTTTTGTTTTCATTTAGTAAAAAACCATTGGTTCTGAACCATTTGTTGGCTTGCGTTAATGTATTTTCTGCCGTGACTTTCAGTGAATGTAGATCTTCGCTAATGTCTACAAAAGTGGCATCATCTGCATACAGAATTGAGTGGGTGACTATGAATGATGGTAGATCATTTATCATTAAGAGAAAAAGTAATGGTCCGAGGACTGAGCCCTGTGGGACACTGCATTTGACCTCTGTTATTTTTGACTTCTTATTACCTATGCAGACCACTTGTGTACGATTTTCCAGGTACGAGCTCAAAAGTTTTATGGCAGGGCCCTTTACTCCATAGTAATTTAATTTGTTGATTAGGTGAGAATGGTTTGCACAATCAAAAGCTTTGCTTAGATCGCAAAAGGTTGCCTCTGCAAATTTTTTCGTTTCAAACGTTTCGAGTATTATCCTTACCAAAGAAGCTATGGCATCAGCAGTTGACTTTCCTTTCCTGAAACCGAATTGTGAATCTGTCAGTATATTGTTTTGGTCTAGATAGCTATATAATTGAACATACATTAGTGATTCAAAAACTTTTGCAAATATGGGAACCAGTGATACTGGGCGATAACTAGCTGCCACATTTTTATCTCCTTTTTGTAGATTGAAATAACTCTTGACACCTTTAGTATGTTTGGGAAAACACCCTCTTGGATACATTTATTTAAACAGTAAGTGAATGGTTGTACAATACAGTCTGTAGCTTTTATAAGTATATTACTGGACAGACCATAGATATCAATGCTGTCCGATGAGTTGAATCTGTTAATAGTGTTTGACACAAGCTCTGAATTTACTTCAGAGAAAATAAAGCCTCCTTGATTATATTCTACCTTGTGATGTATTATTAAGTCTGATACAGTTTCTTTAGGCTCTATAATATTGCTTCTGTCTTCAACAGAGTTTATAAAAAAATTGTTGAAATCTTCAGGAGAAATTTCTATAGGTTCCTTTTTGTGATCTCTAGCAATGGTGTTGATCAGCCCCCATGCTCTCTTGCATTTGTTTTTTGTCGATTCTATGCTATTAAGGTTGTGGAGTCTTTTTGTGTCATTAACCGCATTTTTATACTTGTTTTTTGTGTTTGTGTAGTATTTTCTAGCCAAATTTGATTTGTTTTCCTAATATATCCAGAAATATTAACATTTTGCCTTTCATTTCATCCAGTTTTGGGGTATACCAATTGTTGAGTTTGTTTTTTATAACGGTTCTGTGATTAGAGTTGACATTAACCACACACTTTCATTCTGGTAAACACTTTTCAAATGTTATTTATTTATGCCAACAAACTTACTGTTGGTGTTTTTAAACACACAAGCTGTGTGTGGGCAAAGTTTGAGAGGTAGAACTGGTTTGAGAATTTAATGCCATTCTGGCAGTTTGTCACAATAGCTCGGTGGTAGAGCAGCCGCCCGGTAAGCGGAAGGTCTGTGGTTCAAATCCCAGTTGTGGCATTGAATTTTTAAGTTCCAGTTCTACCTCTCAAACTCTTCAAATGTATTTATAAAGATTGTGACAAATCTTACAAAAACTTCCTCTGCTGATAGTAAATTAGAGAGTAGCGATTTACTGAGCCTGTCAACTGATGCTAGCCAATCACCACTTTAGCCAACACAACCATCCCCGCCCACCTCCACTATATTGTGGTGCTACAGTTGTTGCTTCCGCATTCAAACTCTGACCAGCACAGACAACAGATCATCTTACCCTGAAGATACCAAGCGCATTACTTGGTGAAACGTTGGTATCTTCACTGCCTTCTAGACCACGGCCTACAAGCCCGGAAGAGATAACCTTAATTAATAGTCAGGACGCCGGCCATGAAAGCCTAAGTTTATACAATAGCTCTGTTTATTTCTCAGTGGATATATATTTTTCTTAGAACTGGCTTCGTTATATATGCATTGCACAGATCTTAGAGATATCTGATAAACCTCTGCTGCAATCTAAAATATATTTACCAGTTCTTTGCTATTCCTAAGAGTCGTGTAGAAATTATATAGTTTATGAATTATTCCTTTAGATTACTATCTGATATCACTCTTATTTAAACTAAAGGAACTCAGTCCAGCCATGTTGACATGTTATTTACTTTTATAGATACAATGTTAAAGTTGTCCCTTTCTGCAACGATCTCCAGTTCAGAGAAAGTGCTGGCATAGTGGGTAGTGCACTGCACCATTTAAGAGGGGAATGTGACCTTGAGCCACTTACTCTGAATGAACATACAAGGTTTTACTTATAGTACAGTAAAACCTGCCTAAAACGGAACGTGATCATTCCAGTAATATTTTTCTGTTTTCACGGGTGTTTGTCTTACTAAGGGTTGTACATATTTTAGTAAAACAAAGTACAAAATATATATTTGTATAGAATTAAACTGAGGAATAATTTAAAATAAAATTCTGTAGATAAAAAATAGGTTCAATTGTATGTTTTGCTGTATTTTCAACTTACATGTCATATATAATTGCAGTTTCTCCATTAGTTTCTCTTCCCCCACGTATCTATCAAAGTGCACTGTCGTTACTTCTTCACAAAAGAACACTCTTTGATCTCCTTTGCATCCTGCATCAGCTCCAGGAGCTCTGGAACATTCTTGGAAGCTGCAAGTTCCTTAAGGTCGCTCGTAACAGATAATGCTTCTCTAAAAGTGCACAATTTTGGCTCCCTTTCGTCGTCATCGTCCATTCCTTCCATGACTTTACAACTGCTGTTTCCAGTAGCAATATCTACTGCACTTTGAATGTCTTCAGTTGTGGCAAGTTCGTTGTCAAAGCACGTAACTATGTATTAAGCATAATGAAAATCCATCTTAGGTTATTTGTGCAAATGTTCTGGAAACTATTCCGTTTCTACATTAGGCAGTTTTCCAGTTTAGAGGAAATAGCTATGTTCCGAGATTTATTTCCGGTTGTCCAGGTTTCCGGTATATAGGGGGTCTGGTTCAGTCAGGTTTTACTATATCAATGATTCATACTGAGCTAGCATAGCATTCAGTTTATAGTGATTTATTTTTTAGAAAGAAATCAAAGACATTATTTCTTAAAAGTTGTCTTCTAAGATTTGATGTTGTTATACTCTGTTTTTCTCTTTATTTTAGCATTTGAGATTACAAGCAAGAGTAATGGAGTATGTCTTGCAACTCACTTCAAGGAAACTATTGTTTGTGAATCTGGCAAAGTACTAAGTAGAAGGTAAGCATGTTTTAATTTAAATCCTTATGCTGGTGTCAAGGTTATGTAGGAAATTGTGGTTTGTAACTGAGACAGTCAATGTAAAATAAGCAAAAACAAAAGTTTTGAGAAAAATGGAAATGAATATTTGTTCCTGTTATTTCCCAGTGTGTCATTTCTTAGAAGGTATTTATTATTAGCTACATCATTTTATTTGGATCTTAATTACTCAGACGAAATAATAGTAATATTTGTTATTTTATGCCAACCAACTTACGGCTGGTTTTTTAAACATACAAGCCGTGTGTGGACAATGTTTTAGAGGTAGAATCAGGACTGAAAAATTCAATGCCATAGCCAGGATTTGAACCATGGTTCTTCTGCTTTACGTGTGGCTGTTCTAAAGGTTATTTAACTAAACCCAGGACATAAAGTACTTGTGATTGTAAGTCGCCCTTGGGGTATTTATTTCAGATATGAGATTCCCTAGTGGTCTACTGGGAAAATACAAATTATTTGGGGAATTTAATATCATACTGGCAAGTTGCCATTGTAACTCTGGTTGGAGCAGCCACACATGAAGTGTAAGATCCATGGTTCAAACCCTGACTATGTCATTGAATTTTTCGGTCCCGAAACTACCTCTATAATAGTAATATGTTTCAAACATTAAAGAAACAATAGGCTTAGCACCATGTTAAGAGTCCTTTTTGTGCACACTGTCTGTTTTTGGCAAATTGTTAAATTTGCAAATTTGTTAAATATTCAAAAGTTTTACTCAGATTGTTCAAATAGGTAGATTTGTATGCAAGAGATTTAAAGTGTCAGGATGTAACTGACCTAAGAGAATAGAGCTGAATGCCTATTATAGTGAGTATCAACAGGAAATCAACAATACTCATACATTTAACTTTAAGTCCGAAAATCAGTGATTGTTGCCAGCAGCCAATGCAGTATAATAGTTGCAACATTGGCTATTCGTTATTGATGCTATGGTATGGGTATCTAGATTGATAATAGCATTCCTGATCTGTTTGCATACCTCTGCTAATGACTGATCACAAGAAACATGATTGTCTGGTTCCCCCTAGGACCGGCAAATTCACCTTACTTGGACATCTTGCTGCTGACCATTGGATTAGACTGCTTTTAGCAATCCAGGATGTGACACCACTTTTGTTCTGACTCCTTTGGCTTACATTAGATCTGTTACAAACTTTAGACTTCCAGTTGGGTACTTTAGCTGCATCACTTTAGAAAACTTATGTATGTCATGGCTGGAAAACATTTCCTACCACTGGGATGTACTGTTTGCTAATGCAAAGAAAGTCCTGGATAGGAGTTTACAGCCCTTATCTGTTTGGAAGCAGAGCCACAAGGACAGTGAATGTGTGTGACAAAGTACATGCTACACAAGGAGTAAAACTATTGAAAAACCATGAGCTCCACTGGGAGTGCTTCACTGTGAACAGTTTGGCCTTTGGCTATTAGCTAAGTTTATTTCTTCTGGGCTTGTAGGCGGTGGTCTAGAAGGCATCAAAGATACCAACATTTTGCTAAGTACTGCACTTGGCATCTTCAGGGCAAGATGATCCATTGTCTGCACTGGTTGATTCGAGCTCTGACCAGTGCAGACAACGGATAATTTTACCCTAAAGATGCCAAGCGCAGTACTTGGCAAAATGTCGGTATCCTTGATGCCTTCTAGACCATGGCCTAAAAGCCCAGAAGAGATAAGCTTAGCTAATAGGCAGGACGCTGGCCGTGAAAGCCTAAGTTTATACAGTTTGGCCTTTCTCACACATGTTAGACATTAGTATTCAGTACTTCTACAAACACAGGATTGCTCAAATAGAATTGTACACAAATATAATTCATTATGCATACTTGAACTGAGAAGGTATTCTTCATAAAAGTAGATGGCTATAGATGTTGGCCATGTGTTTTTGAGTGGGCTGTAGCTAAGCTGTCCTGGGTATAATAAACAAGGAGGGTAGGCAGGGTGCCAGGCCTGTATGTAATTGGCAATTTCTGCCCCACATCTCATTCCTCGGGGACTTTGATTGCTGTGGTAAGTTGTATACAGGTTAACTTACCTATTTTAACATATTACTCTAAGGGGAGAATAATAGCTCTTTAAATTTGAACATCAAGTTTGTTACCATTTACTGAATGATTATTCCAGAAGCATTTTGTAAGTGTTTTTCCAGAAAAGTTTCAATTCAAGAGACTAAGACTTTTCTGGGAATAATTACCATGCTTCCAAAATAACAATAGAATGTTTCAAGTCTTGGATATAAGAACTAATTTTGTCTGTTTATTTTGCAGTTGTGACAAAGTAACCTGGTTGGAAGAACGCAAGTTTTGGATATTTGAAGGCTGTATGTTTGCACTAGGAGTTTTATCAACAGCCACAGTATATGCTCGTCAAAAGATTTTAGATCATCAAATGCTGAAAAGAATCCAGCGACAGCTTGCAAGTGGTGTTTAAACAAAAGTTTCTAAACGTTGAGTCATAAACATGGATGAGCTCTATGTCCAGATTTTAACGGAACCATTAAATGGTTACGTAACAGTAACTCTAGAAACACTTATTGTCTTATTCACAGCAAAATACTGCAGAAATTCAGAAGTATCATTAACTTTTGTGCTTAAACCATTCACTACTTCGGGATTTACTGTGAAAGTAACAGAGTTTGCATTTGACGTGTTAAAAGCGGAAGATGTTCCTAAAGCTGCTAGGAACTGTAACTTACCACTTATGACCATTGTAGATGGAAACACATGTGTGGCAGGATTATGTGCAGTCCTGCGACAGTTGGTTAAAAGGACAGGCTCTTGTCAATCCCTCCTAGGTTTCCGCCAAGGTTGTCTCATGGCCTGTGCTGAGGCATCTGTTTGGACAAGATTTTGTGAGGTTGATATGATTGATACTGTTAAATCCATTGTAACAGAAAAATTGAATACTAATACTGTTTCTCTTCCAACAGACATAATGCGTTTTGAGACCCACATGGCTCAACCTTTGCGTATTCATAATATTCACAAGAAAAATCAAGATTTTGTTCGATCCAGAGAAAAATCAATCGAAAAGCAGAAAAAGCTTTGTCAGTTTGACTCAAATCAAGAACTAGAGATGGAAATAGAGCACATATATTCAGAAGGTCCTATAATGACTTTAGCTGACATAGTCTTACTTCCATGCATACACATAATACTTCAAACCGTTCGAAGCGTATTTCTGCAGCCATATATACCATTAACAATGCAGTGGTATGAGCGGATGATGTCACAGATATATATTGCAGAATCCATCAGTATTTTAAAAAATGTTGAAAATAAAATAGTAGATGAGCTATATGTGAAATATATACTGCCTGATGTTCCAAAACAGAGTCTGTACAAAAGTGATCCAAGAAGGTATAAACCGAGAAATCGCATATATACCAAACAAGAGGATGTAGAAGCATCACTAAAGGTTGTGCAAGATGTTGGCTTGCATGTAGATTGGCAGCTCTTACCTTTTGGATTTGAGCAGGAGTTTGATTGGGGTGCCATACCATTTGAAGCTCACCCTGAAGGTGGACAGCTTCCTCTGACACGACGTGAAAGGAAAGGGCAGCAACTAGAAAACCTTGCAAAGGCTGTCCTGAAGGTAGCTAAACCTGGGCACACAATAGTAGACTTCTGTTCCGGGAGCGGTCACCTTGGAATTATTCTGGCATATCTTTTGCCGAGATGTAATATAATACTATTAGAAAATAAAGAGGAATCTCTTGGGAGGGCAAGAGAAAGAGTCTTGAAGCTAAAACTGACCAATGTAACCTTTTGTCAGTGCAATCTTGATTATTTCAATGGAGAATTTAACATTGGAGTATCTCTTCATGCATGTGGTGTTGCTACAGATCTGGTAATTCAGTCATGTATTAATCGGAATGCTGTGTTTATTTGTTGTCCATGTTGTTACGGCTCAGTGCAGAATAATCATATTTTGACCTATCCCAGAAGTCAGACATTTCAAAATTCTGGAATGAGTGTGAGGGAATATCTTGTTCTAGGGCACTCAGCCGATCAGACACATGATGAGAACAATTCCAAAACTGACCAAGGGAAAATGTGTATGGGAATAATTGATACAGATCGTTGCTTACAAGCAAGAGAATCAGGTTATATGGTATATTTAAGTAAATTAATACCTGAAACTTGTACTCCAAAAAATAATTTGCTTGTTGGTATACCAAACAATTGGCATTAAAAGAATTTAGTTCTGGCTACTCTTCCCAGTCATTTTCCCTCCTTTTTTAGGAGAGAGCGTAACTATTTTACTATCTCAAGCAGACTGCAAGGTTGTTGCTGTGACAGAAGTGGTAGTACATCTGACTATAGGGCTTGATATACGGTAAATGCAAGTTAGCCAGGTATGGTTTTACAAACTCTTCTTCTTCCTACACAGTATAGATATGAACAGTATTATTTATGTTGGAGAAACAATACCACACAATTCAAGGAAACACAGAACTTGATGGCAGGTAGTGAGCGAAGCTGATCAGTCTCTACCTTGCAGCATTGTATATTTAAGATGCTGTGCTGTAAAACTGCTGATACTGCCCCTTGGCTCTTATTGGTTGACCTCTGGCCAATAACTATGCCTGTAATCATAGCCTTTCAAGTACTGTGGAATTGCCTTACCATTGTCCCATTTGGTGTTGCTCCATAAGGGTTGAAGCCACGAGACTCTTGGGATTAACAGCTCTTTGCTACATGAAATTCAAGAAGATGAAGAAAGAAAGACCTAAAGAAAAAGGCAACAGAATCCAGCTCCAAGACCATCAAGAAATGTGACACTGGTCAACAGGCAGCCAATCAAGAACAAAGGGGCGGTGCCTCTGGGGAACTACTGATATTTAAACAAAATCAACAGTGCAAAGATCTGACAAGGTCCCAGAAGAAGCCACAACAAGATGAGCAAAGTATCAGCGAGTTATGCAAGGTAACACTGGAAGTTAAAGATTCCCATCAAGCTACAGGTTGTGGAAACTTATATATCCATGTAAATGGAAAGTTTGCATCAACAGGAATATAATGTACAATATATTATTTATAGGTGTAAAAGCCTTTTGATATGATGCAACTGCTTTGTTATAAGGCCTGCACTAGATGTTTTAGTGGTATCAAGATGTGACTTGCAAGGTACTTCCTTTGCTGATTTAACATACAAATGATGAGTATACCAAGTTGTATTGCTTGAGTTATAAAGTTTTCTTCCTCATTTATGATCTTAACTTGGCTCTGTCCTTTAACACATGGCAATGTTGCAAAGATCTCAACTGCCATCAAGGAAGTATGAAGGAAAATAAGTGAAGACTGGCTGACAACCATTGGTAACAAGAAAGTTGAAATACGTGTATTCAAAAGGGAGTGTTCACAACCAATTGGAAGCTTGAAGACTTGGACTCATTCTTGTTACTGGGCTTGGCACATTAAATTCATATTGTGCATATTAGACCTGTAGGAATTTCCTCAAGACAGCCATGTCATGAAACAGCCGCTAGAGCCCTCTCTAGTCACAAGCTAGAAAAAATATCATTGGTCAGTTAGAAATAAATGAATTCCCAATGCGCAATATCGATCCCCACTTTGGTAATGATATGCTGACCAATAATATGCATTCCTATTCTTGTTACCATATTGTTGTGAAGCCAAATGTTGAGTGTTGCCTTTCTTCTCATTCTCGTTTCCATTCTGGTTACTGTTACCAGCCTTAAAAGTTAGTTTTGTAATAGAACAAAAGGAATATGTCATAATATTTTGACATCATATACATCACATATACAAGCTTTGATTAGACATATCATAAGGTGCTTCAGTGCCATCTATGGAGAGCAATTAAGTCAGTTATTGGCCTATTATTACCATAGTTAAAAAGAAGTATTCAACTTTGTGGCATTATTTTAAATACTACTTCTTCAGTTTGAAAATTAAGCAAATGACACATGCAATTCCAAGTTACCAATGGAACAAACCTCCAAAGTATCACTTAGTGACATAGAATAAAGCCAGTGAACAGTTTATAGTGATTGGAAAAAGCAATAGCAATGCCATGAATGGGCTAACCTTTTTTTCAGGGAGGAAAGTTTGGGACATGCTATTTGATAAGCAGTCATTTATTTATTATTTATTTATGCCAACAAACTTACTGTTGGTGTTTTTAAACACACAAGCCGTGTGTGGGCAAAGTTTAAGAGGTAGAACTGGAACTTAAAAATTCAATGCCACAACTGGGATATGAACCACAGACCTTCCGCTTGCCGGGCAGACGCTCTAACCACTGAGCTATTGTGACAAACTGCCAGAATGACATACGGACTGGCTTGAGAATTTAATGCCATTCTGGCAGTTTGTCACAATAGCTCAGTGGTTAGAGCGTCCGCCCGGCAAGCGGAAGGTCTGTGGTTCAAATCCCAGTTGTGGCATTGAATTTTTAAGTTCCAGTTCTACCTCTTAGTCATTTATTTACTCATTACTCTGCTTTTGTATAGTACAGGGCTCTTGGATAGTTCTTTGATTGCTGATAATGAGGTATAGTCTTCATGAAGTAGGATACCAAATCCTATGATAACAAATAATGAAAGCAAGGATATTTATAATGCATAAAATTATTTTGCATAAGTCATATTTATTAATTCTGTGTAACACCTAATTAAAATTATTTTTTTCTGTGGAGCAGGGAGATGGAAATAGAGAGGGAGAAAGAGATGCAAATCTGTATAAGCAACCATCAACGATTCCTTGATCATATAATGATAGAACGATTCAATCTTTACTTGACATTTTTACGACAATACACTACAGTTTGTTCACTAACTTGAGGTCCCTGGCTTGAATGGAGCCAGCCACTACATCAGTAAACAATTTCCGAGAATCAATGATATCATGAGCAGTAGTTACTTCTAATCGTGTTTACGATGTTGCCAACCTTGGAATGCATGTTCATGCCAGATTAAAGCAAAGAAATCGCTCAAAATAGCACAAAATTTAAATGTTATTTTCAGTTCATGGAGTATATTTAGCTTATAAAGCGTAAACAATATTTTCAACTACTCCGTCTTTTTCCCACTGATCATTTTCTGCCTTTTCTATACTTTTAAAAAACACTGCCAATTGTGTTCAGTCTTACGTGATATATCCTCGAGTGTTATATCGTGCAATTTCTGTAAGAATAAGTCAGCTGTTGCATTTCTTTAAGTATTCATTTTACCTTGGCCCAAACTAGCCCTATGGGATTGAGATCACACATATATGGTGGCGAGTAAACGACAGTATGGCCCAATAAAACCAAAATAACCAATAATGTTATAACAATTAGGAAGAATTCAGTCTAACAACTTCTCATTCCCTCCTGCAGGATCAACGAATGAAGTATTAAAATTTCGGTCAGTTAATAGTGTCAAGTGGACTGTTGAGGGATGTACAGAAATTTATTCTTCGGAATCTTATTATGAGAAACTATTTCTTTAATTCAGATTAACTCGTATATTTTCTAAATTACATAAATTCTTATTTGTGGCCGATGTCTCATAACAGGATGTATGGTGTGACAGGAACATGGTGGGTCACCACTTCCAGTGAAACCCCAGGGGACTTACCCTGACCTCAGCTTCTGATGGCCTACATGCGATTCTACTCGGTATACGTCATACAGGAAGTTCTAGAATATTTGAAATCCTTGCTTCTCATTGGCCAATTCAAACTAGGTGTTGGGCGTTGCCTTACCTTATATGGTATAAGTGACGTCACGATGATTGGGTCTCCCGTAGGTGGCAATGACCTATATAAGGGAATATAAATCTGTCGGGGGAGTCATCTGACGGGATCCAAGCACCTACCACGGGAGGGCCACGTCCATCAACCTGCTTAACAGTACACACACCATCCTCAAAGGTAAGAGCCTAAAAATCTTAATTATATAATGTATACATCTTTGTAGACGCTTAGGCCTCATCAAGGCTTAATTAATACTTAAGGGCTTTTTGAGACCAATGTCTACTGTATCTGTCAAATACAAAGTATAAATAAATAGTTAATTGCAGCCAAGTATTTGTCTCTATCCTGCCAAAGCAACGACCCCTAGTCGCAACTTATGTTCGCGACAATAGTATAGTAATTGTTCCTGCAAGTACAGGTAATGAAAGTAATAGAGGAAGGGCAGTAATACCTTTAAGAGCCTCTTTAAGGTTATTTGATTCAGGCATCCTATAAAGATCTGTTTTACACTGTGACGGTGTTGGGCGCCACTTTTGTAATGGGTACAACTGGTCGACCAATTTAGCGACAACTCACTTAGGGTTCGATGCCTCGGTAGCTCTTCTGGTGCAGTAGCTGCCTCTGCGCTGTACGTCACTACGTTGATTTTGTATGGAATTAAGTACTGGGATTTAGGTATGCATGAATAGGATATTTCTCAGGTGCGAGGTTAGATGACAAAGTACAGCACAGACGTTTTCTGATTTATTCTCCACCACATCAATGCCTCGAAGTATAGACCTGGACGAGTTTCTGATATTGCGTTCTAATATCACAAATATACTTCCACTTTACACTGATCTCTGTCGCTTTTCACACGATGACGTTTTTGGCACAAAACTATACCTAAGTGTCTTACAGGTTCACCCTGCTAGCAACAACACAAGAGACTGCCTCGCTCTGTTGAAATCCCCCCTATTTATATATTTTCATTCACGCGCTTTCTCTGGTCTGTTACGGGAGGTGTGGAGGCATTGTTTCCCCAGCTGTGTTCTTGTGCTTTTGAGACAAGCCGCCCTTTGGCGCTAAATGACAAACATGTTTTTTTCTGTCGCTCAGAAATGCACCCAGGTCAACATACTTTCAAGGGGCAACTACACTTTACACAATTCATAATACAAAACTTATACTTATACCTATGAGTCTTAAATTTACATTTTGGTTATATAATTACTAATATATATACATAGAAGTTCCTGTCTCAACACATAGAATTGTCACTCTGAACCCCTTTGTTCTACAGCAGATTTCACAGCACTCCTAGGCGGAGGATTATCTGCTTCTACAATTACTTTACCATTACTTCCAACACAAAACTAGTGACAAGTACAATTTTACAACTGAAATTAAGAGAAATTAGTAAGTAAACAGTGCAAGTAATATTGGAGGTAAATTGGCAACATGAGCAGCAGAACAACAATTATGCAGATGTTTACAAAACTAAGATTACACTGCATGGAATGTCTCTCCCCCGCCCCTATTCCCCTTAGACCATGAGGTGGTGAAAAGACAGTACATTATGTAAAACAAAACTGTAGATCCAAGAACTTTCCAACACTTTACAATGTAAGTGGTTGGATCCGTTAAAACAATAGCATTCTTCCTCTTCACATTTCCTTGAAGATTACCCATGATTTAGTATGTAGCGCTAACAATGTAGCCAGATATGTGAAGTCTGGTTTTTATGAGAAGAACTCTTTTGATTCTTAGGAAAATACTTTCTTAGAGAGAGAGAGGGGGAGGGGGCGATTTATCTTACTCCTTGCATACAAGACACTTAATGGCCAATTGTCAAAAGTCAACTCCAATCATGTTTTAATTCTGTTTTACATGGGAGAGGAAATCTGCTTGAGATTTATGTGGTGAAGAGAGATGAATCATGTGGTCAAACTGTACACCTGCTCAGGCACAATAGATTCTAAGGGAGTTTGTACAAGTGGAAAGGGTTATAGAAAGAAAAGGATTTCATACATATTCATGTGTGGGATAGATATGCTAAAGATCTGTATTATCACTTCAGAAGACGTTAAAAATTCTGAAATGTTAAATTAAAAATGATCTTTGAAAAGGGATATAAATGAAAAAAATAGTTCACTCAAAGCGGGTTGCTGGTTGGTAAGAGGTGTGGTCTCTAAAGGGAAGTAAAAACACGTTGATTATATGGGTTTTTAAATTGGTTCCTGCAAGAATTGGCCCTTAAGAGGGATGGTCTCTTAACAGTGGTTTTTCAGAGAGTTTTGACTACATTTCCATGCACACTAAATTGAGCCAATTGTCTTAAAAATGTGTGAATTCCTTAAGCAAAGGTGTAAATGTGTATTTCTTGCCCAAGAGTAAATAATCTTGAGCAGTTGATACCATTCAGCAATTGGCTATAGCATTTGAGCAAGGATTAGCTAATTTTTTTGAACCACTGAAACATAAATTATCAGAGATCAGTTTTCATATGTTCACATGCATGTCTATTACAACCTTATACACACAGACTTCTTTTGGACACATAGTTGCCCCAACAGGAACTTTCTTGACACTGAGAATCATTGTCGGCAGAATCAGTATTTATAGCTCCTTAAATTCAAACGCATAGATTTCTCATTCACATAATAACCACATACCTTTGTCATAGATGATGTTAGAAATTATGTTATGCCACCATGCATCTATATTTTATGGTATCCCTCTCTCATGTTTTAAGAAAATTTAAGTAAACACTCCTTAATTCTCAATGGTCACATAAGTAAAAAGATGCTTTGGACAACATCTTGGAACCATTTGACTACAAGTAAAAATTAGTAGGACAGTGTGATGTCTGGCCATTTAAATGGACTCCAGAAAAAAATTAACGAAAAAGCTCCTTTTGCAGTATTTGTACACTGTTTTACACATTGTCTAAATCTAGTCTTGCAACAAAGTTGCACAAAAATACGACAGTGTCATATATTTTTTTCTTTGATTACTGGAATTCCTACCTTTTTCCATCACTCAGCACAGAGAACCCACGCAATTACTTCTTTATCAGAACCACACATTCCAACTGTAACACCTGTCAGCTAGAGCTCCAACTCAAAATTGTTGCGTGTAATTGTGGATGACTGGGAAAAGTTGAAAGAGGTTTTCGAAGCCATAGTTTCCTGTGAACAGTTGGATGATAATTCCATTCTGCTTGCCAGAGGCTTTCTGAACGACATGAATTTTGAACTTGTGTTTCTGGCAGTAGTGTTTCATGCCATATTTTGTTTGACAGATATATTATTTGATGGTTTGCAGAAGAGGTCACTGGATGTAAACTATTGCATATCAAAAATAAGGACCCCTTTATGATATGCTAAGAAACAAGAGGAATGAACAGTATTTTTCAATTATGTTTGAAAAAGCCAGCAAAATGGCAGATATGCACCTCTCACGAGAGTACAATTCCCTTACTCAGGATGAGCGTGTTCGAATGTGTCGATCCTAGTATTACGAAATTCTGGATCATGCTTTGATGAAAATGAGTGAGGTTTCATGATTGTGAAAAAATTCAATTTGTTTGCCTGACCATTATTACAAAATTTGAAGAACACCACACATGTTTTCCTTCAAGTGCACTTGAAAACTTACAAAATTTCTTTGGGTCTGTATTCCCCAAGACACAATGTTTAGGAAATGAACTTTCTTTTTTGTGTATGCCGATGAGAGGTATAGAAATATTCCCACCAGAAAGATCTTGAAATGCGTAATGTGGATAAGGACATCTTTACGGATACTTATAAACTGTTCGCCCTTGTACTGAACACTGCATCTGTGATACAAAGCTTTTCTTGTCTGAAGTGTATAAAAAAATACCTGAGGAATGCAATGTCAGAAGAGAGACTTTCTTCTTTAGCGAATATTTCGATTCAGAAAGAACTCTGCAATTAATAAAATCGCAGCAATTGTATGAAGATAGCACTGACAATTTGCAGCCTTAAAGAACCAAAGGATTGATGTGGTATACAAGAAATAGGTCAGTGCAATTATTAAAATAATCTTTCTAAATATAGGTATACTTTTCTTTCCCACTAACTCTTTACCTAATTTCCCAGCCACGAGCTGCTACTGTTAAACATGACATTTTAATGAAAGTCGTTAGAGCTATTTTTGAGAAAATCAAAATTTTTCCTTGTAAAAGGTAGTTCAGGGTTGAGCAATTTTCTTCAAAATCTTTGGTTGTATCCTTGAAAGATATTGAACTTAAATACCAGCTTGGAAAAGACTTGCACATGTAAAAACATTACTTTCATTGTTTGTTGATATCAAAGTGAGATATTTCCATATTTTAAATGAATATATTTATAATTTATACATGTATAGGAATTCCAAACTGCATTCTAACTGAAAAGTAATATATATAAGGAACCCAACAATGGCAAAGTACAGATCTGATCTGAATTTGCACCAAATAAAACGTTTTTCTTGTTTTTCTCAAATTTATCTGAAATGGAAAAGACTCGTTTTGAAACTAGACTCCTCACTTGTTGGCTCACAGTTTACCAATCTCTATACCAAGACGTCGGCCTAGGTGGCTCAGTTGGTTAGACGCTGGCCTACTGTTCCCAAGGTCGCGGGTTCAAATCCGGCCCAGGCCGATGGTTTTTAAGTGTGCTTAAAAACGACAGCTCCATGTCAGTAGATTTACTGGCATGTAAAAGAAGTCCTGCGGGACAAAATTCCGGCACACCGGCGACGCTGATGTGATCCTGGCAATTGACAGCGTCGTTAAACAACAAAATAATTTTAATTTTTTCTATACCAAGACTTTGTGTCAAATGATTACAGCTGCAGAGACAAAGGAAAGTGGAGAGGGAAGCAGAACTAGTTAGAAACAGTGGAGTGCTGGGCAAACAATTCCCCAAAATACAGTCCAAAGAAAAGTTCTATATGGTCACTTAACCTCACTGATGGTGGGAATGAGTAAGAAGTATTTTAGTGTGTAGATCCTTGGACAGTATTTACAGTTCAAGAAACATCAGTAATTTTGAATCACTTTTTTGATATTTAAGGCTGCCACCGAGAGACCCTGTACTGTTAAATGGATAAAGCAGATGTGTAATGACATGCATTCTGATAAGAACAACTGATATTAATCAAGGCTCACCATGAAAGGTTTAAGTCTTACAATAACTGATATATTTGATCTCTAGTTTTATGCTAAAGATAACAAATATAAGGGCACTTTATTAATGTATTTTGTAAATAGGATACAAAGCAGCTCTTTGTTCAAATGGCTGCTTGTAACTATCCTTTGAAGAGATATTCATAGAAATTCATGTACTTTTTAAAAAATTTTAAATATGTAGCTACATATTATCATTATTGATTGAAAATGTTGTGATTTTAACATGAATTTTAGACAGCACAGAAATACAATTTTGTAAATATGTATGCACAAGCAGATTTTTTTTTTAGACGTGGCAAATGGTTAGAAATTGCGCAGTGGTTTATAGTTAAATTCACTTTTGTATTTATAAGACCATAGGAATGTCCAGTACACCTCCCTGTAGTAAACATCACGGAATCGGCCTGATCAAGTGCAGTGCCCATTTACATTATTGGCAGTCTCTTGTTTATTTCAAGCAGGAAACAGAGATGTTACCCCACATCAATTAGCATGATGTCACTCACGATGCCATGTCTAAAAAAATCTGCCTGTATTTGATTGTTTTTATTAGCAGCAACTGGAAATGTTTGACATAATAGCCTAAGTTTGGATTCCATGTTCTTTTTTTATTCTTTCTTGAAATTCTTTTTCTTTTTTTGTAAATGATATTGTATGATTACTTTGTTTGAACTATAAAGTCTGTAATACTGTATTTATTATTACTAAAATAAAATTTAAAACCTAAAATTGTTTATAAATATGTTTAAATTAGAAATGACTGCTTTGACAAGAAGAAATGCAGTATTTTTAATATGTAAGCAGTATGTATTATGATCAGTGCTGCAGGATTATGAGGTGAGCATCTGTTAGTAAATTGTATTCTTCCTGTTTAGTTCCAATATTGTTTCATTATATCTGTATTCTCATATTTTTTAAATGAAATCCCACATTTGCTGAGGTAAATAATTTATCCACTTACATCACATAATATCAAGCATTATGGCACTTAGTGTGGCAAGACTTTTAGAGCAGTAAAATTTAAAATGGCCTCTTTTACTGCAACTATGATGAACTTAATAGGGTTAATGAGAGAATAAGAATCAGATTTATTGACCCTAAGAATTCATACAGATTTATAGGGTTGTTTCAATAATAGAAATTATATACATATACAATAATATATGGTACATTAAGATAAATGCATCAAAACGACATACCCAGCATTCGTTTTGGCAGCTGAGGAAAACCACGGAAAAACCTCAGCCAAGTAACTGTCTGCGTCAAAAGTTTTCCGGCTCCCATGTTCAGGGGAGAAGCCAGGATGGCTTATCTATTATGCCAGGTGGTCTCAAAGGTCGACTTGCCGGTTTTCATACCTGTCCACAAGGGTGTGGGGAATCATATGTTTGTAAGTCCAAAGAGAATATAATTGCAACATTTCCCTTACACTTGTTCATAAGAAAGTAATCTCAATGTAAAGAAAACAACTATGCGGCATTAGAGGTGTTATATCACTCTATAATGAAATTAAATTTAAAACATTTAAATAATTGTGGTATACCACATTTTTAAGCTATTCATGGAGACACACGCATACATGTTGTAAAATTTGCAAGTTGGTTTTATTTAGTGAATGTGAAATCGTGTATTGGACTTGAAATTTGACACCAAAGTTTAAAACATTGAATGGTTTTTTGTCGGAAATAGCAGGAAAACAGAACTTCAAGGAAAATGGAAGTTTAGTGTAACACAAGTAATAGAACTACTACAAATTGCTAAAGAGCATGATCCAGAAAACAATAGGCATCATCCTCTATAGGTTACAATGTAGCTTCTCCCCCTCAGCTTTCTTGTCTATCACTGGTTTGTAAGGCAAGCAACACAAATTGATGTTTTACACAGTTCATTTAAGTCACTGCAAACAGTAATCATGTGAGAAAGATATTTCCTAAGGCACTGCTCACAACACTATTTTAGTATCTTTGCATCAAGGACATTTCATGCATCTCCCAGCACATGCTCTCCTCTTTCCTTTCTTGAAATAAATTATTTTGCTGTGTTCTTTTAGCTGATAATCTTTCTCAGATTCCCTTTTGTCATCTTGGTTATGGACTGCGGCAGACAAGTTTGTTATCCTTTTATGGATAGTCAGTATAATCAGTCCAATAGCAATTTCACAAAGAACTCCTCATAGTGGTATTATGTGGATAATTGCTTCATTAGGATCTTTTTAGGCATTTATTGTATTTATATCTAATAGATGAAAAATATAACAGCAGCAGGCCTTCGTCTGCTTCATTGAGATTATACACAATGATTGTCTCAGGTTTCTTCCTTTCCCATATACAGTAGAACCCCGTTTGTCTGAAATAAAGGGGGCAGTCATTTTGGGTAATGTAATTTTTCGGATAATCGATGAAAAATATTTTTCATAAAACTGGGACGGAATAAGAGATTGTTAAGCACGCAGTTTTAAACGTAACTTTAAATAGGCAAAGAAATAATAGTTATACATTATTTCTGTGGTGCTGTATTTTTAAATAAAAATGAAGCTTCGTTGAGCTATGAGACTCTTATTTCTCTGCGGGCGTGGTACTAGGTGGAATGAATAAACACTTGATGTAACTTCACTATATATCACTTTTTTCGTCTCTTATTACACTTGTTATAATTGAATTGACTTTCGTTGCACCTATTTGTATTTTATTGATAGTCTTTCCACTTTTATGAAGTCTTTTAGACCCACATCCACGCACGTTACAGAAACACGTCTTCACATCTCAAACTTACAGAAGCTAATAACAAAATTGGCGCTACTTTACATGACGCCCCTTTTTGTATACATGGGCGTATGCATTCATTTTATATTTTCGTACGTTAAATGGTTCCTGTATTGTTAGGGAAGCGATCTTTATCTATTCTCACTTCACTTTTAACATTAAATATATATGGTTCTTATACTTACACATATTAAATTTAAACATGAAACTTAACATTAATGACGTTTTTAAACAAACTTATTTTTCTTAACAATGAAAAAATAGTACACGTTTTCGTTACTCAACCAATTCTTATCAACGTGAAAAATAAATTAAATTTGCAATAAATATTTACATAAATGATTTCCTTTTGGGGTCTAACCATATATTCTGTCTCATCTGCATCCAAGAGAGTTATTTTCTTCTGTCTGTTTTTCAATGACTATCACGTGACCAGAGGTGTGTACTGACCCATGTTGCAATACGTGCGTGCATTCCAAGCTTCTGCCTTCCGTGTGTTTTGTCGCTCACAACAATATATTGTTCAATAAGTGCAGAGTAAAAGAGGGTGACTTATGGAAGAACTACCACTAAAACTAAAATGAATGAAAAAATTGAAAAATTGTGTGACTGTAGCATTGCATTCCTGAGTAGATGGGGGGGGGGGGGGGGGGAGGGGGTTAACGGGACCATCCATTCACAAAACAATACTGTTTGAGGGACAAGGGTAGAGTTGTGGCATTCCTTTGAGGACATTGGCACTTAAATTTGGACACTTGTGAAAGGAGACAAACTATTGCAGGGATGAACAAAATATTGACAATTTCCCTTCTGTAGTTATTAATTTTTTAAAATGTAATGATTTTTGATTGTTTTGATTGTTTTGATTGTTTCGGTTAAGAAGCGGGGTTTGATTAAGCAGGGTTTTACTGTAGTGGCATCATCAAAATACATGAGGAGAGTGACATTTGTACGTCTTCTCAGTACATAGGAGACAACATGTTTTATCTTTCTGAAATACAAACAAACTGCTGTCCACTTCACATTCACAAATTCTGGATGAAGCTCATAATTATTCTTGTGAAAAATGCCCATGATCTTAAGTTTCCTTTCTTTTAACTCATCCGCTAAGCTATAACTGCAAAACCAATTGAGGTGTTGAGCGCAACAGTGGCCCAACCACTAAATGTACACAATGGAGATAATGGAGCGTAAAAAATATATGTGATTTGAAAGTTTTATATTGACTTTAATAATTAAGCAAGAGTCATGATATTTGGAAATGCTAATCAATATAGCACTGACATCGTGATAAAAATAAAATAAAAATAAAATAAAAATCTGTATAATAACCCTGGCACCTAATTACTTACACCAGGGCTAATATGCCAGATCTTTAAAATTTATTTATTCTACACATTCATACATACAACATACTTTACAGAAAAATTTTAAAATAAAATTACAAAATAATATAATATATAACAAATTATATATCATAAAAACAAAACACAAGAAAATAAGAACAAAAACACAAATTATAACATTTCACACATAATCACTCTGAGAAATAAATGCTCTAAAACAATAACAAATCATTTCAAACAATCAAAATACAATAAACTTTCTAAATAAATTGATATATATATATATTAAATAAAAAAAATAATAAAAAAAATTGTGATACATAGTTACATACATGCAGGAAGGTTGGGCCACTGTTTTTATCCAGGAAGCCAGATTCAGTTCCATTCAATAACACTTCTCATGCCATCTGACGGTGGTTGTAGAAATGTGATATAGGCCACTACTGCTCTCCTAGATTTTGATATGGGGAGCATGTCTGTGCTAATAACTCAGTTTCCGAATTTTTGTGGGTTGGGCCACTGTTGCGCTCAACGCCTCAATTATCAGCTGTGATGCTGCAGCCAGTTCCTTCAGTGGAGTGCTATAGGCACATTATAGCATCTTTGGTTGAATTTGAAATCTTAAATGATAAGTATGGTTGACTTTCTTTCTTTACCTGATTTTCCTCCCCTTATGTAGCACTTACAAGCCAGTGCCTAGGTTCAGACGCCTGTCAGGGAGCAGAGGAACCTATGGACCAGACAGTGAAGACCTGATAGCAGGTGGTCAGCCAAGCACCAGGTATGATACTGTGGAAGAGAATGATATGAAATGCAGGCAAAATTGATGATTGGAAAGGTGATAATGGAGCAATTGGTGGAATGAGTGGTGGGGAAACCGGAGAACCTGTAGAAAACCTGCCCTGATGCCATTTCATCTACCACGAATACCACATGCAGGTCCCTGGGATTGAACCCGAGCCACCTAGGTGGTAGGCGAACACTCTTAACTGCTCGGTCATGGCGCCATCCAGCATGGTTGACTTTCTACATAAACTTCCAAGGCGAGAACTTATCCACTTTCATGAATTACAAAGAGCTCTATTTTGAGTCTTCATTTAGGTAGTTTTGTTTTGCCATAGCCGAGTGGTTAGACCAGGCATGTCAAACATCACTCCGAGGGTGTGAAGAGAGGGGTCTACCCCTCCTTAACTGCAGTAGCACGGGCTAGTAGAACCGGTTTTCGCTTTGTTTTTCCAGTTTTCCGATTTGATCATCACGGAGGGAGGGAAAATAGGGGAAAATTTTTCACGCCTGGTGAATGCCGTTTGACACCCCTGGGTTAGACCATTCTGTTCTCACCAAAGCGGCCCGGGTTTGATCCCAGGCAACCGCATGTGGGATTCATGGCGGACGAAGTGGTGCTGAGGCAGGTTTCCTCCGGTTTCCCCCGCCATCTCATTCCATCGGTGCTCCATCTTCATTCCATGTATCATCAGTGTCACCGCCTGTGGTGCCGTAGTAGTAAGAGGGACACTACAAAAATGAAGAAATTAGCCAGTTTATTGAGAATGTATTGTCGAAAACTACACCTTCCCCTGAAGGACACCAGCTGCTCATCGATGCTGTATATTGATACTGTATACTGATTATCACAGTTATTTAGAAACAGCTGAGAGATTTCACATATAGCTGCAAGTTCCTAAATTTTTCTTTTTATTACCCTACTTTGAACATCGTAACATAAAATAGAAAATGTTACAAACTTATTATGGAATGGAATATTTCAATGCTAAATTCTTTATTATCCCTTGTGTTCAGGTGAAGTGCAAGATAATATACTGCTAGAATAATAAGCCCAATAAAGACCTTTATTTCCATCACATCTCTTTCTTTGGCATTTTGTTACCTGGCAAAATTCACAGAACGCTTATGTATACATTATACAAGATAGCGGCATGTAATGTGGTAACGCGGAGCAAGGCTCGTAAATTGTACGAGTGTAGATGTAATAACAATGTGAAAGTACCAAATGGAGTGAGTAATGAATCAATTAACGAGGTAAGAGGACGTGTAAATGAAGGTAAAGTTATCGGGAACTACGGCGGAAAAAATGAAAATAAATTTGTGACGCAATCAGCGCACATTGCATCACTTAAGTCCAAGAGGATAGCGTCACTTGAGACATTTGTGGATATGCTACATAAAGATCTAAAGAAACCGTATGAGGAAATATTGTTATTGAAACAAGAAAGAACGCAAGCACAGAAAGAAATAGCATCACTAAAACAAGAGAATATAAAGCTAAGTCATGAAAATGAAACGTACGCCACAATCCCAAATAGAAAACAAACAAAGCGAAAGGTTCATCAGGTTATCAGTGTGATAATTCAGGAGGAACCATGAACCGATTCATAGAGTTGGCTGAAGAGACGCGATGCGACGAGATGAGGCGAGACGAGACGGTACGAGACGATACAAGATGGTAGGAGGTGGGACGAGACGGTATGAGATGAGACGTGACGAGACGGTACGAGACGATACAAGATGGTAGGAGGTGGGACGAGACGGTACGAGATGAGACGTGACGAGACGGTACCAGACGGTACGAGACGAGACGATACAAGATGGTACGAGACGGTACGAGACGATACAAGATGGTAGGAGGTGGGACGAGACGTGACGAGATGGTAGCGTACGAGATGTGACGAGACGCTACGAGATGTGACGAGACGGTACGAGATGAGACGTGACCAGACGGTACGAGACGAGACGATACAAGATGGTACGAGACGGTAGGAGGTGGGACGAGACGGCACGAGACGAGACGTGACGAGATGTGACGAGACGCTACGTGATGTGACGAGACGGTACGAGACGTGACCAGACGGTACGAGATGAGACGTGACGAGGCGGTACGAGACGTGACGAGACGGTACGAGACGTGACGAGACGGTACGAGACGAAACGGTACGAGACGAGACAGTAGAGTACGAGACGGTACGAGACGTGACGAGACGGTACGTGAAGAGAAGGTACGAGATGAGACGTGACGGTACGAGAAGGTACGAGACGTGATGATACGGTACGAGACGAGACGGTACGAGACGTCACGAGACGAGACCGTACCAGACGGTACGAGACGGTACCATATGGTACGTGACGAGACGGTACCAGACGGTACGTGACGAAACGGTACCAGACGGTACGAACCGATATGAGATGTGACGAGACGGTACGAGATGAGACGTGACGCTACGAGAGGAGACGGTACGAAGCGGTACGAGACAGTACGAGACGAGACGAAACGGTACGAGGCGGTAAGGGACGAGAAGGTACGAGACGGAACAAGATGAGACGTGACGAGATGGTACGAGACGTGACGAGACGGTACGTGCGAGACGGTACAAGACGAAACGGTACGAAAAATGACGAGACGGTACGGGGCGGTACCAGACGAGACGGGACGTCACGTGACGAGATGGTACGAGACGAGACGGTTCGTGATGAGACCTGATGATACGGTACGAGACGTGACGATACGAGACGTGAGGAGACGAGATGCTACGAGGCGGTACCAGACGAGACGGTACGTGACGTGACGAGACGGTACGAGGTGGTACGAGACGGCCCGTGACGAGACGGTACGAGGTGGTACGAGACGAGACGTGACGGTAGGGTACGAAACGTGACTAGACGGTACGAGACGTTACCAGATGGTACGAGTCGACACGAGACAGTACGAGAGACGGTACGTGACGAGACGGTAGGAAGAGGAGGCGGCAAGATGAGACTAGACGGGATGGTACGAGATGAGACGTGACGAGACATGACGTGACGAGAAGGTACGAGACGGTACGAGAAGAGACGGTACCAGGCGGTACGAACCGATACGAGACGTGACGACAGGGGACGAGACGGTACGAGACGAGACGATACCTGACGGTACGAGGCGGTACGAGACGAGACAAGATGAGACGTGACGAGACAGTACGAGACGGCACGAGACGAGACGTGGGGAGACGAGACGGTACGAGGCGGTAAGAGACGGTACCAAACAAGACAGTACGAGACGGGACGTGACGTGACGAGACGGTACGAGACGTGACGTGACGGTACCCTACGGAACGAGACGTGACGAGACCGCACGAGAAGGTACCAGACGAGACGGGACGTGACGAGACGGTACGAGACGATACGAGATGAGACGGTACGAAACGATACAAGGTGGTACCAGACGGTACGAGACGTGACGAGACGGTATGAGACGTTACGAGACGAGACGTGACGAAACGAGACGTGACGAGACGGTACGAGACGAGACCAGACAGTACGAGACGAGACGTGACGAGGCGGTACGAGACGTGACGAGACGGTACCAGACGTTACGAGACGTGACGAGACTTGACGATACGAGACGAGATGGTACTAGACGGTACGAGAAGATACGAGGTGGTACGAGACGTGACGAGACGGTACCAGATTGTACGAGACGATACGAGGCGTTACGAGACAGTACGAGACGATACGAGACGTGACAAGACGGTACGAGACGAGGCGTGACGAGACGGTACATGACGAGATGGTAGGGTATGAGGGGTGACGATGTGCTACTAGACGTTACGAAGCGAAACAAGACGCTACCAGACGGTACGAGACGATACGAGGGTGTACGAGACAGTATGAGACGGTACGAGACGAGACGGTACGAGACGGTACCAGACGGTACGAGACCAGACGTGACGAGACGGTGCGAGACGAGACTTGACGAGCCGGTAAAAGACGAGATGTGACGAGACGGTACAAGACGGTACGAGATGTGACGAGACCGTACCAGACGAGACGTGACGAGAATGTACGAGACGTTACGTGACGGTACGAGATGAGAAGTGACGAGACGCTACGAGACGAGACGGTAGGTTACGAGACGTGACGAGACAGTGCGAGTCGTGACGAGACGGTACTGACGGTACGAGACGTGACGAGACGGTACAAGACGAGACGACACGAGTCGCTACGAGACAGTACGAGAGGAGACGGTACGAGACGTGACAAGACGGTACGAGACGAGACGTGACGAGACGGTACGAGACGAGATGGTACTAGACGGTCCGCGACGTGTCAAGATGGTATCATACTGCACGAGACGAGACGTGAATAGCCGGTACGAGACGAGACGGTACGAGACGATACGAGGCGGTACGAGACAGTACGAGGCGGCAGGGAGAGGAGAGGGTACGACTCGGTGCGAGACGGTACGAGATGAGACTAAAGGAGACGGTAGGAGACGAGACGGTACGAGATGAGACGTGACGAGACGGTACTAGACGTGACGAGACGGCACGAGACGTGACGCGACGAGAAGGTACGAACCAACATGAGATGTGACGAGAGGGTACGAGACGAGACGTGATGCTACGAGACGAGACGGAACCAGACATTACGAGGTGGTACGAGACGAAACAGGATGAGACGTGACAAGACATTACAAGACGGCACGAGACGTGACGAGACGTGAGGAGACGAGACGGTACGAGACGAAGGGTGCCGACACGGTACGAGACGGTACTAGACGGTACGGGACGAGACGAAACGGTACGAGACGAGATGTGACGTGACGTGACGAAAGGGGACGTGACGTTAACAGACACGAGGAGATGAGACGGTACGAGGCGGTAAGAGACACTAAGAAACGGTACGTGACGTGACGAGACTGTACGAAATGGTACGTGACGAGTGTCACGACACGAGATGAGACGGTACCGAACGGTACGAAACGAAAGGAGACGGTACGAGACGTGACGATACGAGACGTGACGAGACTGCACAAGACGAGACAGTACGATACGATACGAGACGGTACGAGACTAGACGGTACGAGAAGGTGTGAACCTGACGAGACGAGATGAGAGGTGACGAGACGACCTGGTACGACAGGGTACGAGGCAAGACGTGACGACACGAGGCGTCACGAGTCGAGATGTGACGAGACGTGACGAGACCAGACCGTACGAGACGGTACGAGAGGATACGAAAGAGTGTCAGACGTGATCACACGGGACGAGACGTGACGAGACGGTACGAGACGAGACTTGGCGAGACTAGAGGTCACGGTACGAGACGTGACAAGACCAGACGGTACGTCACGGTATAAGACGGTACGAGACGGTACGGTACTGGACGTGACGAGAGGGTACGAGACTATACAGGACGGTACGAGAGGTGACGTGACGAGACGGTACGAGACTAGACGGTACGAGACAGTACGAAACGAGACGGTACGAGACAGGACGGGACCAGACGAGACGGTACGAGACGGTAGGAGACGGGACATGAGATGGTTTGAAACGGCACAAGACGTACGAGGCGAGACGGTACGAAACGGTAGGAGACGATACGAGACGTGACGTGACGAAACGAGACGATGCGAGACGATACAACACGGTACGAGACAGGACAGTACGAGACGAAAAAGAATGAGACGTGAGGAGACGAGAGGTGACGAGGCGAGACGCTATCAGGCGGTACGAGACGTTAGGCGACGGGATGGTACGAGAAGAGACGGTACGAGACGAGACGAAACGTGACGCGACGAGACGATACGAGACGTGACAAGAAGGTACGAAGCGACACGGTACGAGTCGGCTTGAGAAGGTACCAGACGAGACGTGACGAGGCGGTATGAGACGGCACCAGACAGGATACGACAGGATACGAGACGGTACGGGACGGTGCGAGACTTGACGAGACGCTACGAGACGAGACAGTACGAGAAGATACGAGACGTGACGAGACGAGAAGGTGCGAGACGATACGAGATGGTACGAGACGAGACGTAACGAGACGGTACGAGCCTGTGCGAAATGGTACGAGACGATACGGGACAAGATGAGACGTGACGAGACGTAACGGTACGACACGGTACGAGACGAGACGGTACGGGACTAGAGCGTAAGAGAGGTTACGAGACGGTACGAGACGAGACGGTGAGAACTGGTACGAGACGGGACAAAATGAGACGTGACCAGACGATACAGTACGAGACGAGACGGTGCCAGATGATACTAGACGAGGCGTGACAAGATGTGGCGTCACGGTCGAAGGCGTGAAGAGACGGTACAAGACGGTACGAGACGAGACGTGACGACGTGAGACATGACATGACGTGACGTGACGAGACAAGACGGTACGAGACGATACCACACGCTACGAGACCAGAGGCAACGAGATGGTAGGAGACAGGACGGGACCAGACGAGACGGTACGAAACGTTACGACACGGTAGGAGACGGGACATGAGATGGTTTGAGGCGGTACGAGACGAAACGGCACGAGACGGTGAGAACCGGTACGAGACGAGACAAGACAAGATGAGATGTGACGAGACGATACGAGACGTGACGATACGTGAGGAGACGAGGCGAGACGAGATGGTACGAGACGAGACATCACGAGACGAGACGTGACGAGACAACACGCTACGAGACGACACAAGACGCTACGAAACGAGAAGAGATGATACGAGAAGGTACGAGGCGATACGAGACGGTACGAGATGAGACGAGGCGTGACGAGACGAGACGGTACGTGATAAGACGAGAGGAGACGAGAGTAGATGTGACGAGACGAGACGGTACGGGACTAGATGTGACGAGACTTGACGAGATGGTCCGAGTCGGTACGTTACAGTAAGAGACGGTATTAGACAGTACGAGACGTGAGGAGCCGGTATTAGACGAGACAGTGCGAGACGAGACGGTACGAGACGGTGCGCGACGTTACGGGACGATACGAGACGGTACGAGACGTGACAAGACAGTAGGAGACGGTACGACACGACACGTGACGAGACGGTACGAGACGAGACAGTACGACTCGATGCGAGACTGTACGAGACGAAACAAGATGAGACGTGAGTAGACGAGACGTGACGAGACGGTACAGTACGAGACAAGACGGTGCCACATGATACTAGACGAGACGTGAAGTCACGGTACAAGACGTGACGAGACGGTACGAGACGAGACAGTACGAGACGGTACCAGACGGTACGAGACGGCACGAGACGAGACGTTACGACGTGACATGACGTGACGAGACAAGACGGTATGAGACGATACCACACGCTACGAGACCAGAGGCAACGAGATGGTAGGAGACGGGACGGGACCAAACGAGACGGTAGGAAACGATACGAGACGGTAGGAGACGGGACATGATTTGGTTTGAGATGGTACAAGACGAGACGGTACGAGACGGTGAGAACCGGTACGAGACGAGACAAGACAAGATGAGATGTGACGAGACGGTACGAGACGTGACGATACGTGAGGAGACGAGATGGTGCGAGACGAGACGTGGCGAGACAACACGTGACGAGACGGTACGAGACGACACAAGACGCTACGAAACGAGAAGAGATGATACGAGACGGTACGAGATGAGACGAGGCGTGACGAGACGAGACGGTACGTGGCAAGACGGTACGAGATGAGACGAGAGGAGACGAGAGTAGATGTGACGAGGCGAGACGAGACGGTACGGGACTAGATGTGACGAGACTTGACGAGACGACAGTAGGAGACGGTACGACACGACACGTGACGAGACGAGACGGTACGAGACGAGACAGTACGACTCGGTGCGAGACGGTACAAGACGAAACAAGATGAGACGTGAGGAGACGAGACGTGACGAGACGAGAGGTGAGGAGACGAGACAAGACGAGTCGCTAGGAGACGCCACGAGACGGTACCAGACGGTGCGAAACGATACGTGACGAGACGGCACGACGCGGTACCAGAATGTGAGAGACGGTGCGAGACAGTACGAGACGAGACGGTACGAGATGAGACGTGACGATATCAAACGAGACGGTACGAGACGAGAGGTGACGAGACGTAACGAGACAAGACGATACGAAGCGGTGCGAGGCGGTATGAGACGGTACCAGACGGTACGAAACGACACCAGAGGGTACGAGACGGAATGTGGCGAGACGAGACGAGACAGGGCTTGACGAAACGAAACGGTACGATACGGTACGAGACGTGACGGCACGAGACGGTACGAGGCGAGACAAGATGAGACGTGAGGAGACGAGACGTGACTAGACGAGAGGTGAGACGTGACGAGACGAGACGTGACGAAACGAGATGGTAAGAGACGAGACGGTACGAGGTGATGCGAGCCATGACGACACGAGAGGAGGCGGTACGAGACGAGACGTGCCGTGACGAGACGAGACGGTACGAGATGATACGAGACGGTACGAAACGTCACGGTACTAGTCGGTGCGAGAATGTGCGAGATGAGACGTGACGATACGAGACGAGAAGTGACGAGACGTAACGAGACGAGATGGTACGAAGCGGTACGAGGCAGTATTTGACGGTAATAGACGGTACGAAACGATACAAGGGGGTACGAGACGGGACGTGGCGAGACGAGAGAAGGCGTGTCGAAACGGTACGATACCGTACGAGACGTGACGGCACGAGATGGTACGAGACGAGACAAGATGAGACGTTAGAAGACGAAACGAGAGGTGACGAGACGTGACGAGAGGAAACGCTACGAGGCGGTACGATACGTTACGACACGAGACGTGACGAAACGAGATGGTACAAGACGAGACGGTACGAGACGAGAGAAACGAGACGTGACGAGGCGAGAGGAGACGGTACGAGACGTGACCTGACGAGACGGTACGAAGCGACACGGTACGAGTCGGTACGAGACGAGACGTGACGACACAAAACGAGACGTGAGGAGACGAGACGAGAAGGTACGAGGCGGCACGAAACGGTACGAGACGAGACGTCACGAGACTTCAGGACACGAGACCAGACGAGATAGTACGGGACGGTGCGAGACGAAACGATACCAAACGAGCAGTCAATAGAAGTAAAGAGACGGTACCACACAAGACGTGACGAGACGAGAAGTTACAAGACGGTAACAGCTGGTGCGAGGCGGTACGAGAACATACGAGACGATACAAGATGGTACGAGACGTGACTAGACGGTACCAGACGATATGCCACGCCACGCCACGGTCTCCGCCTCCGCCTCGGTCTCCGCCCCCGTCTCCGCCCCCGTCTCCGCCTTCGTCTCCGTCTCCGTCTCCGCCTCCGTCTCCGCTCCCGTCTCCGTCCCCGTCCCCGTGCCCGTCGCACGTCACGTCACGTCAGGTCTCGTCCCGTCCCGTTCCGTGCCGTCCCGTCCCGACCCGTCCCGTCCCGTCCCGTCCCGTCACGTCACGTCCCGTCACGTCACGTCACGTCCCGTCACGTCACGTCTCGTCACGTCACGTCACGTTGCGTCTCGTGTCGTCTCGTGCCCTCTCGTCTCGTATCGTCACGTCACATCTCGTCTCGTCGCAGGTCGGGTCGCCTCGTCACGTCACGTCACGTCACGTCACGTCACGTCACGCCACGCCACGCCACGCCACGCCACGCCACGCCAACCCACGCCACGCCACGTCACGTCACGTCACGTCACGTCACGTCACGTCACGTCACGTCACGTCACGTCACGTCACGTCACGTCACGTCACGTCACGTCACGTCACGTCACGTCACGTCACGTCACGTCACGTCACGTCACGTCACGTCACGTCACGTCACGTCACGTCTCGTCTCGTCTCGTCTCGTCTCGTCTCGTCTCGTCTCGTCTCGTCTCGTCTCGTCTCGTCTCGTCTCGTCTCGTCTCGTCTCGTCTCGTCTCGTCCCGTCCCGTCCCGTCCCGTCCAGTCCAGTCCAGTCCAGTCCAGTCCAGTCCAGTCCAGTCCAGCCCAGCCCAGCCCAGCCCCGCCCCGTCTCGTCTCGTCTCGTCTCGTCCCGTCTCGTCTCGTCTCTGTTGACATCACCGTAAGCGTATGCGTCACCGTGCCCGTCACCGTCGCCTTGCCCGTGACCGTCACCCTGCCCGTCACCGTAAACGTGAGCGTCACCGTCACCGTGCCCGTCACCGTTCCTGTCACCGTCACTTTGCCGGTCACCGTCACCGTGCCCGTCACCGTGCCCGTCACCGTGCCCGTCACCGTGCCCGCCATGCTTCGTCTCGTCTCGTCACGTCTCGTCTCTGTTGACATCACCGTAAGCGTTGCGTCACCGTGCCCGTCACCGTGCCCGTCACCGTGCTCGTCACCGTGAGCGTCACTGTGCCCGCCACGTGTCGTCCAGTCTCGTCTCGTCCAGTCTCGTCTCGTCTCGTCCAGTCTCGTCTCGTCTCGTCCAGTCTCGTCTCGTCTCGTCCAGTCTCGTCTCGTCTCGTCCAGTCTCGTCTCGTCTCGTCCAGTCTCGTCTCGTCCAGTCTCGTCTCGTCTCGTCCAGTCTCGTCTCGTCCAGTCTCGTCTCGTCTCGTCCAGTCTCGTCTCGTCTCGTCCAGTCACGTCTCGTCTCGTCCAGTCACGTCTCGTCTCGTCCAGTCACGTCTCGTCTCGTCCAGTCACGTCTCGTCTCGTCCAGTCACGTCTCGTCTCGTCCAGTCACGTCTCGTCTCGTCCAGTCACGTCTCGTCTCGTCCAGTCTCGTCTCGTCTCGTCTCGTCTCGTCACGTCTCGTCACGTCTCGTCACGTCCCGTCTCGTCCCGTCTCGTCCCGTCTCGTCCCGTCTCGTCCCGTCTCGTCCCGTCTCGTCCCGTCTCGTCCAGTCTCGTCCAGTCTCGTCCAGTCTCGTCCAGTCTCGTCCAGTCTCGTCCAGTCTCGTCCAGTCTCGTCCAGTCTCGTCCAGTCTCGTCCAGTCTCGTCCAGTCTCGTCCAGTCTCGTCCAGTCTCGTCCAGTCTCGTCCAGTCTCGTCCAGTCTCGTCCAGTCTCGTCCAGTCTGGTCCAGTCTGGTCCAGTCTGGTCCAGTCTGGTCCAGTCTGGTCCAGTCTGGTCCAGTCTGGTCCAGTCTGGTCCAGTCTGGTCCAGTCTGGTCCAGTCTGGTCCAGTCTAGTCCAGTCTAGTCCAGTCTAGTCCAGTCTAGTCCAGTCTAGTCCAGTCTAGTCCAGTCTAGTCCAGTCTAGTCCAGTCCAGTCCAGTCCAGTCTAGTCCAGTCCAGTCCAGTCCAGTCCAGTCCTGCCCAGCCCCGCCCCGCCTCGCCCCGCCCCGTCCCGTCTCGTCTCGTCTCGTCCCGTCTCGTCACGTCTCGTCTCTGTTGACATCACCGTAAGCGTATGCGTCACCGTGCCCGTCACCGTGCCCGTCGCCTTGCCCGTGACCGTCACCCTGCCCGTCACAGTAAACGTGAGCGTCACCGTCACCGTGCCCGTCACCGTTCCTGTCACCGTCACTTTGCCGGTCACCGTCACCGTGCCCGTCACCGTGCCCGTCACCCTGCCCGCCATGTCTCGTCTCGTCTCGTCACGTCTCGTCACGTCTCGTCTCTGTTGCCATCACCGTAAGCGTTGCGTCACCGTGACCGTCACCGTGCCCGTCACCGTGCCCGTCACCGTGCTCGTCACCGTGAGCGTCACCGTGCCCGCCACGTGTCGTCTCGTCTCGTCTCGTCCCGTCCGGTACCGTCCCGTCCCGTCCGGTCCCGTCCGGTCCCGTCCGGTCCGGTCCGGTCCAGTCCGGTCCAGTCCAGTCCAGTCCAGTCCAGTCCAGTCCAGTCCAGCCCAGCCCAGCCCCGTCCCGCCCCGCCCCGTCCCGTCCCGTCTCGTCTCTGTTGACATCACCGTAAGCGTATGCGTCACCGTGCCCGTCACCGTCGCCTTGCCCGTGACCGTCACCCTGCCCGTCACCGTAAACGTGAGCGTCACCGTCACCTTGCCGGTCACCGTCACCGTGCCCGTCACCGTGCCCGCCATGTCTCGTCTCGTCACGTCACGTCTCGTCTCGTCACTTCACGTCTCGTCTCGTCACGTTTCGTCTCTGTTGACATCACCGTAAGCGTTGCGTCACCGTGCCCGTCACCGTGCTCGTCACCGTGAGCGTCACTGTGCCCGCCACGTCTCGTCTCGTCTCGTCTCGTCTCGTCTCGTCTCGCCACGCCACGCCACGCCACGCCACGCCGCGCCGCGCCGCGCCGCGCCGCGCCGCGCCGCGCCGCGCCGCGCCACGCCTCGCCACGCCACGCCACGCCACGCCTCGCATCGTCTCGTCTCGTCTCGTCTCGTCTCGTCTCGTCTCGTCTCGTCTCGTCTCGTCTCGTCTCGTCTCGTCTCGTCTCGTCTCGTCTCGTCTCGTCTCGTCTCGTCTCGTCTCGTCTCGTCTCGTCTCGTCACGTCTCGTCTCGTCTCGTCTCGTCTCGTCTCGTCTCGTCTCGTCTCGTCACGTCACGTCACGTCACGTCACGTCTCGTCTCGTCTCGTCTCGTCTCGTCACGTCTCGTCTCGTCACGTCTCGTCTCTGTTGACATCACCGCAAGCGTATGCGTCACCGTGCCCGTCACCGTGCCCGGCACCGTCGCCGTGCCCGTGACCGTCACCCTGCCCGTCACCGTCAAAGTGCGCGTCACCGTCACCGTGCCCGTCACCGTCACCGTGACTGTCACCGTTACCTTGCCAGTCACCGTCGCCGTGCCCGTCACCGTGTCCGCCACCGTGACCGTGCACGTCACCGTCACCTTGCCGGTCACCGTCACCGTGCGCGTCACCGTGCGCTACACCGTGCGCGTCACCGTGCCCGCAATGTCTCGTCTCGTCTGGTCTCGTCTCGTCACGTCTCGTCTCGTCACGTCTCGTCTCGTCTCTGTTGACATCACCGTTAGCGTATGCGTCACCGTGCCCGTCACCGTCGCCGTGCCCCTGACCGTCACCCTGCCCGTCACCGTCAACGTGCGCGTCACCGTCACTGTGCCCGTCACCGTGCCCGCCATGTCTCGCCTCGTCACGTCTCGTCTCGTCTCGTCACGTCTCGTCTCTGTTGACATCACCGTAAGCGTTGCGTCACCGTGCTCGTCACCGTGAGCGTCACTGTGCCCGCCACGTGATGTCTCGTATCGTCTCGTCACGTCACGTCACGTCACGTCACGTCACGTCTCGTCTCTGTGAACATCACCGTAAGCGTATGCGTCACCGTGCCCGTCATCGTCGCCGTGCCCGTGACCGTCACCCTGCCTGTCACCGTCACCGTGCCCGTCACCGTCACCGTGCCCGTCACCGTCACCTTGCAGGTCACCGTGCGAGTCACCGTGCCTGTCACCGTGCCTGCCATGTCTCGTCTCGTCTGGTCTCGTCTCGTCTCGTCTCTACTGGTCTCGTCTCGTCACGTCTCGTCTCTGTTGACATCACCGTAAGCGTATGCGTCACCGTGCCCGTCACCGTGCCCGTCACCGTCGCCGTGCCCGTGACCGTCACCCTGCCCGTCACCGTCAACGTGCGCGTCACCGTCACCGTGCCCGTCACCGTCACCGTGCCTGTCACCGTCACGTTGCCGGTCACCGTCACCGTGCCCGTCACCGTGCCCGTCACCGTGCCCGCCATGTCTCGTCACGTCACGTCTCGTCTCGTCACGTCTCGTCTCTGTTGACATCACCGTAAGCGTTGCGTCACCGTGCCCGTCACCGTGCCCGTCACCGTGCTCGTCACCGTGCTCGTCACCGTGCCCTCCACGTGTCGTCTCGTCTCGTCTCGTCACGTCACGATACGTCACGTCACGCCACGCCACGTCTCGTCTCGTCTCGTCTCGTCACGCCTCGTCTCGTCTCCTCACGTAATGTCTCGTCTCGTCACGTCTCGTCTCTGTTGACATCACCGTAAGCGTTGCGTCACCGTGCCCGTCACCGTGCTCGTCACCGAGAGCGTCACCGTGCCCGCCACGTGTCGTCTCGTTTCGTTTCGTCTCGTCACGTCTCGTCACGTCTCGTCTCGTCTGGTCTCGTCTCGTCTCGTCTCGTCACGTCTCGTCTCGTCACATCTCGTCACGTCTCGTCTCTGTTGACATCACCGTAAGCGTATGCGTCACCGTGCCCGTCACCGTGCCCGTCACCGTCGACGTGCCCGTGACCGTCACCCTGCCCGTCACCGTCACCGTGCGCGTCACCGTCACCGTTCCCGTCACCGTCACCGTGCCCATCACCGTCACCGTGCCCGTAACCGTCACCGTGCCCGTCACCGTCACCTTGCCGGTCACCGTCACCGTGCGCGTCTCCGTGTGCGTCACCGTGCGCGTCACCGTGCGCGTCACCGTGCGCGTCACCGTGCGCGTCACCGTGCCCGCCATGTCTCGTCTGGTCTCGTCTCGTCACGTCTCGTCTCTGTTGACATCACCGTAAGCGTATGCGTCACCGTGCCCGTCAATGTCGCCGTGCCCGTGAGCGTCACCGTCACCGTGCCCGTAACCGTCACCGTGCCCGTCACCGTCACCTTGCCGGTCACCGTCACCGTGCTCGTCACCGTGAGCGTCACCGTGCCCGCCACGTCTCGTCTCGTCTCGTCTCGTCTCGTCTCGTCTGGTCTCGTCTCGTCTGGTCTCGTCTCGTCTCGTCTCGTCACGTCACGTCACGTCACGTCACGTCACGTCACGTCACGTCACGTCACGTCACGTCACGTCTCGTCTCGGCTCGCCTCGCCTCGCCTCGCCTCGCCACGCCACGCCACGTCTCGTCTCGTCTCGTCACGTAACGTCTCGTCTCGTCACGTCTCGTCTCTGTTGACATCACCGTAAGCGTTGCGTCACCGTGCCCGTCACCGTGCTCGTCACCGTGAGCGTCTCCGTGCCCGCCACGTGTCGTCTCGTCTCGTCACGTCACGTCACGTCACGTCACGTCACGTCACGTCACGGCTCGTCTCGTCTCGTCTCGTCTCGTCTCGTCTCGTCTCGTCTCGTCACGTCACGTCACGTCACGTCACGTCACGTCTCGTCTCGGCTCGCCTCGCCTCGCCTCGCCACGCCACGCCACGCCACGTCTCGTCTCGTCTCGTCACGTAACGTCTCGTCTCGTCACGTCTCGTCTCTGTTGACATCACCGTAAGCGTTGCGTCACCGTGCCCGTCACCGTCTCGTCACCGTGAGCGTCACCGTGCCCACCACGTGTCGTCTCGTCTCGTCTCGTCTCGTCACGTCACGTCACGTCACGTCACGTCTCGTCTCGTCTCGTCTCGTCACGTCACGTCTCGTCTCGTCACATCTCGTCACGTCTCGTCCCTGTTGACATCACCGTAAGCGTATGCGTCACCGTGCCCGTCACCGTGCCCGTCACCGTAGCCCTGCCCGTGACCGTCACCCTGCCTGTCACCGTCACCGTGCGCGTCACCGTCACCGTGCCCGTCACCGTCACCGTGCCCGTAACCGTCACCGTGCCCGTCACCGTCACCTTGCCGGTCACCGTCACCGTGCGCGTCACCGTGCCCGCCATGTCTCGTCTCGTCTCGTCTGGTCACGTCTCGTCTCGTCACGTCTCGTCTCTGTTGACATCACCGTAAGCGTATGCGTCACCGTGCCCGTCACCGTGCCCCTCAAT